>OY829916.1:11867469-12425955 GCA_963691935.1 Nephrotoma guestfalica | reverse complement strand
ATATATATATATATATATATATATATATATATATATATATATATATAATATATATATATATATATATATAATTATATATATATATATATATATATATATATATATATATATATATATATAATATATATATATATATATATATATATATATTCTGCCATTTTTTGTTACATTGTATTCAGTAATATTCCAATTGCAACTTTTCGTGCGCTTTTGCCATTTTATAGTCGTAATAATCGTCCAAGTGTGCTCGCTATTCGGTCGAATTGTTGAGAATTTTGAGCGTACATTTTCTTTACATAATGTTGAAATGCCAATACGACAAAGATTCGCTCAAAGAAAATTTGGGAGAATTGAGACTGTCCTTAAACCACAACCTGGCGGATTTTGAGAAAGGATTTGGGTTTGCATCCGAATAAAATTATTTTCACTCAAGAACTGAAGCCATTGGACCACCGTAAACGTCGTGAATTTGCTGATTTTGCCTTGGAAACAACTTGAAAATGATAACGATTTTTTTAAGAAAATCATCTTCTCCGATGAGGCTCACTTTCATCTGAGTGGTGCGGTAAATAAACAAAACTGTCGATTCTGTGTGCGAAGAAAATCCACAAATTATTCATGAAAAACCATTACATTCAGGTGCTGGTAACACCGTTACTGTCAATGGAGATCGGTATAGATCGATGATAACCAACTTTTTATAGCCGGAATTGGAAGAAGTTATTCTTGACAATATTTGGTTCCAACAAGACGGGGCTAAGACGTGTCACACATCAAGTGCAACAATTGAATTATTGCGAGAAAAGTTTGGATCATATCACTCTTATTGGAAAACCCTATACGCAATGTTAATACAAAGTAATAGACGAGTGAATTATTTGAGAGGATCGGTGTATACTCGACTACAGTTCGGGTTGAAGAATCCCAGTAGAATAATGAAGCGGCGCCATTATCGCATAAACATCATATAAAAGTAGATGCACCAAATTCCATACTATTCGTATTGTTCCCGAGTTAAAATCGGTTTAGTTCCCCCTAAACAAATATTTTAACTCTCCTTCAATTCGAGTTGAGTGTATCATGTTAGTTTAATAGGGCATTTACATGCGAGCAACATTTTTCTTCTGCAAAATAAAAGAGATATTACATTGACTTTTTGCACATGAGAAACAAGAAAAGAACAATATATGCATGCAAAAACCACTATTGAAATGAAAATGGTCCCATAAAATATATTCGATCCGAGTATTTTTATGGCAACAATTTAAAATTAACAAAAAAAAATATTTTATATTTATAAATGTTAAAGATTCATAATAAAAACAGACGCCATAGATAAAAATGTAAATTTCGCATTTGAATTAATTAAAAATAAATTAATAATAATTTGTGGATACTCGTATATTGTTTAAAATCTGTCTTTAGTAGGTGAATATTTATAAAAAATAAAAGTACAAATATTTAGGGGAAGGATACAATTGGTAAACAACTAATCTATTTTATGACTGATTGTTTATTAAAAGAAGGACCAAATTGATTTATTGTTCTTGAAAAATAGTATGGAAGACCCCAGGTTGTTTTCTGTCATCCCCCGAATATCTGTATTATTGTAGGCACTTGCTATTGTTTATATAATATTCTATTAACGCCAAAAAAAAAATAATACTTTTAATTCGAATTTTTTATTGGCGGTCCCACCTAAAGAATTTTAACAATTTCAGAAGGAAAAATCAACCATTATAAAAATATTGAAATTTATTATGGAAATCCCTAATGACTTTATTACTTACGTTTAGAACTGCGCCTTATTCTTTTTTGTTTGCTCGTATCGTTTTCAAAAATTGAATGAAACCACAAGTAGCAATCGCAGTTTTGGAATTTCCAGTTTAAAACAATTAAAAAGTATAATGCATAAAATATTATACAGTACGTACTGTACATATAAAATATTAGATTCTACCATTCAAATTAAGGAAACAGAATAAACAACAATAAAAATAGAGATACCGGTGCAAAGTTTTATTCCGTAATTTAAACACGAATGAATTCAAGTTTAGCGTTAAATTATTATTAAAATATTTCAATAAATTATTTAAAAACAAAAATAAATTTTTTACAATAATTTTATAAATTTATTTATAATAATTATTAAAATAATCGAAATCGCTCGAACTATTTGAATAATTCAATATTCGGATATTCGAACTGGAAACCCTAAATAGCATATGTCGAATTTTAACAAAATCGGCGAAGAAATGACCTACTTACATCCCTATTGATTATGTACGAGTGCATTATCAAAAAATGGTCTTAAGGCGGTTTTATGGTTGGTGTTCTTTTCTTGTGTTCTTTCTTTCGTTCGTTCATTTTTTCTGTTCATTTTATTTTGATGCTTTATGGTTGATGAAAAAAAACGCAGAACGATTTTGTCACTACACATCTGCATATTTTTTTTTTTTGTATTGGAATATCTAAAAAGGTGTAACTAAAACGCCTATATAGAGTGGGCTAAATACTTTTTTTTTAAATGCACTGTTCTCAATATTTTTTCAAATTTATTTTTTCATTGTAAAGAACAATCCTTCCGATTAATTATGGAATACTATTTCATTCATATGACTGACTCGGCTAGCCTTGACGTACTCCATACGGTCGGTCCAATTTTTGAGCACATTTTCGATGGTATGCGGCATTATGTCTTCAATGGCAATGCGAATATTGTCTCAAAGATAATAGTCCAACGGCGTCAAATCACAGCTCCGAGGCGGCCAAATCACATCAGCGTTTCGGCTGATAATTCGGCACGGAGCGCCGTCTTGGTGCAACCAAATATTGCCTATGTCCTCCTCTTCAAGTGCCGGGAACAAAAAATCGTTTATCATGGCGCGGTAGCCCTCACCATTGACAACGGCGGCTGATGGAAATGCGCCTCATCCGAAAAGATGATTTTTTTTCCAAAATGTTCGAATTAATGTTTCAATATTTCCCAGCGTTGTTCAAGCGAACACACAACCATTTTCGTTCAGCGGAAGGATAAAACTAACTTTCTGTCAAATCAGAAGTGACATAACCCTTACCATACTCAAAAAACCGCTAGTTCAAAAAAAATGATTTGGGCCATATACATAAATAGACATAAAATTAATATATAATATATATATATATATATATATATATATATATATATATATATATATATATATATATATATATATATATTTACTTTAATGGTTATGTTAAAGTCTATTTAATTTTACATCCCATTAAGGAATTTGATCGTCTAATTATTAAAGTTATATAATTAAATTTTTAAATATCGGATTAATGTGTAATTGGTCCATTGATTCCCAGCCAGGTCTCAGGGTACCTAGAACCTGCTTCTGTAGGAGCCATACCGGCATACAAAGGAGGGATGCGTTGTTAACCCTAAACCCCCAATTCGACCATCTTTTTCAACTATTAATTTAAAATAATTCTATTTGGGTTTGCAGTCCTAAACACCCTAGAACCCCAAATTGAACAAACCAAACTTGTTTTTATATAAGATAGAATCCAATCGCATCTCAATATATACGTCATTTTGCATGCTGGTTAACAGGAGATTTCTGGAAAAATTCAGAAAATTGTTTGTTCGGTTTGTGGTACTCTAAGGCAAAGTTGGTCGTCCTAAACACCCTAGCCCTCCAATTTGAACAAACCAAGCGTGTTTCGCTATTAGATAGGATCTAATCGTATCTCAATTACACGTCACTTCGCATGCTGGTTTATAGAAGATTCCCGTAAAACCCACAAAATTGTACGTTCGATTTTTAGTATTTCATGACAAATTTAACAAGAAACCAGGTTTGTGTTCAAACATCCTTAATCCTAACTACCAGAGGCCCTACTTTTTGGAAAATGTGAATGATATTCCGTTCACACAGGCCTAGACCAACTCAAATTAGTTTTCCGCTAGTGTTTCCGCCGTTTAGTAATATCGGAAAACTCGGAAAACCCGAATTTATTTCATAACCCCGGTTATGTGTTCAAATATCCTTAATCCTAACTACCAGAGGCCCTACTTTTTGGAAAATGTGAATGATTTTCCGTTCACACAGGCCTAGACCAACTCAAATTAATTTTCCGCTAGTGGTTCCGCCGTTTAGTAATATCGGAAAACTCGGAAAAACCGAATTTATTTCATAATCCCGGTTATGTGTTCAAATATCCTTAATCCTAAATACCAGAGGCCCTACTTTTTGGAAAATGTGAATGATTTTCCGTTCACACAGGCCTAGACCAACTCAAATTAATTTTCCGCTAGTGATTCCGCCGTTTAGTAATATCGGAAAACTCGGAAAAACCGAATTTATTTCATAATCCCGGTTATGTGTTCAAATATCCTTAATCCTAACTACCAGAGGCCCTCTTTTTTGGAAAATGTGAATGATTTTCCGTTCACACAGGCCTAGACCAACTCAAATTAATTTTCCGCTAGTGATTCCGCCGTTTAGTAATATCGGAAAACTCGGAAAACCCGAATTTAGTTCATAATCCCGGTTATGTGTTCAAATATCCTTAATCCTAACTACCAGAGGCCTTACTTTTTGGAAAATGTGAATGATTTTCCGTTCACACAGGCTTAGACCAACTCAAATTAATTTTTCGCCAGTGGTTCCGCCGTTTAGTAATATCGGAAAACTGGGAAAACCCGATTTTATTTCATAATCCCGGTTATGTGTTCAAATATCCTTAATCCTAACTACCAGAGGCCCTACTTTTTGGAAAATGTGAATGATTTTCCGTTCACACAGGCCTAGACCAACTCAAATTTATTTTCTGCCAGTGGTTCCGCCGTTTAATAATATCGGAAAACTCGGAAAACCGAATTTATTTCATAATCCCAGTTATGTGTTCAAATATCCTTAATCCTAACTACCAGAGGCCCTACTTTTTGGAAAATGTGAATGATTTTCCGTTCACACAGGCCTAGACCAACTCAAATTAATGTTCCGCTAGTGGTTCCGCCGTTTAGTAATATCGGAAAACTCGGAAAAACCGAATTTATTTCATAACCCCGGTTATGTGTTCAAATATCCTTAATCCTAACTACCAGAGGCCCTACTTTTTGGAAAATGTGAATGATTTTCCGTTCACACAGGCCTAGACCAACTCAAATTACTTTTTCGCCAGTGGTTCCGCCGTTTAGTAATATCGGAAAACTCGGAAAAACAGAATTTATTTCATAATCCCGGTTATGTGTTCAAATATCCTTAATCCTAACTACCAGAGGCCCTACTTTTTGGAAAATGTGAATGATTTTCCGTTTACACAGGCCTAGACTAACTCAAATTAGTTTTTCGCTAGTGGTTCCGCCGTTTACTAATATCGGAAAACTCGGAAAAACCGAATTTATTTCATAATCCCAGTTATGTGTTCAAATATCCTTAATCCTAACTACCAGAGGCCACATTTTGGAAAATGTGAATGATTTTCCGTTCACACAGGCCTATACTAACTCAAATTTATTTTTCGCTAGTGGTTCCGCCGTTTAGTAATATCGGAAAACTCGGAAAAACCGAATTTATTTCATAACCCCGGTTATGTGTTCAAATATCCTTAATCCTAACTACCAGAGGCCCTACTTTTTGGAAAATGTGAATGATTTTCCGTTCACACAGGCCTAGACCAACTCAAATTAATTTTCCGTCAGTGGTTCCGCCGTTTAATAATATCGGAAAACCCGGAAAAACCGAATTTATTTCATAATCCCGGTTATGTGTTCAAATATCCTTAATCCTAACTACCAGAGGCCCTACTTTTTGGAAAATGTGAATGATTTTCCGTTCACACAGGCCTAGACCAACTCAAATTTATTTTCCGCTAGTGGTTCCGCCGTTTAGTAATATCGGAGAACTCGGAAAAACCGAATTTATTTCATAACCCCGGTTGTGTGTTCAAATATCCTTAATCCTAACTACCAGAGGCCCTACTTTTTGGAAAATGTGAATGACTTTCCGTTTACACAGGCCTAGACCAACTCAAATTAATTTTCCGCTAGTGGTTCCGCCGTTTAGTAATATCGGAAAACTCGGAAAAACCGAATTTATTTCATAACCCCGGTTATGTGTTCAAATATCCTTAATCCTAACTACCAGAGGCCCTACTTTTTAGAAAATGTGAATGATTTTCCGTTCACACAGGCCTAGACCAACTCAAATTTATTTTCCGCTAGTGGTTCCGCCGTTTAATAATATCGGAAAACCCGGAAAACCCGAATTTATTTCATAATCCCGGTTATGTGTTCAAATTTTCTTAATCCTAACTGCCAGGTGTTGTACAGCCATGCCGCAAATACTTTCATGTATCAAACAAATTTCTTTCCCACACAAAAAACTGATTTACATTCTCACGCAACGCTAAAACAAGTGCGCGTAAAAAATCGGAAAAGAAATTACAATATCTAAAAAGAAACAAAATTATGAAATTTCCCATATACGAGTACATATATGAAAAAAGTTTTTTTATACGCAACTTAAAACAAAATTTTTAAGAATAATTAGTACCAACACTTAAGATGCGTTTTTATTATGTTCAATTTTTATTGATTAAAATTAGAAAGCAAATTAATTACTTATAAAAACAGTAACTAATATAACTAATATAATTTAACCATATTTTACTACGTAATAATGAATAAATAAAATAGTACATAATTCAAATTCTATTTAATATGGATTTTATATATTATTTACACAAACACATTCATGTTTATTTAGTTCTAGGAATTACTTCACATTTCTTTTCACACACGTGAAGTTTATCCTAAAAATATTCCTAAATTTTTTTGTTTTGTTTTAGGAAATAGTTCACGTACATCTCAATTTGAACAAGTTTAAATCCGAATTCAGTAATTCTACACAGACATCTAGTCGTCATACGAATTCAATGTGTTATTATCGGCCATGTTTATTTTGACAACAACAACAATGATTGACAAAAACAAAATTTATACTCGGCTTTAAATATAATTCAATATTTATCCCAAATTGGCCAAATTTAGAACCAAATTCAGTTTTTAAATATAGACATATAGTCCTCATGAGTATTTAATGTGTTATTATAGACCATGTTTATTTTGACAAGAACAACATTGTTTGACAAAAATGAAATTTTAAATATGATTTAAATATAATTCAATATTAATCCCAATTTGAACAAGTTTAAATGCGAATTCAGTAATTATATATAGACATCTAGTCGTTGTAAGTATTTATTGTGTTAATATCGGCCATGTTTATTTTGACAACAACAACAATGTTTGACAAAAACAAAATTTATAGCCTGCTTTAAATATAATCCAATATTAATCCCAAATTGACCAAATTAAGATACAAATTCAGTTTTTAATTATAGACATATAGTCCTCATAAGTATTCAATGTGTTATTATCGGCCATGTTTATTTTGATAACAACAACATTGTTTGACAAAAACAAAATTTATACTATGATTTAAATATAATTCAATATTAATCCCAATTTGAACAAATTTTAATTTAAATTCAGTAATTATATATAGACATATAGTTCTAATAAATATTAAATGATTTATTATCGGCCATGTTTATTTTGACAACAACAACAATGTTTGACAAAAACAAAATTTATACTCTGCTTTAAATATAATTCAATATTAATCCCAATTTGAACAAATTAAAATTTATATTCAGTAATTATATATAGACATATAGTTCTAATAAATATAATATGATTTATTATCGGCCATGTTTATTTTGACAACAACAACAACGTTTGACAAAAACAAAATTTATACTCTGCTTTAAATATAATTCAATATTAATCCCAATTTGAACAAATTAAAATTTATATTCAGTAATTATATATAGACATATAGTTCTAATAGATATTAAATGATTTATTATCGGCCATGTTTATTTTGACAACAACAACATTGTTTGACAAAAATGAAATTTTAATATGATTTAAATATAATTCAATATTAATCTCAATTTGAACAAATTTAAATTTAAATTCAGTAATTATATATAGACACCTAGTCCTCATAAGTAGTTAATGTATTATTATCGAACGTGTTTATTTTGACAACAACAACAATGTTTGACAAAAATAAAATGTATACTCTGCTTTAAATATAATTCCATGGTAATCCCAATTTGAACAAATTTAAATTTAGATTCTATTATTATATATAGCGATCTAGCCTTGTCATAAGTTGGTACGGAGTGGTTCATCACAATGATACATAAGCCTGGGAAAAACGAAACTCATATCTCGTCTTGTCGTCCAATAAGCATGCTTCCCACAATCTGAAAGCTTTTTGAAAAAATGTTAATAACAAAACTGGAACCAGTATTAGAAAAAAGGAAAATCATTACAGACCATCAATTTGGGTTCCGAAACCACCATGGTACCATAGAGCAATTACATACAATTGTATATGCAATCAAACCGAGCCTTGAGCAAAGCAATACTGTTCTGCTGTCTTCATGAATATAGCACAAGCATCTGCCTTTATGAATAGAGCACAAGCAACTGAATAAAAATAATATTTTCGAAAATGTATTGGCTGATAGGAAGCAAATCTAAGTTATGAGGATCCACCAGTGCATCAAATAGAGAACTCCTGCAACGAACTCAAGCGAAAATACTCCGATGTATCGCTAATGGTCGGTCCAATTTTTGAGCACATTTTCGATGGTATGCGGCATTATGTCTTCAATGGCAATGCGAATATTGTCTCAAAGATAATAGTCCAACGGCGTCAAATCACAGCTCCGAGGCGGCCAAATCACATCAGCGTTTCGGCTGATAATTCGGCACGGAGCGCCGTCTTGGTGCAACCAAATATTGCCTATGTCCTCCTCTTCAAGTGCCGGGAACAAAAAATCGTTTATCATGGCGCGGTAGCCCTCACCATTGACAACGGCGGCTGATGGAAATGCGCCTCATCCGAAAAGATGATTTTTTTTCCAAAATGTTCGAATTAATGTTTCAATATTTCCCAGCGTTGTTCAAGCGAACACACAACCATTTTCGTTCAGCGGAAGGATAAAACTAACTTTCTGTCAAATCAGAAGTGACATAACCCTTACCATACTCAAAAAACCGCTAGTTCAAAAAAAATGATTTGGGCCATATACATAAATAGACATAAAATTAATATATAATATATATATATATATATATATATATATATATATATATATATATATATATATATATATATATATATATTTACTTTAATGGTTATGTTAAAGTCTATTTAATTTTACATCCCATTAAGGAATTTGATCGTCTAATTATTAAAGTTATATAATTAAATTTTTAAATATCGGATTAATGTGTAATTGGTCCATTGATTCCCAGCCAGGTCTCAGGGTACCTAGAACCTGCTTCTGTAGGAGCCATACCGGCATACAAAGGAGGGATGCGTTGTTAACCCTAAACCCCCAATTCGACCATCTTTTTCAACTATTAATTTAAAATAATTCTATTTGGGTTTGCAGTCCTAAACACCCTAGAACCCCAAATTGAACAAACCAAACTTGTTTTTATATAAGATAGAATCCAATCGCATCTCAATATATACGTCATTTTGCATGCTGGTTAACAGGAGATTTCTGGAAAAATTCAGAAAATTGTTTGTTCGGTTTGTGGTACTCTAAGGCAAAGTTGGTCGTCCTAAACACCCTAGCCCTCCAATTTGAACAAACCAAGCGTGTTTCGCTATTAGATAGGATCTAATCGTATCTCAATTACACGTCACTTCGCATGCTGGTTTATAGAAGATTCCCGTAAAACCCACAAAATTGTACGTTCGATTTTTAGTATTTCATGACAAATTTAACAAGAAACCAGGTTTGTGTTCAAACATCCTTAATCCTAACTACCAGAGGCCCTACTTTTTGGAAAATGTGAATGATATTCCGTTCACACAGGCCTAGACCAACTCAAATTAGTTTTCCGCTAGTGTTTCCGCCGTTTAGTAATATCGGAAAACTCGGAAAACCCGAATTTATTTCATAACCCCGGTTATGTGTTCAAATATCCTTAATCCTAACTACCAGAGGCCCTACTTTTTGGAAAATGTGAATGATTTTCCGTTCACACAGGCCTAGACCAACTCAAATTAATTTTCCGCTAGTGGTTCCGCCGTTTAGTAATATCGGAAAACTCGGAAAAACCGAATTTATTTCATAATCCCGGTTATGTGTTCAAATATCCTTAATCCTAAATACCAGAGGCCCTACTTTTTGGAAAATGTGAATGATTTTCCGTTCACACAGGCCTAGACCAACTCAAATTAATTTTCCGCTAGTGATTCCGCCGTTTAGTAATATCGGAAAACTCGGAAAAACCGAATTTATTTCATAATCCCGGTTATGTGTTCAAATATCCTTAATCCTAACTACCAGAGGCCCTCTTTTTTGGAAAATGTGAATGATTTTCCGTTCACACAGGCCTAGACCAACTCAAATTAATTTTCCGCTAGTGATTCCGCCGTTTAGTAATATCGGAAAACTCGGAAAACCCGAATTTAGTTCATAATCCCGGTTATGTGTTCAAATATCCTTAATCCTAACTACCAGAGGCCTTACTTTTTGGAAAATGTGAATGATTTTCCGTTCACACAGGCTTAGACCAACTCAAATTAATTTTTCGCCAGTGGTTCCGCCGTTTAGTAATATCGGAAAACTGGGAAAACCCGATTTTATTTCATAATCCCGGTTATGTGTTCAAATATCCTTAATCCTAACTACCAGAGGCCCTACTTTTTGGAAAATGTGAATGATTTTCCGTTCACACAGGCCTAGACCAACTCAAATTTATTTTCTGCCAGTGGTTCCGCCGTTTAATAATATCGGAAAACTCGGAAAACCGAATTTATTTCATAATCCCAGTTATGTGTTCAAATATCCTTAATCCTAACTACCAGAGGCCCTACTTTTTGGAAAATGTGAATGATTTTCCGTTCACACAGGCCTAGACCAACTCAAATTAATGTTCCGCTAGTGGTTCCGCCGTTTAGTAATATCGGAAAACTCGGAAAAACCGAATTTATTTCATAACCCCGGTTATGTGTTCAAATATCCTTAATCCTAACTACCAGAGGCCCTACTTTTTGGAAAATGTGAATGATTTTCCGTTCACACAGGCCTAGACCAACTCAAATTACTTTTTCGCCAGTGGTTCCGCCGTTTAGTAATATCGGAAAACTCGGAAAAACAGAATTTATTTCATAATCCCGGTTATGTGTTCAAATATCCTTAATCCTAACTACCAGAGGCCCTACTTTTTGGAAAATGTGAATGATTTTCCGTTTACACAGGCCTAGACTAACTCAAATTAGTTTTTCGCTAGTGGTTCCGCCGTTTACTAATATCGGAAAACTCGGAAAAACCGAATTTATTTCATAATCCCAGTTATGTGTTCAAATATCCTTAATCCTAACTACCAGAGGCCACATTTTGGAAAATGTGAATGATTTTCCGTTCACACAGGCCTATACTAACTCAAATTTATTTTTCGCTAGTGGTTCCGCCGTTTAGTAATATCGGAAAACTCGGAAAAACCGAATTTATTTCATAACCCCGGTTATGTGTTCAAATATCCTTAATCCTAACTACCAGAGGCCCTACTTTTTGGAAAATGTGAATGATTTTCCGTTCACACAGGCCTAGACCAACTCAAATTAATTTTCCGTCAGTGGTTCCGCCGTTTAATAATATCGGAAAACCCGGAAAAACCGAATTTATTTCATAATCCCGGTTATGTGTTCAAATATCCTTAATCCTAACTACCAGAGGCCCTACTTTTTGGAAAATGTGAATGATTTTCCGTTCACACAGGCCTAGACCAACTCAAATTTATTTTCCGCTAGTGGTTCCGCCGTTTAGTAATATCGGAGAACTCGGAAAAACCGAATTTATTTCATAACCCCGGTTGTGTGTTCAAATATCCTTAATCCTAACTACCAGAGGCCCTACTTTTTGGAAAATGTGAATGACTTTCCGTTTACACAGGCCTAGACCAACTCAAATTAATTTTCCGCTAGTGGTTCCGCCGTTTAGTAATATCGGAAAACTCGGAAAAACCGAATTTATTTCATAACCCCGGTTATGTGTTCAAATATCCTTAATCCTAACTACCAGAGGCCCTACTTTTTAGAAAATGTGAATGATTTTCCGTTCACACAGGCCTAGACCAACTCAAATTTATTTTCCGCTAGTGGTTCCGCCGTTTAATAATATCGGAAAACCCGGAAAACCCGAATTTATTTCATAATCCCGGTTATGTGTTCAAATTTTCTTAATCCTAACTGCCAGGTGTTGTACAGCCATGCCGCAAATACTTTCATGTATCAAACAAATTTCTTTCCCACACAAAAAACTGATTTACATTCTCACGCAACGCTAAAACAAGTGCGCGTAAAAAATCGGAAAAGAAATTACAATATCTAAAAAGAAACAAAATTATGAAATTTCCCATATACGAGTACATATATGAAAAAAGTTTTTTTATACGCAACTTAAAACAAAATTTTTAAGAATAATTAGTACCAACACTTAAGATGCGTTTTTATTATGTTCAATTTTTATTGATTAAAATTAGAAAGCAAATTAATTACTTATAAAAACAGTAACTAATATAACTAATATAATTTAACCATATTTTACTACGTAATAATGAATAAATAAAATAGTACATAATTCAAATTCTATTTAATATGGATTTTATATATTATTTACACAAACACATTCATGTTTATTTAGTTCTAGGAATTACTTCACATTTCTTTTCACACACGTGAAGTTTATCCTAAAAATATTCCTAAATTTTTTTGTTTTGTTTTAGGAAATAGTTCACGTACATCTCAATTTGAACAAGTTTAAATCCGAATTCAGTAATTCTACACAGACATCTAGTCGTCATACGAATTCAATGTGTTATTATCGGCCATGTTTATTTTGACAACAACAACAATGATTGACAAAAACAAAATTTATACTCGGCTTTAAATATAATTCAATATTTATCCCAAATTGGCCAAATTTAGAACCAAATTCAGTTTTTAAATATAGACATATAGTCCTCATGAGTATTTAATGTGTTATTATAGACCATGTTTATTTTGACAAGAACAACATTGTTTGACAAAAATGAAATTTTAAATATGATTTAAATATAATTCAATATTAATCCCAATTTGAACAAGTTTAAATGCGAATTCAGTAATTATATATAGACATCTAGTCGTTGTAAGTATTTATTGTGTTAATATCGGCCATGTTTATTTTGACAACAACAACAATGTTTGACAAAAACAAAATTTATAGCCTGCTTTAAATATAATCCAATATTAATCCCAAATTGACCAAATTAAGATACAAATTCAGTTTTTAATTATAGACATATAGTCCTCATAAGTATTCAATGTGTTATTATCGGCCATGTTTATTTTGATAACAACAACATTGTTTGACAAAAACAAAATTTATACTATGATTTAAATATAATTCAATATTAATCCCAATTTGAACAAATTTTAATTTAAATTCAGTAATTATATATAGACATATAGTTCTAATAAATATTAAATGATTTATTATCGGCCATGTTTATTTTGACAACAACAACAATGTTTGACAAAAACAAAATTTATACTCTGCTTTAAATATAATTCAATATTAATCCCAATTTGAACAAATTAAAATTTATATTCAGTAATTATATATAGACATATAGTTCTAATAAATATAATATGATTTATTATCGGCCATGTTTATTTTGACAACAACAACAACGTTTGACAAAAACAAAATTTATACTCTGCTTTAAATATAATTCAATATTAATCCCAATTTGAACAAATTAAAATTTATATTCAGTAATTATATATAGACATATAGTTCTAATAGATATTAAATGATTTATTATCGGCCATGTTTATTTTGACAACAACAACATTGTTTGACAAAAATGAAATTTTAATATGATTTAAATATAATTCAATATTAATCTCAATTTGAACAAATTTAAATTTAAATTCAGTAATTATATATAGACACCTAGTCCTCATAAGTAGTTAATGTATTATTATCGAACGTGTTTATTTTGACAACAACAACAATGTTTGACAAAAATAAAATGTATACTCTGCTTTAAATATAATTCCATGGTAATCCCAATTTGAACAAATTTAAATTTAGATTCTATTATTATATATAGCGATCTAGCCTTGTCATAAGTTGGTACGGAGTGGTTCATCACAATGATACATAAGCCTGGGAAAAACGAAACTCATATCTCGTCTTGTCGTCCAATAAGCATGCTTCCCACAATCTGAAAGCTTTTTGAAAAAATGTTAATAACAAAACTGGAACCAGTATTAGAAAAAAGGAAAATCATTACAGACCATCAATTTGGGTTCCGAAACCACCATGGTACCATAGAGCAATTACATACAATTGTATATGCAATCAAACCGAGCCTTGAGCAAAGCAATACTGTTCTGCTGTCTTCATGAATATAGCACAAGCATCTGCCTTTATGAATAGAGCACAAGCAACTGAATAAAAATAATATTTTCGAAAATGTATTGGCTGATAGGAAGCAAATCTAAGTTATGAGGATCCACCAGTGCATCAAATAGAGAACTCCTGCAACGAACTCAAGCGAAAATACTCCGATGTATCGCTAATGCTCCATGGTATACCCGAAATACAAACATACACGACGATCTTGGTATTAAAACCGTTAAAGAAACAATCAAGGAATTCAGTTCGAAATACTACTCGAAACTTCAGGGACATCCCAACAAATTGGCCCGAGATATACTAAAACAGCCGAGATTTAAACGACTGAGAAGAGCAGATCCACTTGGACTATCCGAACCTGTAAAATTATTAAATGTGTAGATTATGTTTATAAGTAGGTTAGGTTTCAGTGGTTGCTTATTGCACACTTAGGCCAATTTTTAGGCCCATTGTGATACAACTCATTCACTCCACATCATTAACCCACCTACTTCACCTACTCACACAACTACAGTATACCACCTGCACATTGCAAGCTCCATGTCAACCTGTACATTGACATGGAAGGTGGGTCGGCGCGTGACACGGAATTCTGCACTCCATCAGAGGGTCTTAGTTGTATTTATTAGCATCACCGATCGCAATCGATGATGAAAATTCGATTTGCATCTAGCCTCTGATGGGATTCGAACCCAGCACCTCCCGGTCCAAGAGCCGAAGCTTTAACCACTGCACCACTTGTCCGGTATGTGTTTATAAGTAGGATCTAAATTAAATTGTGAACACTAACATTAAGTAATAACATGATATGATATGATATGATATGATATGATAGAGGCGTACAGGCCAGCCATAACGGCGATCCTAGGTACGTTACCATAATCTTGAAATATCAACATTCAAATAACAAATTATATCTGAATGCGAATAATATTTCAGCATCATGCGGGCCCAGGCCCTGCCTGCATCCTTAACAGATAAGGTTAGTTAGGAAAGGATGTTAGTCACAGAAACGACTAGGGCGAACCGCAGCAAAGTCATTTTTTAACTACTTAAATATATTAGAATGTTAGTCTCAATTAAATTCACACTCTAGATTAGAGTTTGTTAGTTAATTAATGTAAGTTAGTTGTGTTTGAGGTAAAGGATACTAATATTCATCATATGTATTCGGCATCAGTCCTACTAGACTGATTAGGTTATTTAATTCACATCTATGGGTCATCTCATCACATACTGCTTGTAACCTTATTTTGCCCTATCTTCCCATCCAACACCATCTAACCGAGGGACTTCACGTTCGTAATGACACGGCAGTATTATCATACATATTATGACCTAAATATTCCGTCAATAATGTCAAAATAAAAAAAAAATAAAAAACAAAATTTAGATTCGGTATTGTCATTCAGCTACCTATATTTAAATTCATCCAACTAAAAGCAGGGTTAATTTATATATAAACACTAACATTAAGTAATAACATTGGTTAAAACTTAAAAAATGTAATCAGCTTAAGATTTGAACAATTCTTGTTAGTAGAAAGATGTATGTAGAAGATACAAGAATAAATGTATGTAGAAGATACAAGAATAAAGCCATGGGCAATTTTAAAATAAACATTCATGTGAAATCGCAAAAAATCCAGCAGACACTACCTTGCGTGGCATAACACACAGAGAACTCATATCTATATCAACTTATGGTAGTATGGACTACCCATCTGTAGAACTATGCTACCCCAAAGCAATACTGAGGAAGCTACTCCAATTTTACCATTAAATTTCCAACGAATTGAAGAAACAGTTTTAGTTCCAAATGCCCTACTCTTCTTCGTGACAGTTGAAAAACGTTACATACTGAGAGTGGCACGAACTTTCTTTCCACTTCGTATAGACATGGGGCTACATTACAGTGGTCGACGTCTTAGACAATTCCTTTGAAAACCGACACATAGGAAAATGTTTTTGGAATTTTTTTTCAGAATCACGTAATATCATTATACTCGTATTTTGCATGTCGTATTTGTTCATTAAGTTTTATTCTATGTTTTAGTGTTTGCTTGTAAAATTAAATCTTGCTGTAATATGTTGATGTTAAAAAATTTCGAGGTAAGAATTAAAGGTAAAGGAGTTTTTCTAAATTTTTCGGACCAAACCGAAAATATAGATTTTGGAAAGATACGATTTGTGGTTTTGCTTTCGGGCTACTTTTCAGGCCAGTTTCACATCGGTCTTAACCAACGCTCCAGGGCCGACGACCGATTATTTTACATACGAGCGTAAAAATTTTCAATGTATATTCTCAATTAATCTAAAGCAAACCACGAACACCATCTCAATGGACATCCTGAAATGTTTTATGTGTATCGATGCATAATGTTGCTTATCGTGTGTCAGCATTATAGCATAATGGTCGATTTATTAGTTTGTTTTTCCTTTAATTCTATAATCATAAGCACACAAGTATTTAAAATTATCATGTTGACATTATTTAATTCCCCATATTTGCCGCAATAACAATAGAAATTCGTATTTCCAAAAATTTGTGTTTACTTAGTACTGAAAATTTAAAATATAAAAATCTCTGTTAAATTAAAACTCGACTTCCAAATATGGATTAGTTCGCATGTCTTAACCCAGACATAATGTCGACCGTACAAGGTAAATTTCTTATTATTTACATATTTTTACGAAAAGTTCAAACAAATAAATGGTTATGCTGTTTTGACATGGTTCATTAAAATGTTGGTTTGCTCGTATATAATATCGCCCTGTATTTAACAGAAGTCTAGACTACTAAGCTCGTCTTCATTATTAAACAACCTGAATACGAGTATGTAATGTCACAGAACAATTTACAATTATTCACGGCTTGAATTTTCTCCACATACATTTTTTTTTTCATAAAAAAACGATCAATTTTTATAAACGACCCGTCAAAATTACAATTATTGATAATTATCTATAGACTAACAAGATATACATGATTTTTTATTTAACCAAAACGCGTTAAATGATTTTGGAAATCTATAAACACAAGAAAATGTTTGTTTGACAAATATGTAAAAAGTACAGATCGAGTTAATTAATTTTTTTTTTTCAATAGAAGAAACTAAAATATCTTTTATAGTTTGTGTAATGCTATACTGCAGAACACACAAGGATCGCTATCTGTTAGGTTCTTAAATTTCATCACGGTCAATTTCAGACAATAATTATTTTAGTTTTTTACGAGTTCAAACTCAAAACTCATTGCCTGTTTGACTTCTTGGTTTTGAATATATTGATTGTATCATTATGTACATATGCGATAACTTAACATCGGCATTATTTGTGGGTTCAAAAAGTATTGAATTTCAAACGATTGGTTTAGTTTTACATTATTTTTTGATTTACGAGTTAACAAATTTTCGGAATTTTTATGATTTTATTTACTCGAATTTTATGAAAAAATTTAATTGCCCTCCTAAATTTATGTCATCGCTTCGTATAAAATGTGAGAGTTGTGTTTGATTCAAATTAAAGTATTGATTGTTTTAAATGCTGTATATAGGCATAAACATAATTTAACTTCAGCGGCACTATAAAATTGTATTGCATCGTTGATAATTACGGATCACAATTTCATTTTTGTTCTTATGATGTTGCTTGTAAGAAAGCAGTTTATACTTTTACATTTCGTTTTTTTAACCATATGATTGTTATTGCGGTATAATATTTTAAATATGACTGACTGTGGTATAATAAATTGGAATTTGTTATGCGATCGAAACAGTAGAAAATTTTAAGTAGATTATATTTTTAATTAGATCATCCGAAGAAAAAAACAAAATCTTATGAACAGTCATGAAATTAGAATAATAATAACTTTTATTTTCCGACTTTGGAGATATACAAAAAATTAATTACTCTAACAAGAGATTAGAAATATAATTAGAATCGAACGACGAAAGAATCGAACTTTCTAACGTATCCATCCTTATATTACATTCTTTAATTGTTATTCACCGTTAATATACTCGAGACAATTAGAGATACGACCTACAGAAATAAAATTACACACGTGTGTCATTGATAAAACAAAACTTTCGTTATCCGTTTTTTAATTAAATGTTGGAATAGCGTTTAAATTAATTCCGAATTTTGCAGAAAATTTTGATAATTTGCATAAACTTCTTTCGTGCTGTAATGTAGTGACTAACAGCTTGGTAAATACAGAAAGCGATTTTTTTTAATTTGTTAAAATCTAAGCTATCAAGTGAAGCTTACAACATAGTAAAATATACAAGATTCGCTTCGTGGAGCGATTTATACCCCGATTAATATTCTTCAGCAACGAAACGAAGGTGTTATAACTTTTGCAGGTAGAATATTAAAATTGCTATTAGAGTTAAATGAAGTATGTATCGAAACTGAAGGAGATAATTCTGCAAATATTGTGAATTTGAATTCTAAAACTGCTTTTCAGGAAGGTCTTCATAATTCCATTAAAACAATAATTAAAGCGAATAGCTTTTTCGATCTTCGAGATGCTGTAAATCAAGAATATGAAAAGGAACTTATCATAAGCAGTCCAAACCATTCAAACTTTGCTCTAACGAGTAACCTAAAAAATATTTTAACATAATAAACATTCTGCAGAAATATGGTACAATCGAAATACGACACCAAGATTTAACCATTTACTCATAGACCAACTTTTGGCCATCTTCAAATAAACGTATTGTCCAAAGTTCTGTTGTATATGCCTATTGTAAAATAAACGTCTGTAACATTTTCACTGTTGAGTGGAATTTAAACAGAAGATTTTTATTATCACAGCCGGTTCGGTTTGAAGGTAGGATGTCCGAAGACGATTTTTCAGACGAAGAATAACAACCGGTTATAACATTTTTAAAAATCAAAATCTAACCGAAGAAGTTGTTTGTTGTTGTTTTGTTGTTTTTTCTTTAAAATTACAGAAAATACTAAAATCATACCGAAAAATTCAAAAAAAATATAAATATGTCAGTCAATGATACTGCAACTAATGACGAGTGCTTTTAACACTATGCGCCGTAGGTACTTGGCGAAACAGATTAACCCTTAACAAACACATTATAACACATGGTTATTATTTCGCAAAAAACTTTTTTTAAAAATTTGTTCAAAACGTTTAAAAAATTATTCGATCGACTTCGACTTGCTAGGTCATCAGCAGGAGTATCTACTAGCAGTATATACTTCTGATGATGACCTAACAAGTCGAAATCGATCGAGTAATTTTTTAAACAGTTTGAACAAATTTTTTAAAAAAGTTTTTTGCGAAATAATAAATAAGTGTTATAATGTGTTTATTAAGTGTAATGACGAGTGCGTAATCTTTTCAAAAGCCTAGGAATTCCAGACGCGATTAAAGACCTTCCGCGTTATGAAGCGGGTAGACATACTCTCTATGAATTCATAGCGAATGTTGAGGAAATTCGCACATTATGTAATTCTATTGACAGACATCCTTGCTCAAAAATCTATCTAAGGGCAATCCTCAACAAAATTGTGGGTAAACCCAACGAGGTCCTCACATGGCCTGGCACACCGCTAGAGTGGGAAGACATAAAGGACAATTTAGTCACTGATTATGTTGATAAGCGTAATGAGACAAATTTAGTGAGAGACATACATAGTACATTGCAGGGAAACGACATGGACAAATATTAGCACCATCGTAAACCATATCGAATTGAATGAAAGTAATGTCGTCGTAATTAGAGCTAAACGCGATCTATACCAAGAAATGAGTTTCAACACATTATTGGCAGGCCTTATAGAACCAATGGGTTTCATGATTCGGGCAATGCAACCCACCTCTCTCATTGAGACATTCACAAATTACCTCAAATATCTGAATGAACGGGACAATTATCAAAACGGTTCACCAATCCTTCACCAAAGGACCCAACTACAATTATCGTCCCGTACCACAATATTACAACCATATGCCGTTCACAAAATTAAATTGTATTGGGATACGAGCGGAAATGGTCCAACCAACAACAGGTTTTCATTGAAACCACCGATGGTCCCACCTAGAAGGGCAGAGCCAATGGCCACTAAATCAAACAATAACCCATATAAGCAATATTCTAACACCAATTCACAACCGAAGATCAACAGGAAGTGACAGAGAAGTGCTACGAAGAACAGCCCCAACTGTACATTCCGGATCAAAATGAGGGTGGATTTGATGACGAAAATCTTCATCCAGAAGCCTCCCAACAAGAATCGGATACGTAGATGTCAATAAATATCTTCCGTATTTCCACATTCATCTAAACAAATCAAATATTCTTAAAATTCTTATAGAATCGGGATCAAATAAATGTTTTTGTGTCCCGAGTTCGCTCATCTTTCACGGATACGTTCCATACTCCCAAGGACTTATGCAATTTAAAACATGAGAACACCTCGAACTTCTTTTTTTCAATTTCATAAATACTTTGATGGTTTAATTGGATTGGAGAATATGCAACAATTGAGCGTAACCTTAAACCTTGCGCTAAATCCATTCTAGAAACCAACAAGTTCCAGATCCATCTTATATTGAAAACGAATTATGCTTCAAACGTCTATACAATATCACCTAGAAGCAAGCTTACGGCTGAGCTTCCGGTTAATGTTGAAACCAAATCATTCCAAAAGGATTCTATCACTGTAAAAATTGGTAAGCAGTCTTAGAAGTCGTGAATTATGGAAACAATCCAAACCTTTGTGATTGAAAAGTCAATTATTCAAGTTGAAAATATTTCTAATTTAATTAGAACAGAAAATCTTAACGCAGAAGGAAAGGCATCAATTTTAAAATTATGACAACAAAACAAAGGGTTATTTCTGAAAACGGTACAACGTTTGACATTTAAAAACGCCGTAAAACATGAACTAAATCTTACGGATGACGTACCAAAAGTTATCGATATCCTCATATCCACAAAGAGGAAGTAAAACCGCAAGTTAAACTAGAAGACTATCGAAGATCGTTACTCTCTACCTAACATCACCAATATAATCGATAAATTAGGAAAATGTATGTACTTCTCAACCTAGGATCTTGTATCTGGCTTCCAGCAGATAGGCGTAAGAAAACAAGACGGACATTATGAATATACGTAAGAATGACATTTAATAATCGTCTAAAGAATGCCACTTCAACATTTCAGAGGGTCATCGATAATGTGTTTGGCGATATTCAAAGTCGATCTTGCTTGTGTTACATGAATGACATCATAGTATTATCGACGTCACTCCAAGGACACATTGAGAATCTAAAGCAAGTGTTTAACAAATTACAAAAGGCCAATCTAAAGGTCCTTTGGAAGGTAATTTGGAATTTCTGTATCGAGAAATTGTCTTTACCTGTGACGGAGTGAAACCAAACGCCGACAAAATTAACGCGATTAAAGAATTTTGCGTTTCTAAAACGGAGAAACAAATTAAAAGCTTCTTAGGATTGTTGGGATTCTATAGCAAATTCATCAAGAACTTCTCGGAAATTACGAAGCAGTTAACGGAAGTAATTTATATATTTCAGATTTTTTTCGGCTTTTCGGACAAAATATTATTCTAATTCATACAATGTTTACGACTTTTTTGTCATAGAAAAGAAAGAGGCCATTTGATTGGTGATATAATTCGCCAAATCGATAAGTTCTTATTTTGTTCTATCGATACAAAGCAAGAGTTGAATTTTTGCAGTTTGATCGTTGCACCCTAATGTAGACCAACTTTTTATCAGTACGAAACCAAGCTGCCACGAAAAGACCTCAGGAAGTTCTCATTTTTGTAAGGGCTACTTACCCCCCCTAAAATTCACATGTGGAGCAACTGCACTCAACCTTGCAAGAACTCCTTAAAATAGCCCATTAGAAACGACTCAACAAAATCAAAGTATGAACGAACGGTTGAATTATATACAGAAATCCGTAAGGAACAGCAACAACAAAATTACATTCGCACTAAACCGATTAGCTAACGTAACCGAAATAGGGCTACACATGCTAGTTAATACACACAACAGACACGCACTCCCAGCATATCGACGACATACTAGACGCGCTCAGTTCAGCCAAACACCGACGAATTTCAAGACATCTACTGATCAATAATGAAATTCATTTCGTTAACGGCATACTATCCCATGATAAGGTACAAATTCTAAATACAAGCAATATTTACGACTTACTGACTCTACAAGGATACTATAATCAATCCTTCAAAAACTTAATGATCACCCATATCATCCAACATCATCCTAGATGAACAAAATTATCAATTCATACTTGAACCATGCAACGAGGTGGAAAACGTATACATACTTGCAAAAGCCTGCTAAATGTAATCACACTAACTTGGGCCTGGAAAATAAAATCAGCGAGCTTATAAGTGGAAAAATCTATAAAGCTACAACAGAAGAGCTACAATTTACATCTACATGCCATCAACGAATAAAATTCATCCAAGGTCAATAGCTAATGGAATCACAACAACTATTAAGTTACCATTCAAGGAATCACATATAGTAGCAACAAATACGTTCACGAGGAAGACTAAACCATTATACTACCATACCATGATGCCGAAAGTGAACATCGTACACCATCGTTGCCCATACCAAAAATTACTAATTGGACGCCACAAAATAGAAACCAAACCCAACTTTTACAAGAACAAACTTTCTCTAAAGCAATTATAAACCATAGCACAACTGGAATTGCTACAATCTTCATCGTAGTAATGGTGGTTTATTACATCGGGACGAGATTGTACAATTTAGCGAGAACCATCAGAAAAACATCCGATGAGACACAACCGTCAAACCCACAACCGGTCATACGAAGAAAATTCGTATGGCCTTCTCTTCGGCGAGAGGAGTTACGATCCGCGGATACAAGCGCGGAGTAAAATACATTGATTTGCATTTATGCACACATTGCATATCAAGTGTCAACATGTTAGATTAAGTTAAATAAATAAATAAATAAATATCAATAATTAATAAACAAAAAAAATATCGTTGTGAACTAATTGTTAAATTAGCGTCTAACCGCCCAAACTGAAAAACCCTTTATATAACTGGCTTATTTCTGGGTCTTCGTAATTCTTTTGATTGTATAGATCACAGTTTAATTCTTCAGAAATTCAAATGTATGGCTTCCGTGGCCTATCATACAAACCTTTAGAAAGCTACCTTAGTAAACGAAAGCAGTATGTGATTCTAAATGGTGTAAAAAGCTCCATTTTAAGTGTGAACTGTGGTGTTCCTCAAGGAAGTGTCACGAGTAAAATTAAAATGTTTGCTGCTGATACGGCCCTCTTCGGAGATTGTCAGGTAGCAATGTGTGGCAACATATGAGGGATGATATCATTTTACTTTTGGATTTTCTTCATTTAAACAAAATATCAGTCAATTTTAACACAACGAAATATATAAATTTTTACTCCCCACGCCTACGACACATTGATTTACCACCAGTTCAAATAGCAAATTGCACCAAAGTGCGAGTGGACAAATTCAAGTACCTTGGAGTAATATTCGACAAGCATATGACGTGGATGACCACATTAATTATATATGTATTAAAGTTGACACATTTATTTGATTGATTAGAAAATTGGCTGATTTTGTTCCAGTGCATGTGTTAAAAAATCTATTTCTCATTTATTCATGCCCGATTCGCATATACGCTACTTCTTAATTGCAGACTTTATAAAATACTCGTATATGTGCTGTAGCAATTAAAATCAATTTTTGAGATGTATGTATCGATCGACATGTTTAAGTGTTTACACATCCCATCATTACTTTCGACTATACAATTGGAATTTCTAGGCCATTCTAATCAGTTGAAGTGCCCCCAAATTAAAACGGAATTTGGCAGAAAATCACTAACATTTATTGGACCTATTAATTGACGAAAAAATATTAACAGACGCTGTACATATGTTTATATTTAAACGAATGATAAAATCTCATCTGTTATCATCAGTTAAAGATTATTTGTGATTTATAATGCCACTCATTCTTAGTTAGCTCATTAAATTAAATTATATTAATTGTTATGTATTTGAATTTTATTGTGTATTATGTGTAATGTAGTTTTAATCATTATGACACAATATGCTGCATGTTTATTGTACACATAAATGTGAATGATGACGAACTTTTAAAGGACATTAAATCCACTAGTAGTCATTCACAGTTTTATGATTATTATATATAAAAATTAATGATATATGTAAGTATAAGATAAAATAAAATAAAATAAATAAATAAATGTGACATAGAATAGGGCACATTTTGTCAAAATTAGGAATCAAAATATTCACCAAATTTTTCTGCAAATTTGTCTTATAGCCTTCTTGATTTTTGTGAGCGAAAATTGTTTGTCCTAAATTTCCCAATAATGGCCCATTCTTATGAGAATAGACAATTTTAAACGGAACACGGTTGACAATTTACTTAATTTATGTCTCGTTTGCCTCTAATTCACTCTTGAATAAACAATATTTCCCAAAATTAAGTCTAAATGATTATTAGGTTCCCACACCAATATCGTGGTTTCTATACATAATTTGCCACTATATATCTGGTCAATGTGATCGTATACACGGAATAGGGCACGTCCCCTCAAAATTAGGAAACAAAATATCCATCAGATTTGTCTGCAAATTTGTCTAATGGTTAGCCTTCTTGATTTGTGTGAGTGAAAATTTTGTATCCTAAATTTTCCAATATTGGCTCATTCTTGTGAGGATAGACAATTATAAACGGAACAGGGTTACAGTTTACTAAATGTATGTCTCATTTGCCTCTTAATTGCTCTTCAATAAACAATATTATTAAAAATTCAGTCAAAATGATTATTAAATTCTCACACAAATAACGCGGTTCCTCTACACGATTTTCCACCATATTGCTGCTCAATTTAAGAATATACACGGAATACGGCATTCCCTCAAAATAAGAGAAACAAAATATTCACCAGATTTGTTTGTCATCACCGAAAACTGTTTGTTATGTAAATTAGGAAACAAAATATTCATCAGATTTTTCTGCAAATTTATCTGATGAGCCTTCTTGATTTGTGTGAGTGAAAATTGTGTTTCCTAGATTTTTCAATAATGGCTCATTCTTGTGAGGATAGACAATTATAAACAGAACACGGTTACAGTTTACTAAATGGATGGTTCATTTGCCTCTTATTTGCTTTTCAATAAACAATATTGTTCAAAATTCAGTCAAAATGATTATTAAATTCTCACACAAATAACGCGGTTCCTCTACATGATTTTCCACCATATTGCTGGTCAATAGAATGGTATACCCGGAATACGGCATCACCTCAAAATAAGAGAAACAAAATATTCACCAGATGTGTTTGTCATCACCGAAAACTGTTTGTTATGTAAATTAGGAAACAAAATATTCATCAGATTTTTCTGCAAATTTATCTAATAAGCCTTCTTGATTTGTGTGAGTGAAAATTTTTTGTCCTAGATTTTCTAAAAATGGCTCATTCTTGTGAGGATAGACAATTATAAACGGAATAGGGTTACAGTTTACTAAATGTATGTCTTATTTGCCTCTTGTTTGCTCTTCAATAAATAATATTATTAAAAATTCAGTCAAAATGATTATTAAATTCTCACAAATATAACGCAATATTCCACCATATTGCTGGTCAATGGAATGGTATACACGGAATACGGCATCCCCTCAAAATAAGAGAAACAAAATATTCACCAGATTTGTTTGTCATAACCGAAAACTGTTTGTTATGGATTTTCCAATAATAGCTCATTCTTGTGAGAATAGACAATTTTAAACGGAACAGGGTAACAGGTTACTAGATTTATGTCTCGTTTGCTTCTAATAAACAATATTTTCCAAAATTCAGTCTAAATGTTTATTAAACTTTCACACGAATATGTTCCTATACATGATTTTTCACCATATTTCTGGTCAATGTAATGGTATACACGGAATAGGGCACATTCCTTCAAAATTAGGAATGAAAATATTCACCAAATTTTGCTGCAAATTTGTCTGATGGTTAGCCTTCTTGATTTTTGTAAGCGAACATTTGTTGTCTTAGATTTTCCAATATTGGCTTATTCATGTGGGAATAGACGCAATTTTAAATGGAACATGGTTGACAGTTTACTAAATATATGTCTCGTTGCCTCTGATTTGCTCTTGAATAAGTTAACCGATATTGAAAGTAATTGATTGCTGAACGTGGTGCGGCGCGTAAAATAACGTACCAAACCAATTGGAAGAGGTGAATAGGAAAATGCCAAAAATCATATTACAGCAAGAAATGAAAGCTAATGTTTTGATTTAAATTGCCGGAAGCAGGTGAAGCTGCTGAGTTTTGGACTGTCAGTATTCTGTTTTTTGCAGCTGGTAGTTGACAGTTTAACAATTTCCAAGAAATCTTTTTAAAAGTCTAAAGTTCGAAAATTAGTTCAATATTGTAATATGTTCAAAAGTAGTCACCAAAAAAATTGCCCAACTGTCCAGTAATGCTTATGTCCCGATATAGTTTAATAACGAAAAATATAGGGCATTGCAAATAACCAATTAGAAAATGAGTTAAAATATCTTAAATAATTTTAAACATGTACTAAACTCGCACATATTTGTTTTGTAATTGTACAGTAATGTAAATTCGCAATTTGTACTACAAAAATGTGAGATGACAGCCTCGTGAAAAACAATGGGGAAACCAACATAAAAAGCAATAATCTACATTAGATATACGAAAATACCCCAAAATTGTCTACACAATTTGTTATACCAACAAATCGACAATTCCGAAATACGTGTAGACGCACAACAGTGACTACGAGTAATTTACAGGTAAAATTGTAAGTATGTATCTTATTAAACTATAGTATTTTAAATTAAGTATTAAAATTACTTCTGCGCTACTGCGAAATTTAGATTGTCTCATAATATATGTGTAGTTTATTAAACTAACTTCATGAACTAGTTCATTAGTGAGTCAACAAAAAACCAACAATTTTTTTTTATCGTTTTACGGTTTTAGCCGATAATTTCAAAATCTTTTACGGTAAGGCAAAAAAATACCAAAACATCATAAATTGTATTTTGAATTTTAAAAAGGACGTTTTTTTTAACAATTCTAAAGGTTCAGTTATTTGAGTGTCGACGAAACTAAACGGTTCATTAAGATATTGCGCTGATTAACTTTGGGTTGTTTTTTTAATTACATTTTTTTTATTACGGTTTATCGAATATTTATTCAGAATTTCTATCAAAATTTAAATATTTCAAACCCAAAACGATCCTCTATACACTTGTTCTATAATCATACCCATCTTAGAAATCTAAACAAACCATATCCATTTTCATGTTTTCTGTAAAAAGCATAAAATAAATATTTAACGCATTTATATGAAACTATACAAAAACTTGTGAATCAAATGGTAATTTTATGGTCTGAGAAAGTAATTTAAAAAATCTTGAATAAGTCACGATCGATATATACGAGTACATTTTTTTAAGATACATTGACATTTTGTGGCCTCCCGTTTTATTTGTAAT
Organism: Nephrotoma guestfalica; assembly: GCA_963691935.1. NCBI lineage: Eukaryota > Metazoa > Arthropoda > Insecta > Diptera > Tipulidae > Nephrotoma > Nephrotoma guestfalica. Next base: position 12,397,791 of record OY829916.1, on the reverse strand, counting down.
ATAGTCAACATAACAAAAATGTTTATTAATTTTAATGGTAAAATTTTATTTCACATTTTATTATGTCTCGCCAGCAATAAATAATAACGCAGCATAATCAAATAGGACAATTCCTTTCAATGCGTTCAGGTATTTTGATTTAAATGTTTGGTCACTTGCTAGGAGAGGTATTCATATTCTTACGAATTCTACGCTACACACTTATATCACTTGCGGGGTATGCGCGAAATGAAGAATGCATAAAAAAATCAGGCATTTACATTCTATGTTTTGATTTGGGGAAGGTAATCACATGCCTAAAAGTAACATAAATTCATCATATTACCTTTCTAAGTTAAATGTGTACAATTTTACTGCACATCTACCCACAATCAAAACCTTATAGTGTGCGATGTGGACTGAAGCAACATGGGACGAACGGAAAACGACATTGCTTGAGCGGTGTTCAAAATTTTGGAGCGCGTCTTCAACGACAATGAAATTACACAACTCATAACTTGGAGTGGCTCATGTGTTTCTCAGAGTAAAAATTCTTATATTTGACGTACGCCATCCAATATTTTTTGCAGAAGCATCCGCAAATATTATCCATTGTCAAGAAGTATTCGTTACTAGGTCATTCTTGTATACAAGAAGTGGACCATGGCCACAGCTAAATTGAAAAAGTTATGTCGAAAGATGAATATTTTTCACCGATTGGACTTATTAGACTTATGAAAACGATAAATAGGAAAGTGCCATATATTATCATTCAAATGAAGTCAAATGACTTTAAAAATTTCGAGTTATCACAAAAAATCTGAATTATAAAGCGGTGCTTTACAATTCAGATTTTATGCCTAGTTTCGACAGAAATTTTCATAAATTTATCATACTTATACCATCAAATTACCAAGATACGAGAGAAAACCAAAATTTCAAAAAATCAAGAGAAGTAATTTTGCAAGATCTGCCAACAAGTATCACAAAAAAACCATTGGCCATAAACAAAATTTTAGATTTGCAGAAAATGTTCCGGTTCAAGGGCAACCAAGATTTAGAATATTATAAGACCACGTTAAATCTAAAAAAGTAAATGCGATGGGCTCGTATTAAGATGTTATTTCAGTTACGTAAACACAAAACAAAAAATTTTATGATTTGTTAATTTTGTGATTGCAGCGAATGCAGAAAATTTTAATAAAAGTTATGATATAGATCAAAAATTAAATATTTGGTTTTCCTAATTTTCAGACACATATAACCTATTCATCGGTGTGAAGTTTTTGAACCCTACGGCTAATTTCGAAATGGCATTAGGTGATTTTAATGCCGCAATATACGCCCTATTAAACCTATATAGCCCTATGGAAGCCAATCTCTGACATTTTTGTAATTTACCATAAGCTGCAACGACATCCTTTCATATAAAAATCGCGAAAAGCATGAATGTTCAAAAATGTTATACGAATGCCCTACAGCTAATTTCCAAATAACATTAGATGATTATGATTCCACAAGGTATGCCCTTTTAAGCCTATATGGCCACTATGAGAGCCTATATGGCCACTATGGGAGCCAATCTCTAAGGTTTTTGTAATTAACCAAAGCTATACAATGACATCCTTCCGTATAAAAATCGCGAAAAGCGTAAATGTTCAATCAAATTTTATACGCGAGCTCCACGGCTAATTTCCAAATGACATTACGTGATTTTAATTCCGCAATATATGCTCTATCAAACCTATATAGCCACTATGGAAGCCAATCTCTGAGATTTTTGTGATTTACCATAATATAAACGATACCCTTCCATATAAAAATCGCGAAAAGCGTGAATGTTCAAAATTTTATACAAAAGCCCTACCGCTAATTTCGAAATCGCATTAGGTGATTTTAATTCTACAAGGTATGCCATTTTAAGCCTATATGGTCACTATGGAAGCGAATCTCTGAGATTCGTGTAATTTAGCATAAGCTACAATGACATTCTTTCATATAAAATTCACGAAAAGCGTGAATGTTCAAAAATTGTATGCGAGAGCCCTACTGCTAATTTTGAAATGTCATTAGGTGGTTTTAGTTTCACAATGTATGCCCTTTCAAACCTATATAGCCACTATGAGAGACAACCTCTGAGATTTTTGTAATTTTCCGTAAGCTACAATGACATCCTTCCGTTTAAAAATCGCGAAAACCGTAAATGTTCAATCAAATTTTATACGCGAGCTCTATACGGCTAATTTCGAAATGACTTAGGTGATTTTAATTCCGTAAGGTATGCTTTTTGAAACCTGTATAGCCATTATGGGAGGCAATCTCTGAGATTCTTGTAATTTAGCATAAGCTACAATGACATTCTTTTATATGCATACTATATTCCTGATGATTAAAATAATTTCTGAAAATAATAATGAAATACAAAAATTGTATCTATTTTACAAAGAATTTTTTTCTATATACACTTTTTAGAAATGTACACTTGTCCAAATATTTGGCTAAAATCTATATTTTGTGTAAAAAATTGTTTTTGAACACTCGCATAAATTTCTGTCCAAATTATAAAAGTGTCCAAAAACCTTACACCGGTAGCCTATTCTTAAAATTTTTCTCGTGTGTGCAATAACCGAGTTGTAAATGGTTGCTTACAACTTTGTTAAATTTGTGATTATATCGTATAATTTAGCAAAACGTTGTATCTGCAAATTCAATCCCAAAAAAGTCTTCTAAATAAGAAATCTCGTGATTAAAAATATTTTAATTTTAATTTAAATCTGAAAAACTGTTTAAATAAAAACAATGAGAACTATTCTTAAAACTATGACCTAAGATTTCTCAAAATTATAGGCATTGCACATATGAACCATGTTATTCTAAGGTCGCGAATATTGCACCAACTTAAACGAAACTTATTGAATATGTGACAATAAATTTTATCAGTTCAAAATCAGTAAGGCTAGACATCAGGGATATTCGCAAAAAACTGAAAACATTTTATTGTTAAAATCCCGATTCAAATGATTATAAGTAATGGCGATAATATGTTTAGCAAGAAACTAACGACAATTTGCATTGTAACGTATACGACGACTTCATCGGCTTGGACAGGAATGCATGTGTGATCAGTCTCGATTAAATGGATTTGAAAGATCACACTCTTCAGTTTGATTACTCATCAGCTAAAAGGTTACCCATAAAAGCAGAAAATCCACCATTAAACTCCGAAGAGCAGCCATTAGCCTTCTAGCTGATATCGGTGATGGGCGAGGTGCTTCGAATAATGATGGATATATGAAACTGAAAAAATAACTAATCAGAGCGGGGCACCACTGAGACTTTCGATCACTCAACCCATCCCCATCCAAAAATTAAAGAAATTAATTCATAAACATAATTAACAAATACACATAATTAACAAACATAAGTTTGTTTATTGATAAGAAACCTCAAACATTAAACTTTCATAATAAGAGAAAAAAAATCAAACAAAGTGATATTAATTAAACCACACACCGTGGTTCAGAAATAAAATGAAAACCTTGCCCGAGAAAAAAAAAATTAACCCGTGAAACTATTCTTTACCATACGATATAATATAAAAATAATTTGAATATAAAAAGACTTACCACTTGTAGCTGCCGCGATGAAGCGCTTTCCTGCGTAGGTATATATGAAGGGTTTCATATCCCCGGCACTAATATATTATATAATAAAATAATAATGTAAGATAATCGTGTACGTCTCTTAAATTACGAAACAATGAAATAATAGATCAAACATTAAACTAATCTTGGATATTGATCTCAAGAATTAAGAAATAAATAAAAATTATGAAACTTAATTAAATTTTAAAGAAATTGAGCAAAACTAAGATTATTAATTAATCCGTACGCGAAACTATCGTGCATGTATGATTAAGTAGCGTATACGTACAGCACAGATTTTACGGAAGAGGGTGTCGACAAGCATCCGTACAATCCTATGTACGGTTTTTTCCTGTTTTTCAGCTGGCGGTTTGGTAGCAGTCGTCATAATACAAAAAATTGAATTTTTATTTTAAATTACTGACAACGGAGGGTCTACTATTCTCGAATGGCAGCAATTTTCGCACCCACGTGAAAATATTACGTTTTATTTGCACTGACATATGGATACTCAATTCAATACAAAATAAACGACCTTCGTTTGTCCAACAATGCACGTACACTGATATTTGTAAATAGCGTTTGATTAAATTTATTTTAACTCAACTACAATAATTTTAATTTAACATAACGTTATCACACTTTAGCAGCTAGCGGTAAACTGATTTAATCGATAATTGGGAAAATGTTTGTTAACAATCGTATTGAAGAACTTTTCAAGAGATTAAGTTTAATGAGAAGCTTGACTATCTGGTGTGCATACATCAATATTAAGTAGAAAATACATGCACATGACTGATTGGGGAAATTGCAATTACTATTACAATGATCAAATGGATCTGTGTGCATATAGCATATTTAATTATTCTAGAAATGTGTACGTCATCAAACGTACTTATACACAGTTATGAGGTATGATTACGCTGCTCATAATACGATGTACCAAATTGGTCATTGCGTTGAGATAACGTAGTATTTAGATTATTAGAAATGCAACTTCGATGTGTCTGTGAGAGATTACGGTTTGAATTGAATAATTAATATTTGTTAGTGCATTCTCACGGTAGTCAAATAAATAAGTATTTTAATGAACTCGTTCGTTACAGCATTTGGAAAGCGCGATTATTGGAAGAATCGTAATTTGAAATCCGTGGTCACATTTTGTAATTGAATCTGGGTTGCAGGCGAATCAGACGACATATTGCACCTACTTAAACGAACCTCTACTTATATTACATCATTATCGCTGAATAACCAAAACTGAATGGTTGTTGAATATGTGACAATAAATTCCATCCGTTCAAAATCAGTTATAACCATCAGGGGTATAACCGTCAGGGATTTTCGCAAAAAACACTTTATTGTTGAAGTTCCGGTTCGAAGTGATTACCAGTATTGTGCCGTAATGTCTTCACCGCGTAGATAATGATTGCTCGACACGTGTAGACAAAGTATGTAGAAAATTAAAAGAATTGCGTCGACATTGTAGAGAATGTAGACAGTGTAGAAAATTATTATTTCTGTGAGCAATCGTCCAAATTCTATAATTTCGTTGTTAATGGAACCATTTCGAGATGGAGTTCATTCTTTTCTCACATTTAAAATTTGAACCCAAAGTTTTGTATGGTAATGAGACAAATTTAGATATATGTTACGGTTAAAGTGCGAAATCGTTAAATGTGCGTCATCGATTGCAACTGGAAATAAGTAAACAAACAAAATGATAAGTATTTTAAATTGATTCCATAATAAATTATAATTTTTTTTTATTGAAGCACAAATTAGTGGTTTCTAACTTTTGTTCTATAGAAAAAATATTTAAACTAAAATCGAGCATCACAAATTATACCTTACCGGAGGGTAACACAGAATGATTCATTAAATTTCTACCTTCCGCGTTGGCTTTTTTGAAAAAAAAGCATACACACACCGCGCTACACACCGCGCACTGGCGTAAGTTACGTCCCGGTAATTTTTCCAGCGCAAATTTTTTGTTTGATGACGATGGTTGTATTGACACGCTATTTTTATGATTCATCCACTCCTTTTCGATATCCTCAATAATTTTTGAAATGAATTGGAGCCGGGTCATTTTTTTTCGGTAGTGTTGGAAACATACAAAATATAAGAGTTAAGCACCATTCTTCCAAATATGTTGAATACTACTTTTCTCCAATATTTTAGGGTTCTTCGCTCGTCCAAATACACGTACAACATTTTGTCAGATTCGTCCACATCTCCCATGTATGTATTGTAGTCATCAATCATGCTTGGATTCACCGTTTCGAATTCAAAATTCCCTTTCTTTCTCTTGATCGTCACACTATTAGTATCTGCATTGGATGAAATCAATATGACTGGGTTTGGTTTGGACTTTTTGTCTCTGAATGAACACATCAAAACATTTTCATGTGCTAGGTATTTGGCTTCTCCTACGATTGCCTTCTTAGCTTTTGGAGGAATCTATTTTCCAGTTAGATATGTATTTTGCTCCAAAAGGGCTTGGCCAAGCGTAAGCTTGTGTAAACTTTATCTGTAAACAAATGATAACCTTAGTTCAGGTAATCTCCAATTGAAAGCAATTATTGCACTACCGCAAATCCAATACCATATTTTTCTACTGAATCTCTGTCGTCTGTATTCTTAGCTCCTTTGTAGCAGGAAAAACCCAATCAATATTTAGAAATCGAGTCGCACAGCATCCAAAATTTGATCCCTCATTTATAGTGTTTTTGTTTGGAATGTATTGTTTTATGGCAGAATGGCAGTGAGTACCAACTAACGACTCGTCGATGGATGATTGTTGATTTGGTATATAATGCCGCTGAAATACAGTATTTACATGTTTGACAAGCACATCAAACCTGCCACATGGGTCATAATCCGGATGGCCTGGTTCAAATAATAACCTATTATCAACCAAGTGAAAAAACTTCACCATCAGTTGAAACCTGTCCTTTGCAAACATTTTCCTAAACCATGGTATGTGTCCGGAATTTTTTATCCAATAACAATTAATTGTTGGCTTTTGCGTTATCCCCATTTCGAGTAAGACGGCAATAAAGGCTTTCATTTCGTATATTGTCGTCGGCGTCCACTTTTTTGCTCGAGAATTATCCGATACAATGTGCGAGGCCAATAACTGGACAGCAAATCGATTTGTTTCCCTTACGATGGTTTCGAGCAGTGAGTTGGTAAAGAATAAGTTGAAATCGGTTATGGGTGTGCCATCGGCAGGAGGCGCCCGTCCAGGAGTCTCGACAAAATCATTTGTTGCTTTAGAAAACACTTTTGTCACTTTAAATTAAAGACATCATATCGGAAAATGGTAAAATTCTAAATGAAAACCACCTTAAAAATAAAAAATAATTTACCGAAATGAATGAAAAATAAACAAAGTTCATGCTCAGGAGAATGAAAATTTAATTTTTTGCAGCAATTACGCGATATATATAAAAAAAATAAAAAAAATTGAAATTTAAATTTCCATAGTGTTTTTTCGTGTTAACATTATGTGGGCCTCCATGTATATATGTATAACCGTATTTTATACATATATTTTTCTTCAACTTGGCCGTATACATTTACGCAGGGATATCTATAATTCCTAGTTCGAAACGACACTGCATCGTAATTATTATGAATGGTATCTTTTTGAGCTTCCAGTAAAAAATAATAATAAAAATTTGTTAACTTAAAACTGAACTATAGGGTCCAAATAAATTGTAGCAGGATTATAACTTAATTTCAAAAACTAGTCCAATACAATCAAAACTTACCATAGATTCAATCATTTTTAGTACTTACCACACAATTTTTTTGTATCTAATGACCTCGTCTTAATTACAAGTAATTACATAGCGCATATGTTTGTGCAATTTTTTTATTGATAATTCAAAATCTAAATTACTAACTAAATACTAGTAGTAAAAATTGAAATTATTGTAGCTGTATACAACTGAATATTTGCTTAAAATTTAAATTTGTAATTTAAGATGGGTTACTCGTCTTAAATACTACTCTTAGTAGGTATTAAGATAATTTTATTTGTATTGTTTTTAAATATTGATTTTTGTTTAAATAGAAATAAAATTCTAATTTTACATAATGCAAATTCTGAGCATTTAATATATTTCAGGAAATAATTGTATATAGTAAATTTAGAAGAACTTGTAACGAATTGTTATGCATACAAAATACGTGGTGCCATCTACTTTAAACTATAAGGATACGATAATTTATATTGGCTTGCTAATTATATAATATTACTTAATTAACTTTAAATAAATAACAAATTCTAGTACTCAAGTTACACATTGTTGCTACGAATTATTTTTAAATTAACTAAACTTAATTATAAATAGATGGGGTTTCGTTTTTATGTTACGTTAATTATCTTGAGTTATTCCCGAAAAAAGCTGTAAACATGTATGTTTCTTTAATCCAATAGCTTGTTAACTGTTTTTCTATTTTTTTAAATTATTTTTATTATTTCTATTTATTTTGTAAAATTATTAGATTTTATCGAGTATCGAAAATATTTTTCGGATTTAAAAATTTAAATTATTGAATTATTGCTGAATTATTATTGAATTATTATTAAATTATTGGCAATTGCTGTAATTTATTTCAGTACAAGATTTTAGTTTGAATTTACGAATTTTTAATCATATCAAAACAAACATTTTTTTGCTAAAACAATAATTAACGGTAAACAATAATCAAAATGTTTACTTTTTGTTTATTAATTTTTTTAAGAAAAACATTTAAAATTAAGAATAATTACAAAATATTATGTTTTGAGGCTTACATATAATTCAATGTGTTTAATCCAAAGTTTATTACGGTTATAATTTTAACTAATAATTTTTTGTAAATTTTAACATTTAAGTGAAAGTTTTATTTTTTCCGGTATTTAATTCAAAAATATTAGCTTTATTACGATTTAATTTGATAAATCGATAATTAAAATCAATTCTATTGAAATTTTAAGCAAAATTGTGCACGGGAGAAGTAAACGTGATAATTTACATTCTTATTAATCCTAACAAATTTTTGATAAAGAGAAAAATATACTTTAACTAATGGAAATAAAAAAGGCGATATATTCAGCGAAATAAATTGTTCAAAAAAATTTCTGGTTAAACGGAATGTATAACCGAGAACTGAAAAAATTGGAAAAGGTATGCAATATAATACCAAAATTTCAAAAAATCTAAAAATCTTAAAAAGGTCATTACTATAAAAAGCTTAGAAGATGATTTCAAATTTATTGTGCTACTACTAGGGGTTATTTAAATCAAAAAAAATTAATATGAGCGTTTTCGTATAAAGCAGATGTGTAAAAATTTAACAATCAAGGTCCTCAACAAGATGTAATTACTAAAGAATATTTTGTTAGTAGGAATTAGGTGAAACCTTTATTAGTATAAATCAGTTATTTAGAGTATTTTGAATCGATCGGTATCGTAGATCTGAAATTAATTTGCGACATAAATTGGACGTCATTATCAAAAGCATTAAGAATTGCTGTAGAGTTAACTGAACATTGATATTTTGAACTTTTGGTTACATTTTTGATTTTGTAAGAATTGGCAAGCCAAAATGGAAAATATAGCTATCTTCTGGATAAGTCTCTGTATGAGACAATTTACAAGGCGTTTAATAAATTTGGAATCATCACCAAGGAATATGTGAAAATTGACCATTTGACCATTATAGGCGAAATAATTCAAATATCGATCAATCGTTCGACTAATTCTTGCCTGAAAATTAATGTAATTTTAAAGACAATTCTGTCTCAACAAATACATAGGACTTCCATTTGATCATCGCATTCGGCGGACAAATTCAGGTTGAATTGGCTAATTAAAGAAAGGGTGGCATTCGACGATCGAAACTGTCACCATTTAAGTATTTCAATAGGTAGGTGAAAAGGGCTGCAATAAGATGGATTATTCCAATATGTATATTTGTTAATATGATTCTTCGGAAGATAACATACAAATTTAATTATTAGCAACATTTATGAAATTTATTCCAATTCGGAATCAGAGCAGCCCACAAAATAACATTCAGAATAAAAAAATTAAACATTCGAACTTAGACCCTTGTTTTTATACCGGTGCACCAATGGCGACTCCAGTAACTACTCTCAATGATTCTGGGATAGCACTGCTAACAGAATTCGACCTATTAAAAGACGATCAAGGCTAAAATATAGAAGAAGACCTACAGAATTTTGGGAATTCCGAACATATAAAAATGGTTGAATACTCTGACAAAATTTGATATGTTGAAATAATATTATATGAGAGATAATCATTCACTCGCTCAATTACCAGTCTATACTAGAGTTTCCGCAATACAGCCACTAGTACTAACAAATAGAAGACATTCAAGCATATTCAAATTGGTATAGCCCGTACATATAAAAAGGTGTTGAACTGCTCTGACAAAATTTGATATTGTTGTGGAAATTTTCCCACATTCCTAGTAAATAAACGGTTTACATTCTCACGCAATGTAAAGAAAACGTGCGCGTAGAAAATTGTAAAATCTTAAGAAATCCAGGGGGGAGGCGTTAGTACAATATAAAACAGGCTACAAAACTAAATATAACCTAGATAAAATAGACGAAGCCTATACACAACACCTCAATACTACATTGGTACACTCATTCAAATATGGATTAAATAACATGATCTTACGTGAAAAAGTAGCAACAATAAAATCCAGAAACGTCGATGAGATCGTAATCGAAACGGAAACAATGGAAAAAATGTTAACCGGATCAATAAGAAACTCAACAACATAAAATATAAACAGACAAGTTTCACAAATACCAGCTCAAACCTTCTCACCGCAAAACAACATCTATACAAAAATTCCAGTCACATGCAACTACTGCCAACGACAAAATCATACATGGGATGAATTCCGTACACGAATGAACCAGGAAAGAATGCGTAGAATGATGCAAACTCAACCGTACAATCAACAGAAACAAAGAAGTTTCAACAGATTCCAACAAACACCAAATCCATACTACTACTCATTTAACCAGGACCAATTGCGCAGGCAACAATCACAAATAATACCACAAAACATCCCAGGCAACTCTCGACAGAATATTAGCACACAACAACACAATAACTAATACCCATCGGCTTCCCAGCAAATGTATTACAAACCAAATCAGCAAACAAACAGATTCACTCCAAAATTCTGCTCGCATTGTAAAACCACTAAAGGGCACACATTCGATGAATGCCGTAGCACGTTCTACACAACAAACCCAGCTAAAAAGAAACAACCACCACCAAACAGATGCAACTTCACCACAACAATCGCAGCATAGGGAAACTCCAGCCGATCCGACCAGCTGAAGGAGAGCCACTGCCACCGGATCACAATCAAACAAACCAAAGATATGACGAACAAAACAATAATCAAAAGTATATGGAGAGAGTATTTTTGATTATCGTTTTGTTCGTGATATGTTTAGTTTGTTTGATTGTGATCCGGTGGAGCTCTAGACAGCTGGTCGGATCGGCAGAAGTTGGGTACAATTTCAGACATGTACCTGAACCATTTCTCTAATCCTAATAATTATTCGAGTCCAGACGCTCTCTCCATTTTAGTAAATAAGCAAAAGAGCCAAGACGCTCCCAACACGATTAACAATCAATCATCAAACGAACATAAGAGCCCAGACGCTCCTTTCAAACAATTAGTAAATAAGAAATCGAGCCCAGACGCTCCTAGAAAAATTTTAGCGAATAAGAAATTGAGCCCAGACGCTCACGACACAAACAATCAAAAAAAACAATCATTTAAGCCAAGACACTCCAACATTAAACGAAATCCAAACAGACGACGACGACATTATCCAAGAAACAACTAACTTACAAATTGACAACATATTTATGGTAATACACATAATAATCCTATACCTTTCCACTAAATTCTCAAAGTGCTATATGTGCACTAAAACCAAACAAAATATACTATATAACATCAAACAAAAAGACATACTAAACAAACTTTCGAGCAACAGCAACGTCAGACACACGGCCACACGGAAATCAAAACACATCAAACAAACTCCTACAATCAAACAAAATTCAAAATCCCTAACCACGAAACAAAAACAAACAAAACCAGATAAAACAAACCTCCTAGACCAACAACTAGACGAAACAGATTACAACAGCTTAACAAAATTACTCTATTCAGAAAAATCTACGTCAATAAATTTACTATCCAAATACAAGACGAACAGAAACACCAAATCACCCCTGATAAATCAAGGAACGAAAACAAACCTACTCATAGACTCAGGAGCAGACATATCAATTATAAAACAGAAACACATCAACATAGATAAAATAGATAAACTTGACACACTAACTCTATCAGGCATAGGAGCAGGTACCGTAAAAACAAACGGTTCCCTAACACTAACACTACAATTAAACGACGAACTAAAAATCCAACACAAATTCCACACAGTACCAAATGACTTCCAAATTCTCGAAGACGGAATAATAGGTAGAGACTTTTTCGACAAATTCAAGGTAGACATACAATACTGCACAAACAACATTAAAACTAACGAACACTTGACCAAATTTTCAAACCGAAACGACTATAAAATAATACTACCAACTCGTAGCGAGACGATCATTGAAATACAAATATCCACAAACGATCCAACAATTTGCACAGCATCCAAAATCAAACCAGGGATATTTATCCCAGACACATTGATCCAACCAATCGCCTACAGAGCGAAAATCATGATAGAAAATACACTACCACAAGACAGCAAAATATCCGACTTTAAACCAATATTAGAAATTCTACCGAAAGACATACAACACTACCACACAGGACAAACAATAGAATATTCTTTACGTCAGGACAAGATCATTAAAACAATAACAAACAACCTAGATAAAAATAATAACGTAGAAGAGAACATGACAATACTATATCTATGCCTTCAATAAGAAGACATACTCTTTTTAGAAGGAGATAAATTAACAAGCACTCAAGACATATACCATAACATAAACTTATACACAGATTCAAAGCCAGTACACGTACAGAGATACAGACTACCTCAAACATACAAGGAAGAAATCAGTAGACAAGTACAGGAAATGCTTGATGACGGAAAAATACAACCCAGTACCAGTCCCTTCAATAGCCAACTCCTAGCAGTCCCCAAAAATCAGGAAGCGACGACAAACCCAAATGGTGTGTAGTCGTAGACTTCCGTAAACTAAATGGAATAACGATAGGTGATTCTTTCCCGTTACCCAATATAAATGATATCTTAGACCAACTCGGCCACGCACAATATTTTTCAACGTTAGACATGGCTAGCGGCTACCATCAAATTGAAATGAATCCAAACGATGCACACAAAACAGCCTTCAGCACAGATTACAGTCATTTTGAATTTAATATAGAATGCCCTTCGGCCTCAAAAATTCGCAGGCCTCCTTTCAAAGAACAATAAACCATATTCGAAGAGGATTCCAAAAAATCATAAATATTTTTGTTAGCATATCAAATTTTGTCAGAGCAGTCGAACACTTTTTATATTTACGGGCTGTACTAATTTGAATATGCTCGAATGTCTACTATTCAGAAATAGTACGTATGGACTGTGAATTGGGTGTGTATTATCTATCTGCTCTGATATAGAATTCTTGTTAACCTATGAAATTTTTCCAGAGGGGACCAACCGTCTTTATACGTACGGGCTATACTAATGTGAATATGCTCGAATGTCTTCTATTTGATAGTAGTAGTGGCTATATTTCGGAAGCGATAGGATGAACTGTCAATTGGGTGTGTCTGATCAGCTGTCACATAAGATTGTTAATATTTCATATATTTTCAGAGTATTCCAACCATTTTTATATGTACGGACTATACTAATTCGAATATGCTGAATGTCTACTATTCAATAGTTGTAGTGGCTATATTGCGGAAGCTGTAGGATGGACTGTTAATTGGGTGTGTATGATCAGGTCTCACATAATGTTTTTGACAATATGTCAAATTTTGTCAGAGTAATCCAACCCTTTTTAAATGTACTAGCTAAATTATAATTTGAAGAAGCGCGTAGGTCTTCTATTCAATAGTAGTAGTGGCTATATTTCGGGAACTCTAGGATGGACTGTTAATTTGACATGCAATGGACGACATTTTGTCTGACAATGACGCTGATGTTAAGCATAAGGCACCTGTGTTGTTTATGTAACACAAAATTGCATGCGTTTTTTATGTAGGATCTCAATTTAGGATGCATGGATTGTATCATGACGACCAAAAAAATAGAGCTAGAGTCTGCAAAAAAATGTTTGAACACACTGGCCATTAGCTCGAGAAGATTGCAATAGTTTTTTTTTTCAAAAAAATTCGACGAAACTACTGCCAATCCTTTTTCGCCGGCTAAGGCTAAACTCATTAAAAATAAAACTTCAAGCATAAAAATTGTCCTCGAGTAGAATCCCACTATTGCCGCGAAAACACCAAAAAGAAATATCTAGGTTCAATTTTTTTCGGTCCAGAAAATGTCTAAGTTTATACAAAAACTGCGACGGAACGCCAGTGAAGAAGAATATGTATTCCAAAGTATTCAACGAAGAGTTTAACTGCGCATTCCACTTACCCAAAAAAGATCAATGTGATCAGTGTTCTTTGTGGTTTTAAACGAGGCTGAACAACTTAAATCTTTACAGAACATAAAAATGAACATGGTACTGCGACAATTAACAGATATGACCTGGAAAATGTATTTGCCCTGGCAAAAACTGAAATTTCAATTTGAACTATTGACTCATAGATGGAAAATTTGTAAGCATCCCAACAATCAGTTTCGAACGGATGAGATTATTGATTTGAAAAAATCAGTATTCTCATCAGTATCGATTATCATAGTCGTGGTCACTCAGATTGGCACTAAATGGATGAATTTCCTAAGATTGTGTATTTAATTCGAGAGTACTGAAGATAGACCAATGTACGGAGCAATCACAATAAAAACCATTACAATAGAAAACAAAAGTGAAATTTCAAGCTTCTATTATATACGGAAATTTGTAGTTTACAATTTTAATCGTTTTACGTACGGCCTTTGTAGGAATTTTTATTAATATTTCTCTGACATTATTGATTCAACGGCTAAACGGCAGAATCTCAATAAGGGCGGAACGGAGGAGAGAATTTTCATTATCATATTACGATCTGTGATGAAAATGAACACAACTATGACCCCCTGTCAGAATGCAGATCTCAAGGGCCGACCTATCTTTCACTCCTATACTATAAGGGTGGCATGGAGCTAGGCAATGCGCAGATGGTTTTTTCGAAAATCGGAAACACCGAGAAATAAGGACGGGAAAAACGGACTGCGAAAGAGTTGGAAGTGCCTAGGACTGAGAACAAACTAAAGATAAATAAAAAAATATATTGATTAATTAAATTTTAAGTTCCTACTATAAATAATAATTCTGTTTTCAAGTATCAAGTAATACGTGAAGAACTAAAATACTGACATACCATACAAGTCAAAAATAAGAAAAACCATTTTGTGTTAAATATGCAATTTTTAAAATTTTAAATTTTAAAGAAACAGCTAGAATATTTAAAGAAATTGTTTTTACATCGTCTACTTGACGCTGACGCCATCGTTTGTAACACAAAAACGGAAGTGACGATATGTATAGCGAATGCAAAATAACTGGATATAAATGTGTTGTATATAAAACCAATATAACGTATTGAGAAGTATGAAACGAAATACGTGTATATCAATAAGAGACATAAATATTAAACAATAAAAAAGACAGTAAGGAATACTGAACCCGACAAATAAGGCAAAACATCTATTACAGAAGAAATAACATAAAAGTACCTACAGTAAAGTAAACAAAATAAAATATTACAAAGAATTAATATTGACTGGGAAGATATCAAAACATACTAATATTGGAAACAATCCTGAACTCTAAACTAAAAATAAAACATAAAACTGAATTTAATTGGTTGTTCATTAGATTAACTTTGCAATAGAAGTTATTATTTCAGGATAAATTGTAAAGCTTTCGTAAATACAAATTATCAAAAACATCAGTTGCAGTCATTTTAAGAATGAAACTGGAAAAACGGATCGGGAATAAAAATTGACCAGGATAATAAAATAAGTATGCTTAACATCATACATATAAAAAATATTAAAACGGGCACAATTACAACAAAGATACGGAGCCATGTGCTCCATCAGATTTAACTGAAATATATCCAAGAAATGAAAAAAGACCGCCCTTAAAAAACGTCAAACTTTGATGTATGGAACACGACTGAAAAAAGAAGATTCGCTATCCATTAGAACTACTTGATCTGTAAACGTATTTAATGTAAAACTGAAATCAAATATTATTAGTTTTCGTTTTACGGTTTTAAGACGAAACGTTAATACTAAATAATACGATGATCGATGAATCGATCTGTTAAACAATTTTTCATCTATTCAGTTCATAAATAACGAAAAATATTTAATGCCGAGAAACCAAAATTAATTGTTAAATTAATTGCACAAGCTCACTTTCTCAGTTTGCTATGTGCTGGTATTAAATTCCATTATCCGATTTTGATGTATATAGACCTGATTAAAGCTCCTTAAGCCTGCTAAGGAAATAGCACCAAATTACGATACCAATACAAAATGTATATAGTTAAGGGCTGGTCCTATACAGTATCAGCTTTAGTAAACAATTTGAATGGGGACTAGTTTTTATTGCAGGGACTACTGCATTTCTACTAAGCACATTTAGTCATAACGTTTTAATGTATTTACGTTTATGTGTGCAATGGGTGCTTAACCAAGTGGTACATGGTTTATAAAATTGCGACATCTAATAAAATATAAAATTTGTAATTTTTTTTTGATAACGATAAAATATTATTTATTTATTGAGCCTTGATATTACTGATTAGCTTATTAAAATTTTCAATTAACAATTATAGTGAATTTCATAAATTTTGATTCAAGTGACTATCAACGTTTAATAAAATTTCACTTCGAATCCTAGAATTTATACAAAATTTAGAGATAAATAAAAACTGTTTGGTGTAATTAGAATTTTGATAAAATATACACAATTGTTTGTTTACGGGATGGGCCACCTGCCATATTGAATTGAAAGACATTCAAGAAAAACGAGGATGCTATTGAAGAACAAGACTATTGAATATAATCATTTCAATGTATTGGCGAGGCATTCGCGGCAATTCATTTACGGCAAGATTAACAGTGTACACACAAAATGGTATATAGCCATCATACTAAAATAAGGCTTTACAGAAGAAAACAAACTAGACACGAATCATTTTATCGGTAAAGTTAAAGATTAACTAGAAAGCATTAAACATAGTTTAAGTTCGTGGGGCGTGTTGAAGAGAGATAATGCGACAGCATGTGGGGACGCCAGAGAAGTAATAATAGTAAACGTATTAAACGAGATTATCCATCACCCAACAGTTACATCATACAGATTTACGCGAACAATAACCGGATAACCAAAAGATGCTAATAATCAACGCAAACTACACGAGAATATCATAAAATTGTTACGATATCACCAAGCCTGCGATAAACGAAGTACCATTGACCAGATAGAATATAAAGCAACGTAACATAAGAATGGTAGATTATTGTAACAAAATTAAAATTCATAAAGGAATACTCATAGGTTCCTGAGAAAATAAAAAATATTATTATAAAGTCATCGATTATATAATTACCCGCCCCCCCCACCACAGACTGGTATAATAATAAACGAGCTATGGCAAAGCAATCCATAAGACGAACAAGGCATTCTTAAAATTATTTTCTGTACTACTTACAAACTTTGGTGTACATTTCGCCAGGGAAGCGGTTAATTTACGTCCAACATCACTGTTACAGCCTATCCGATTAGTTTTTACCGAACACAAAAATTACAATCAACTGCCAGAGATGTCTAAGAGATCGAAAGATATTCCACCGACTGGTAATAATAAACAAGTTATAAAACATTATTAGAAAGGTCAAAGAGAACCAAATATATACCACAGACTGGTAATAATAAACAAGCTATGGCAAAGCAATCCATAAGACGAACAAGGCATTCTTAAAATTATTTTCTGTACTACTTACAAACGTTGGTGTACATGTCACCATGGAAGCGGTTGGCTGAAGTCAAAGTAACCAATAGAAAAATAAAAAGGTCTTCGCGACTTTTGATATCCAAGGGCAAAGCAATCCATAAGACGAACTAGGCATTCTTAAAATTAGTTTCTATACTACTTACAAACGTTGGTATACATTTCGCCAGGGAAGCGGTTAATTAAAGTCCAACATCAGTGTTACCGCATATCCGGCTAGTTGTTACCGAACACATAAATTACATTCAATTCTTAGAGATGTCTAAAAGATTGAAAGATATTCCACCGACTGGTATAATAATAATTAAGTAATAAAATATTATTAGAAAGTTCTAAGCGAACCAAAGATATACCACAGACTGGTAATAATAAACAAGCTATGGCAAAGCAATCCATAAGACGAACAAGGCATTCAGAAAATTACTTTCTGTACTACTTACAAACTTTGGTGTACATTTCGCCAAGGAAGCGGTTAATTTACGTCCAACATCACTGTTACCGCATATCCGATTAGTTTTCACCGAACACAAAAATTACAATCAATTGTCAGAGATGTCTAAGAGATCGAAAGATATTCCACAGACTGGTAATAATAAACAAGTTATAAAACATTATTAGAAAGATCTAAGAGAACCAAAGATATACCACAAACTGGTAGTTATAAACAAGCTATGGCAAAGCAATCCATAAGACGAACAAGGCATTCTTAAAATTATTTTCTGTACTACTTACAAACGTTGGTGTACATTTCGCCAGGGAAGCGGTTAATTTATGTCCAACATCACTGTAACCGCCTATCTGATTAGTTTTCACCGAACACAAAAATTACATTCAATTCGTAGAGATGTCTAAGAGATCGAAAGATATTCCACAGACTGGTAATAATAAACAAGCTATGGCAAAGCAATCCATAAGACGAACAAGGCATTCTTAAAATTATTTTCTGTACTACTTACAAACGTTGGTGTACATTTCGCCATGGAAGCGGTTGGCTGAAGTCAAAGTAACCAATAGAAAAATAAAAAGGTCTTCGCGACTTTTGATATCCAAGGGCAAAGCAATCCATAAGACGAACAAGGCATTCTTAAAATTATTTTCTGTACTACTTACAAACTTTGGTGTACATTTCGCCAGGGAAGCGGTTAATTTACGTCCAACATCACTGTTACCGCCTATCCGATTAGTTTTGACCGAACACAAAAATTACATCCAATTCTTAGAGATGTCTAAGAGATCGAAAGATATTCCACAGACTGGTAATAATAAACAAGTTATAAAACATTATTAGAAAGATCTAAGAGAACCAAAGATATACCACAGACTGGTAGTTATAAACAAGCTATGGCAAAGCAATCCATAAGACGAACAAGGCATTCTAAAAATTATTTTCTGTACTACTTACAAACGTTGGTGTACATTTCGCAAGGGAAGCGGTTAATTTATGTCCAACATCACTGTTACCGCCTATCTGATTAGTTTTCACCGAACACAAAAATTACATTCAATTCGTAGAGATGTCTAAGAGATCGAAACATATTCCACAGACTGGTAATAATAAACAAGCTATGGCAAAGCAACCCATAAGACGAACAAGGCATTCTTAAAATTATTTTCTGTGCTACTTACAAACTTTGGTGTACATTTCGCAAGGGAAGCGGTTAATTTACGTCCAACATCACTGTTACAGCCTATCCGATTAGTTTTCACCGAACACAACAATTACATTCAGTTATTAGAGATGTCTAAGAGATCGAGAGATATTTCACAGACTGGTATAATAATAAACAAGTTATAAAACATTATTAGATATGTCATAGAGAACCAAAGATATACCACAGACTGGTAATAATAAACAAGCTATGGCAAAGCATTCCATAAGACGAACAAGGCATTCTTAAAATTATTTTCTGTACTACTTACAAACGTTGGTGTACATTTCACCAGGGAAGCGGTTAATTTACGTCCAACATCACTGTTACCGCCTATCCGATTAGTTTTTACCGAACACAAAAATTACAATCAATTGTCAGAGATGTCTAAGAGATCGAAAGATATTCCACAGACTGGTAATAATAAACAAGCTATGGCAAAGCAATCCATAAGACGAACAAGGCATTCTTAAAATTATTTTCTGTACTACTTAAAAACGTCGGTGTACATTTCGCCAGGGAAGCGGTTAATTTATGTCCAACGTCACTGTTACGGCCTATCTGATTAGTTTTCACAGAACACAAAAATTACATTCAATTCGTAGAGATGTCTAAGAGAACCAAAGATATACCACAGACTGGTAGTTATAAACAAGCTATAGCAAAGCAATCCATAAGACGAACAAGGCATTCTTAAAATTATTTTCTGTACTACTTAAAAACGTCGGTGTACATTTCGCCAGGGAAGCGGTTAATTTATGTCCAACGTCACTGTTACGGCCTATCTGATTAGTTTTCACCGAACACAAAAATTACATTCAATTCGTAGAGATGTCTAAGAGATCGAAAGATATTCCACAGACTGGTAATAATAAACAAGCTATGGCAAAGCAATCCATAAGACGAACAAGGCATTCTTAAAATTATTTTCTGTACTACTTACAAACTTTGGTGTACATTTCGCCAGGGAAGCGGTTAATTTACGTCCAACATCACTGTTACAGCCTATCCGATTAGTTTTGACCGAACAGAAAAATTACATCCAATTCTTAGAGATGTCTAAGAGATCGAAAGATATTCCACAGACTGGTAATAATAAACAAGTTATAAAAGATTATAAGAAAGGTCTAAGAGAACCAAAGATATACCACAGACTGGTAGTTATAAACAAGCTATGGCAAAGCAATCCATAAGACGAACAAGGCATTCTTAAAATTATTTTCTGTACTACTTAAAAACGTCGGTGTACATTTCGCCAGGGAAGCGGTTAATTTATGTCCAACGTCACTGTTACGGCCTATCTGATTAGTTTTCACCGAACACAAAAATTACATTCAATTCGTAGAGATGTCTAAGAGATCGAAAGATATTCCACAGACTGGTAATAATAAACAAGCTATGGCAAAGCAATCCATAAGACGAACAAGGCATTCTTAAAATTATTTTCTGTACTACTTACAAACTTTGGTGTACATTTCGCCAGGGAAGCGGTTAATTTACGTCCAACATCACTGTTACAGCCTATCCGATTAGTTTTGACCGAACAGAAAAATTACATCCAATTCTTAGAGATGTCTAAGAGATCGAAAGATATTCCACAGACTGGTAATAATAAACAAGTTATAAAAGATTATAAGAAAGGTCTAAGAGAACCAAAGATATACCACAGACTGGTAGTTATAAACAAGCTATGGCAAAGCAATCCATAAGACGAACAAGGCATTCTTAAAATTATTTTCTGTACTACTTACAAACGTTGGTGTACATTTCGCCAGGGAAGCGGTTAATTTACGTCCAACATCAATGTTACCGCATATCCGGTTAGTTGTTACCGAACACATAAATTACATTTAATTCTTAGAGATGTCTAAGAGATCGAAAGATATTCCACAGACTGGTAATAATAAACAAGTTATAAAACATTATTAGAAAGATCTAAGAGAACCAAAGATATACCACAGACTGGTAGTTATAAACAAGCTGTGGCAAAGCAATCCATAAGACGAACAAGGCATTCTTAAAATTATTTTCTGTACTACTTACAAACGTTGGTGTACATTTCGCCAGGGAAGCGGTTAATTTATGTCCAACATCACTGTTACCGCCTATCTGATTAGTTTTCACCGAACACAAAAATTACATTCAATTCGTAGAGATGTCTAAGAGATCGAAAGATATTCCACAGACTGGTAATAATAAACAAGCTATGGCAAAGCAATCCATAAGACGAACAAGGCATTCTTAAAATTATTTTCTGTACTAACAAACGTTGGTGTACATTTCGCCATAGAAGCGGTTGGCTGAAGTCAAAGTAACCAATAGAAAAATAAAAAGGTCTTCGCGACTTTTGATATCCAAGGGCAAAGAAATCCATAAGACGAACAAGGCATTCTTAAAATTATTTTCTGTACTACTTACAAACTTTGGTGTACATTTCGCCAGGGAAGCGGTTAATTTACGTCCAACATCACTGTTACAGCCTATCCGATTAGTTTTTACCGAACACAAAAATTACAATCAATTGTCAGAGATGTCTAAGAGATCGAAAGATATTCCACCGACTGGTAATAATAAACAAGTTATAAAACATTATTAGAAAGGTCAAATAGAACCAAAGATATACCACAGACTGGTAGTTATAAACAAGCTATGGCAAAGCAATCCATAAGACGAACAAGGCATTCTTAAAATTATTTTCTGTACTACTTACAAACGTTGGTGTACATGTCGCCATGGAAGCGGTTGGCTGAAGTCAAAGTAACCAATAGAAAAATAAAAAGGTCTTCGCAACTTTTGATATCCAAGGGCAAAGCAATCCATAAGACGAACAAGGCATTCTTAAAATTAGTTTCCGTACTACTTACAAACGTTGGTATACATTTCGCCAGGGAAGCGGTTAATTAACGTCCAACATCACTGTTACCGCATATCCGGCTAGTTGTTACCGAACACATAAATTACAATCAATTCTTAGAGATGTCTAAGAGATTGAAAGATATTCCACCGACTGGTATAATAATAATTAAGTAATAAAATATTATTAGAAAGTTCTAAGCGAACCAAATATATACCACAGACTGGTAATAATAAACAAGCTATGGCAAAGCAATCCATAAGACGAACAAGGCATTCTTAAAATTAGTTTCTGTACTACTTACTAATGTTGGTGTACATTTCGCCAGGGAAGCGGTTAATTTACCTCCAACATCACTGTTACCGCCTATCCGATTAGTTTTGACCGAACACAAAAATTACAATCAATTGTCAGAGATGTCTAAGAGATCGAAAGATAGTGGACAGACTGGTAATAATAAACAAGCTATGGCAAAGCAATCCATAAGACGAACAAGACATTCTTAAAATTATTTTCTGTACTACTTACAAACTTTGGTGTACATTTCGCCCGGGAAGCGGTTAATTTACGTCCAACATCACTGTTACCGCCTATCCGATTCGTTTTGACCGAACACAAAAATTACAATCAATTGTCAGAGATGTCTAAGAGATCGAAAGATATTCCACAGACTGGTAATAATAAACAAGTTATAAAACATTATTAGAAAGATCTAAGAGAACCAAAGATATACCACAGACTGGTAGTTATAAACAAGCTATGGCAAAGCAATCCATAAGACGAACAAGGCATTCTTAAAATTATTTTCTGTACTACTTACAAACGTTGGTGTACATTTCGCCAGGGAAGCGGTTAATTTACGTCCAACATCAATGTTACCGCATATCCGGTTAGTTGTTACCGAACACATAAATTACATCCAATTCTTAGAGATGTCTAAGAGATTGAAAGATATTCCAGAGACTGGTAATAATAAACAAGTTATAAAACATTATTAGAAAGGTCAAAGAGAACCAAATATATAGCACAGACTGGTAGTAATAAACAAGCTGTGGCAAAGCAATCCATAAGACGAACAAGGCATTCTTAAAACTATTTTCTGTACTACTTACAAACGTTGGTGTACATTTCGCCAGGGAAGCGGATAATTTACGTCCAACATCAATGTTACCGCATATCCGGTTAGTTGTTACCGAACACAAAAATTACACCCAGTTATTAGAGATGTCTAAGAGATCGAAAGATATTCCACAGACTGGTAATAATAAACAAGTTATAAAACATTATTAGAAAGGTCAAAGAGAACCAAATATATACCACAGACTGGTAGTTATAAACAAGCTATGGCAAAGCAATCCATAAGACGAACAAGGCATTCTAAAAATTATTTTCTGTACTACTTACAAACTTTGGTGTACATTTCGCCATGGAAGCGGTTGGCTGAAGTCGAAGCAACCAATAGAAAAATAAAAAGGTCGTCGCGACTTTTGATATCTAAGGGCAAAGCAATCCATAAGACGAACAAGGCATTCTTAAAATTAGTTTCTGTACTACTTACAAACGTTGGTATACATTTCGCCAGGGAAGCGGTTAATTTACCTCCAACATCACTTTTACCGTGTATCTGATTAGTTTTGACCGAACACAAAAATTACAATCAATTCTTAGAGATGTCTAAGAGATCGAAAGATATTCCACAGACTGGTAATAATAAACAAGTTATAAAACATTATTAGAAAGGTCTAAGAGAACCAAAGGTATACCACAGACTGGCAATAATAAACAAGCTATGGCCAAGCAATCCATAAGACAAACAAGGCTTTCTTAAAATTAGTTTCTGTACTACTTACAAAGATTGGTGTACATTTCTCCAGGAAAGCGGTTAATTTACGTCCAACATCACTGTTACCACCTATCCGATTAGTTTTGGCTGAACGCAAAAATTGACTTTGGCGCCGTGTAGACTAAATGTGAGCCTTATATTATATTGAGAAACTTAGAGATGAAAGGAATTTTTCATTCAAAACGGTCCCAGGATGGTGCGGATTCCCATGAGCTTTTTCGTTTTTTGCAAATATTTTGAAAACTATAGCATTAATGGGAATAACACATATGATATTCTAAATCAAATAAGCAACAACATTGGTTTAGATCAATTTTCAATAATTAAAACGGAAATAACGATACTCGTATTTGTCAAAAAACAAGTTTCCTACCAAAATTCGGCCTCACAGTCCAGACGGATTGATCGATCAAGATCAAACTTCATATTTAACGTTTTCTAACAATTCTTATTTAAGCTTGAATTGGAAAGTCGCGTTCAACTTCCTTTAGTGAAATTTGGTGGAAATGGACAAACCAGAAGTGGGAGCTTTTATAGGACCATCTTCATTGTTGGTAAATATTTTGAAAAGTATAGCATTTAAAAAAATTTACAGGGAATGAAAAGAGTGTAAATTAAATTTGAAA
Organism: Nephrotoma guestfalica; assembly: GCA_963691935.1. Lineage (NCBI taxonomy): Eukaryota > Metazoa > Arthropoda > Insecta > Diptera > Tipulidae > Nephrotoma > Nephrotoma guestfalica. Next base: position 12,372,970 of record OY829916.1, on the reverse strand, counting down.
CAACAGTAGTTCATGTAAGTTTGTATGAAATTACTATTTCTTTGCAAATATGCAGATATACATATTCTGAAAAGAAGGATCTTGTACATATAGCATTTATGGATAAAACGACCACGAACAGAAAAATTCTAATTTAAATTGACATTGAAATGACGAATTTTGAGGTGGCAACTTGCATAAGAGCTTTCTCCCTATCTTTATTATTTTGCAAATGTTTTGTGAACCATTTACAATGCAAGAAGGTCAATAATATTCTATGTAAATTCGCAACAAAATTGAGCCTAAACAATTTTTCAAAATTTAGGAGGAAAACGTTTTTTTCACAAAGTTCTTCCTCATGATCCGACTGATTGTCTATAGCCGTGATGATCTTTCAAATGTAAGTTTTAACCATAAATTGGGAAATTTTAGTGAAATTTGGGAAACCAGTGTACTGATTTTTTGCAAATATGATTATAATAAATTTAAAAGTTCACATTTTTTAACAAGAGTTGCCCTTGTCTACTTTCTTTCAAAGATTCGCAATGAAATCTTTTTCTCGAATTTAATTAATATTGATCGACATTCACAGAACTAAGCGTCTACGATGCTGTGCATATCAGTGTAGTTTTCGTGGGAACTTAGTCTCATCCAATGTAAGTGAAATAGTTTAACCAGCCATTAACTATAGTTTTTCTATTTTTATAAAAAGCTTGTTGAGAATGTTTCGATCAGTCTATTATGGAATAAAAGTCTTCTCTACAGCAAACCTGAATTGATTTCAATAAAAATTTATATTTACTTCACTTTTGAATTACAGATCATATCCAATAAGCTATTTAACTTGCTTATGACTTGCGCCAGAATATCTGTTGTGTATCGACCGCATTTTATTCTTATGAGAATATCTCTATGTAAATATACTGCGTGGAGTTTGGATTTATATTATTTCTTTTATGTACTACTTATAAAGTTTAGTGTATATTTCGCCAGGAAAGCGATGATTTACGTCCAACATCACTGTTACTGCGTATTCGATTAGTTTTGATCGAACACATAAATTACAAAAAATTCTTAGAGATTAGAACATTATTTAGTACCAACGCCCATATGCCTAAGCAATTCACAAGACGAACGAAGCATTCTTTCTTTCAATACTAATTACATGTCAGAAAAGCTCCAGGTCCCAAGAAAAGCTGGTGTAAATTATTTCAAATAATTAACTAATTACTGAAATATGCTCCACGTCAATGGAAGGTGGCTAAAATAACCTGTAAACTAGTTAAACCAGCAAACGATAAAAAAAACTTATAAACCGATATCACTACTGAAACACTCAATAAGCGATCGTATACAAGAATCATTTAGTAAATTTCCGGGTACAGTTTTGTTCTCGGCTAATAACTCACGATGGGAGGTTGGGAGGGGGGCGTCTTCTTCCAGATTCTAATCTTATTATAGCTATGCAAAATATCAATTCATCCAAATCGTTTTATTTTGAACCTCATACTCTCAAAATAAATTAAATTCATTATTGTTAATAAATCAAAACGAAATAAAATTATCTGAAAACAATAGTAAAGATTTAAAAAAAATACATAAAGCTAATATAAAATAAAAACATTACCAAACTTCAAATTAAATTATTACTAGTTAATGGTAATACTTAGGATCATTAAATTGTGAAAAAAATAGAAAAATTTAAATAAATAGTAACAATTAAATAATTGGCTACGTCACCTATCTGGTGTCCTTTAATAATGTAACACATCTCACGTGGCGAAAATTGTGAAGCACTGGAAGTTGCAGCAATAGAAATAGCTGGAAATTATCACTAATCGATATATCAGGATATGACGATTAGTTGCTGGTTTATAATATGTGTAAGGTATCCATAAAAATGCCAACTGAACATTTCAATTCAGCCTGACATGTGGATCATGCACCATACATCAGAATATTAAGCGCTTCCCCATGGTGAAAAAATTTTTACTCAGGTAAAAATTCTGGAACAAAAGAAAAATGTTAATTAATAAATGTCATTAGAGTGACAGAAACAAATTTTTTTATGGGAACATTTCAAAGTAAAATTTTGATATTTTGAGGGCGTGGTTAATATCCATCAATATCAAATGAAAAATATTTTATAAATTTCTTACTTCGATTTCTTGACATATTATAAAAATAATACAAAATTTTGATTGGGCGCAGAAAAATCGTTGCCCGGCAGCATTCGCCGATGTTATAACTGACCCGAGGTGTTTAAAGTTTTCAAAACTATCAAAATTAAGGTCACTTTCCAAGATGTGCCATGAAAATGTTCCTGGGTGTTGCTAGACATTTGGTTTTTTCGACTGTTCACCTCAAAACCAAGTCCTCTTGTGCATCGATCGAGCGATATGAAACTGTCCTTGATATCGCTATAGGTCTTTACTTTTCCTCACTACGTACTCAAGCGCCAAACTAAAGAGCACAGGCGCGAGTTCATCTCCCTGTTGTAACCTATAATACAATAATTACAATAATTTTTACTTCGACTGTGTTACAATAAATTTTATCGCGTGTAAAATTATGATGGCTGATTGATTATGATTAGGCCTCAACACAATCAGATGATTGCGAGAATTGTTTCTTGTTATCGTTTGAAATGAACAAGAAGATAAAAATCGAATAACAATTGTAATATTTTTATAGCAATTTTAAAGATCAAAATAAAAAAAATTGAATCAATGTTTGGTAGAAAAAAATATTTGACGACGTTAATTGCACAGATAGTTCGGTTTTGAATAAAAATATTTATATTACGTACATACACATTTTGGTTTCCAACTATTTAACTACGTCAAAGTACGTTAAAGTAATTTTTTTATAAATCACATATGTTTATTAAAAAATAATTTATAATTATTTTCTACTCTATCCAAATGAATTATTTATTTAATATTCATGTATTCACATACATGATACATCACTCCATTTTGATCTTGAGTTTTTTTAAACTACTCGTATGAGTAAACTCAATGTTTATTTCAAGTAAGCGAAACGAATGAGAACGAAGAGAATAGCACGCAAATATTCACAATACAATCAAGACTGAATGAATTGGGGTGCATGGATTGCAGAAACTAGTATAATTACCCTAGGAACATCAAATTTAGAGTTGTGTATGTTTGTTTGTGTATGTATATAAACCGAATTCCTCTCAATTTTCACAAATTATTTTTAATTTAAAAGTCGACATAAAATAGTTTAAAAAAAACTTAATGATAAAATTAAATCCAAAACTTTTTTTAACTCTTTTATGTCGTTTTTTAATAATCAATTACAAATAATTTGTTAAAATTTAATGGAAAATTAGAAAATATCATAAATAATTGTCTGGATTAATTTTAATTCCAAGTGTGTGTTTATAAACCTAATTTTGATATAAGTGATACAATTTGCAGAACAATAATAAGAAATGGTTCCTTATTTTATAATTAATAAATAACAATTTTCAATTTTTTAGTTTGCCTCACTTTTTTATAATTTTCAATGGGATCCAACACCAAATTATTATTCATACGAGGGGTATTCAATAGATCTCGGTAAATCTATGTTATGAAATAACGGTAATAAAAATATTTTATTATGTTTTTTTATTCCTTAATTTAGTCTATCGACAAAAAAATTCATGCAAATCAGTTAAACGTTGATAATGGACGGGAGCCGAAACCGGGACCCTTCTTGTTTTTGTGACTAATGTATTAGAGGAATTTAACCACCACCAAAGAAAGATACACATATGTGTCTTATGATTTTTTCTTATTTGATTATTCTAATCAAATAATTTACAGGAAGTCCATTATACCAGTGACGATATTAAAAATAAATTAAAATATTTAAAAGTGGCTTACAAACAGGCCATTGATAACAATAACCGTACGGGAGCCGCGCCATCTGTAGCATCATTCATGGATTTACTACAGCCAATATTTATGATCATGAAAATGCGCCTCCAGAAGAATCATTTTTAGTTACCAACAATGATACCTACATTGAGGTGAGGTTTGATACTGGTGCTGATAATTTCGATGAAATAATCGAAATATACCCGGAAACACCGTCAGACTCTGGCACATCAGATATGAAAAATGCACCGCCTTCAAAAATCAATCTTCTTTCTACTGTCGGCCACATGATATAATTACCCGCAATGGACAACATCTACGATACCACTCGATTAATAATGGTCCAAACAGTATTTTCAGCAATTTCAAACAATCTGCTTAGTTGCCGATACGTTATTGTGTTCCCACGGTACCATAAAACCATAAAACCTCCTATTCAGTACCCACTCCCTGTCTGCCTCCATGATTACGGCTAGTACACAATGGCAACGACTTATATTTTTCTGAAATATGAAACATGTAATTATTATTTTGGAATTTGGAATCGAATATTGTATATAATTCTTTCCCATGCACACTACATACACTAATATGTCACCGATTTACAATAAAACTGGCCTAAGCAATTATCAAAGTCAATTAAATAGTAACTCTATTTATCAAAAAGTATTACCTATTAAAATATTTGCGTTATGTGGAAGTGTTTCTCGAAGTCTTTTTTTTCGTCGACCCAATACTTGAAAATATGAATTTGCTTTCAACAAATTACAAAAGGTGCTCACAAAAATGTTTATCTTAATCAAAAATGTTTCTTTATCATTTTCCGCCATTTTGCAAAAGCCACAAAAAAGTTTTCGGGAAAAGCGAAGTATTAAAATTTTATATTTTTCACAAATACAACAAATTGAGCTGATTGTGTCACTTTAATTAAATTTGATTTCGAACAATAAAATTATAATTAACTCAAACAATATACCAATATATATACACAATTATAAAAAAAAACACGAAACAATCAAAATCTGCAATTAATGGTACCTCAAGCCAAGTGACAAATGAACTGTTAATTACTTCCAGACCGACAACTCATAAAAGTGAAATTATTTTATATACTTAGCCTAGAGGTGAACATATGAACTACACGACGTATAAATTGAATCCCAACCCTAATTTTAGGTAGATTAAAATTAGTCATTCCGGATTGAAATTATATGTCATTGTTGTTGTACAATTACCCGAGTAAGACGGCCAATAAAATAAATCACAAAACAAAAGTAAGTTTTTACTCGCTTAAGAGCACGTGCTTTGTGCAAAAATTATTTAAAATTCTAATTGCAAAACTAGTTAAAAGTTTGGTAGCGTGAAATTTCTGAGAAAATGTCAAAAACCCTAGACTCAAAAAAATTTCTAGGTAAATATAATCAAAAACATTGGTCTATTTAAACAAACATAGGGGTTGTTTTTCAGCCGACTAAGCGCTTGTTTCGTAATACTAAAATGAATAGTTCAATTTTTATAAGTGAATAACATATGTCAATTATATCTATTTGCTTTAGTCAATTGTTAGTAATATGGACCTTTGCTACAAGTTCAACGTAACAGGGATTGTAGATCATTATAAACGAATAATTCAAACAAATGAATTGTTTTAATTAACCTATTGTTTTAATTAATGTTACCAAGCACATATGTTAATCTGAACAACATTTTCAAACATTTAATAAGTTATGTTAACCTTTACTCTGTACTAATATAACTAAGCAAAATGTTAATACAACTTAACATTTAAACCATTCACTAGGTTATGTTGACCTACAGCATAAGTTGACATAACTATTGTCAAAGTTTAATTTGACCAATAATTGCAACCAATTTGTAGGTTATGTTAACTTATAGCGTATATTATCGTAACAATTCGCACAGTTTAGTTTGACCAACAAAAATAAGATTAATAACGGGTTATCCAATTCGAGGTTGATAAAGTAGAAATCTGTATACCGACATCTGTCAAAGATAAACGTCAAGTACGCTGTCATTTATTTAGTTGACATTCTGCCATTTAAGAATATGGAGCATTTAACAATCGACCAACGCGTTAAAATTATTAAATCTTATTATAAAAATAGTAATTCTGCCGTATCCACATTTCGCGCTTTACGAGCAGATTATGGTCGTCATAATCGTCCTACAAAGCAAACCATATTGAATACAGTGAATAAATTTGAACAAACTGGATCTGTTACTGATATTGTAAGGTCTGTGCATCATCGAAACATTCGCAATGCTGAAAATATCGCTTCTGTAGCTGAAAGTGTGGAAGAAGATCCAAATTTGTCAATTCCTCGTCGAGCTCAACATTTAGGCCTATCTTATGGCTCATTATGGCGCATTTTGCATCTGGATTTGCATCTTCATCCGTATAAAGTCCATTTGACACAAGAGCTAAAGCCTGCTGACCATGGACAACGAAGAACATACGCAAATTGGGTGTTGGAAAAACAGGCCGTCGATGCTGATTTTTCGAACAAAATTTTCTTCAGTGATGAAGCTCATTTTTCGCTTGGTGGATACGTTAATAAGCAAAACTGTAGAATTTGGGGCTCAGAAAATCCACAATTGATTGTAGAGAAGCCATTACACCCGGAAAAAGTCACTGTTTGGTGCGCATTGTGGTCTGGTGGTGTGATTGGGCCGTATTTTTTTTAGAACAACCATGGACGAACCGTTACCGTCAATTCTGAGCGCTATGGCCGCATGTTAACCGATTATTTTTTTACGAAAATCGAAGATTATGATCTTGACGATATGTGGTTCCAGCAGGATGGAGCAACCAGTCACGTAACACGAGCAAATCGAGATCTTTTGCAAGAGAAATTTCCTGGACGTTTGATTTCGCGATTGGCTGATGTCAATTGGCCTCCAAGATCCTGTGATTTAACGCCTTTGGATTTCTTTTTGTGGGGCTACGCGAAAAATCGTGTTTACGCAAACAATCCTCACACTCTTGACGAATTGAAACCTAATATTCGTAAGGTAATGGCCGAGATACCGCCCGAAATGTGCCGAAAAGTCATTGAAAATTACCGCAAAAGAATCAAGGCCTGTAAGAAGTCCCGTAGAGGACATTTGAATGATATCTTGTTTAACTAAAAATGGCTAGGATCAATCTGTAAAATGAAATAAAAATTACAATACATTCCGAATATTGTGTGTGTTTTTTTTAAGTTTACTTTATCAAGCTTGAATTGGATAACTAAGCACGTAGGTTAATTTAAACGGTAGCTTAAAGTATATTAACATATTTCGAGCAGATTAATTATTGTAATATAGTTACATAGTTAAATTAACATTCAGTTATTTTAATATAATTTTGAATAATCAAGTAACACGAGGGCGTAGTGAGAAGTCTGGTAAAATTACAACAGAGGGCGCCAGATCTGTCATTTAGTTCAGTTTTGACAGCCATTGAAAACTGACAACCCATTGTATTATTTTTGCAAACATAGAAAAAAGTAAATTTCGTGTGATAGCTGAGATAGTAGGCATCTCAGCTATCACACGAAATAGATTACACGAAGAACATTTGAATATCAAAAGACTATCCGCGCTTACAATCGACCAAAAACGCACACGTGTGACAACTTCAGAGGCAGGCATGGTGATGTTCAAGCGAAATAAAAAGGAGGTTTTGCGTCGTTAACTGTGGATGAATAAACATGGATCCATCACTATACACTTAAGAATAAAGAACAGTCTAAACAGTGGATTTCTACTGGTGAATCTGCACCGAAGAAGACTAAGGCGGTTTTATCGGCCAACAAGGTCATGGCCACAGTTTTTTGGGATGCACGCGGCATAATCCACCTCGATTATCTTCAAAAGAGGAAAACAGTCAACATTACTGCAACTTATTGGACCGTTTCAACGACGTTTTGAAAGAAAACGACCGCATTTGGCGAAGAAAAAAGTTCTCTTCCATCAAGCAAATGCACAGATGTAGTCGCTATGGCCAAAATCCATGAATTACGCTACGAATTGCTTCCACATCCGCCATATTCTCCATACTTAGCCCCCTGCGACTATTTCCTGTTACCGAACTCGAAGAAATGGCTCGGCGGAAAAAGATTCGGCTCTAATGAGGAGATCATCGATGCAACAAACGCCTATTCGGAAGGGATCGAAAAACTAGAAAAACGTTGGACTAAGCGTATCGAGCTAAGAGGCGACTACGTTGCAAAATAATTTTTTTTTTTGCCGAAAATATTATTCCTTGTTTCATTTTTACCAGACTTCTCACTCCACCCTCGTATTAAACTATCTTTAAAATTTTAATTTACTAAAGCAACTGGAAGAGTTTTATTATAATTGGTAGTGACAGTTGGTTTTGAAACAATGAAATAATTTCAATATTTTTTAATGTAAAGTTTTTCAGTAATAACTCTAATAGAAAATATGAAGATTGTTAAATTTCAACAAAACATGGTTTTACAAAATATTTTACAAACTATTAGATTTTCATTTATGGCAGAGAGTTATTACCGCAGAAGCTGCAGAAATTTTGTTTTATTTTTATTTTTTGAAGTACTGCTGGAACGACTTTTGGTACTCGTAGCAAGAAAATTAAATGCAGATTATTTGTGTCGGAAAAAAATATTTTTTTTATAAATTTCTTCACTGAAAAAGCGCGGCGATATTTACCAATCTTGCTGTACAAACACAAATTTGCAATTTTTATCAATAATGTTTTAATAAAGTACGAGCCTTGTAAAATTTGCAGTGCAATATTTACGATGTATTTTTAAATATTAAAATTATTGCTGAGCAGCGTTTGATGACAAATTAGATTAATCATATTGCAATGCTGCTAGGTAAATTTGAGCTCCGCAGTTTGAATATATCATTTTCAATGCAAACATATTAAAACTGAATTTTTTTGTTTTTTTCGTTGAGAATAAATTACAAAGTGTTTTTAAAATGTTCAAATACTTTTCAAAAATTACTTTGCATTTTGAAAAATAATTTTTGCGATTCGGATTTAATCCGATTTTGCATTTTGTTCTCCAAATGATATTTAAAATTTCAAATAAAAATTAGTATAAAAGTGAATTTAAAACAGTACACATCGGGTAGTTCGGGTAGTTTTCAGATTGATTGGGCAAAAATGGTAATTTTTCAAAATAAAATAAAATCTAAATTATATTTATTTGTATCCTTCGATTGTAGTTTTTTTCGTAACCTTACTTGGTGGCGTCGCAACAAATGGCCGCTAAACTTAAGGATTAAACCATAAAAGTACTGAAACGATACATGGTAAAAGCAAATTAAATTTACAAGCCTTTATGTGCATTAACTTATATTTGTTGCTTTCTTATTTTAGCGCAATTTTGGAGGACCGGGCAAACGCAGTTCTCTGAATATTAAATGGTTGCTTACAGGAATTAGAGGAATTTAATTATTAGCAACATTAAAATAATTCAATATCTTTAAAAGCTGTAACAGAAAATTATTTTTGGTCAAAATTCACACCGTAAGTTTATTATTAATCCGGATATGTAATTAATTATAATCTTTATTTTAAGAAACTTCTATCGCCTTTTGCGAAAAGTGAATAAAAAATAATTAATTATAAAAAATATGTTTCATTACAATTGGTTTTTAATATGTTTCTCCCTTTTTCAATCTGGAAGTTTCGATCAATGTTTGCTTTTGTGCAGAGTAAATATTAATGTGCTGCAAATTTTTCAATCCGCAAATTTTAAAATGCATTCTAAACCATTAACCACCTTACTGTCATTGTTTACCATGCGCTCTGTAAAGAATTTCTAAATTATAATACGAATTGCAGAGTAAATTTATTAAAGCAATAGCAAATATTGCTTATCCACCGTGAAATAAAAATAATAAAATTTACATAGCAAGTTGTAATAATTGATTAACTAAGTTTGCAGTAAATACAAAGCGCTTGTATGGCTCAACTTTTAATCAGTTTTCAGTAAATATTACTCTGCTTTGTAGTGAATATCACCGATTATTTTTTTCAGTGTTGGTTAAATAAAAAATTTTAAAGGCAAACCAATTGTTAATTGCTGCTGCTTTTTTTGTTGTAGGACTTCAAATAAAATTTTGCCGATCCTTTACATTGCACTTATATTGTATATAACCGCACGATATTTAAAAACTGATCCCATTTGTCGTAAATAGATAGTGTGATGATTGACGTATCTAATTTGAAAGTCACTTGCTATCTTAAAGCAGAATAAAATTACAATAATTTGGAGGATATTTTTAGGTAAACTTGTTTCTTACAAGTTCTGGAGCCTGGACGAACAAAGGCCATTTTGCTCAAATATACCAGCCATATTTTTATGGCCTGGATGTTTCCTTCCAAAGATTCACAACATCCTCCCAAGGTGTCCTTAATATATATATATATATATATATATATATATATATATATATATATATATATATATATATATATATATATATATATATATATATATATATATATATATATATATATATATATATATATATATATATATATATATATATATATATATATATATATATATATATATATATATATATATATATATATATATATATATATATATATATATATATATATATATATATATATATATATATATATATATATATATATATATATATATATATATATATATATATATATATGGTACTTTCTATAAATAGCACTTTCACATCTACTAGCAATTCAAAACAAAACAATTTAAAACTTTTTAACGATTAATAATCAATTTACTTTGTAATTCATTGGTTTTTAATTGTTCAAAACGTAATTTTGCTTCACCAGTGTAGTTTTCGCTACTGAATTCAAACACCTACTGAAATCTCAATAATGAAAAATGATGTAACAAAGACAAGATAAGAAACAAAAGCAAAGCGGTTTTACCTAATTAGTTTAGTATTTTAACTAAGCGCGCATGTTACATTTAACTTGCACTTAAGTAGAATAAACCAAGCGCATAAGTATTGTTTTTTACAAAGTTTAAATTAACTATTGCTATTGTTGAATACTAATATTCGCCTAAATGGCAACAAAACAAAGTAGTATACCTTCCCGGCGGACACCATGTAGTTTGTTTTCTTTATGAATCGCGTTTGTAATTTCATTGGCCATTCTCGTTGTATTATTAATTCTCTGCTTATTATTATTTTCTAGCACATTATGCATCTTATCTTTAATTATTTCAAAGTCATCATGATCGGGGTTTCCCGCTATCCACTTACATACACTACCAACAAAATTCCAAGACCGTTTAATTCTCTTTGTTCTAAGGCTGTCCAATAACGTGTGTAATTCTGCAATTTCGTGTGTAAGGTAGGGTTGTAGTGGATGGTCGTTTGTCAACTCTCTGTCCAGTACTGCAGTCATTCTGTCTAGGAAAGCTTGATGTTTGTCTAGTTCTATAACGTGGATTAATTTGAAATTTCCGTCCTGTATTTTTGCCTTACCGGTGCTAATTGATACGATCTGCGAGTTTGTATAGTCAAGGATTTGTATTTCTGCGGAGGTACTGCCTAGGGCACGAATAATAATTATCAAATGTCTGGGTAACATTTGAGAGTTGTAATCCACCCTGGTTTGATGTTGTAATTCTTTGTAGATCAGCAATTGGTTGGGCTGCTGCTGACTAAACTTATCCAGCCTGGTTGTCCTTGGTGTTTATAATCAGCTCCGTTTCTTTCTTTTGTTTTGTTGGTTTACCGCGGAGCTTCTTTTCTTGACACTTATATTACTTCACTTTAGATTTTTACAGTTGGGTAAACTTTAAAATTACAGAAATGTTTTATGAAATCACTGGTTAGATTTGCTTAATGTGTAAAGATTTTGGTTATGACTTTATTTTCACTGTGTTAGCGATCACCCAAATGATATTTTGAAATTAACTTAATTAATTGTCACTTCGTTGGTTACGATCAAACTTTGTTTTATAACTTTTTATCACTATCACACATATATATTCATCTCCAGGGTCCGTGTTTCGGCGCCAGTTAACTTATTTTGCATTAGAAATTATAAAAAAAATCAAAAATTGATTTTTATTCTTTTATTCTTTATTTATTCATTTTCTTTATATTTTTTTATTTATTTTATTTATTAAAAACTTTCACAATTTCACAATACTTCACAATACAATAACGTTACACTTTTCATAATAACAAAATCTTCTTAATATTAGTTAACTTAATTTTATAAACTCTGGATTACAACTGAACTAATTATTGAATGCAAACTTAAAAACTAAATGCAAGAATGTGATCAATCGGCAATTATGCCGGATGCGCGTGTAGCCCGTACAATTGCTAATGCCACGTGAGTAATATGATGCTAAGCTGGTTTCTATAGCAACCTAGTTATGTGGCGTGCTAACTTATGGTTTAATTTAACTACTACATTGTTAAATCATTAGTTTTTAAATAAATGCTTAGGTTAGATGATATATTTGCAAGATCAAATTGATATGAGATGAATTTGCCTATGTCCAGATTAAACCAAGCATATAAGTTAAATTGACTTTTAAGCTCAGTTAATTTTACTTTTACATGGTTTAGTTTAGCTATTCCAAAGCTGTCAAATAAACACTTAGTTTGAGTGACATACAAACAAGTTCAGTGCGAAAGACGTCAAAGCATTACTGATAAAATTGAAATTAACTTTACCATTTTTGTACTATTAAACATGCATAAGTAAAATTAACCATGGCCATTTTAACCAAAAATTAAGCAAATTCCGTGTTATAACTAAAGCAAGGTGAACCAGCTTAAGTTATGAATATTTTTTTCAGTGTACAAAAGCTAACAAGTGTATATACATAAATATCCTGATTAAATTCTACCAACACTATTCATGTGTAGCAAGGATTTAAAGTTTTTTTTTTTTATTTTTGTTTTAATCCATGCAATCTTTTCTGGAGCCGAAGCACTCCCTGCTCTTTCGCGGTTGATTTTCCCGTCTTACTTTACGCAATTCCTGCCAAATCGAAGACGTACGGCTACGCATTGCATAGCTCCATGCCAGCCTATAGTACTGGACATGGAAGATGGGCCGGCCCATGAGTTTTGCACGCCGATAGGGGGTCGTAGTTGTGTTTCTTTTAATCATAGATCGTAATCTGTTGATGAAAATTTCCATTTGCATACTGCCCCTATCGGGATCGAACCCGGTACCTCCCGATCCAAACGCCAAAGCTTTAACCACTGTTCCATTTGGTCGGTGGATTTAAAGTTAATGACAAGGCATCGTAGAGATGTCTACGCTTAACGCTAAATAAAATCATGTTAATTAAACAATTCTTAATGTTTTCTAGAAGTCAACATATTTATGCGGTGGGGCAGTCATAAATTTTTTTTAATTTTAATAGTAATAATAAGGGTAGGTATCAATGTTGTGCGGAGCGGTTTGGGGTTTGGGTATTTTAAACTTCATCTTCATTGTTCCTTATTACATTTTATTAACATTTTTATTGATTATTAATTATTAATTACATATTACTTAAAATTACTAATTATGACTATCCATAATAACTGTTTATGACTATGTCTTACAACTAAAATGTTCGTCTTATATACTAAAATTTAGAGGAAACGAAAATGTTATACAAGCACGTAGTACGTGAGTTCATTTCATAGAGATTGGTGATTTCTTCTGTCGACATGGCTGGGATTGTTGGTTGTTCAGTTTTGATCTGACTCGGAGGCCCAATTACTTTAGCTGTGAAATATTTTGTTGTGACTTTACAATTTGTTAAGAAAGTGATTAAGCCGTTATCTGAGATTCGATGATCATGTTTGTAGGTTTATCCATTGAAAATAACCATGTGTTTTTCGAAGACAGCTTGGTAAACCTACTTAGTGATTTGATTGACCCATTGATTTTCTAAATTTAATGGATTTGCGAACAGATTTGGTAGGCAATGCTGGCTGCTGATGGTTATAATAGGTTGTGTATGCTGGCAAATTTATAGTGATGTTTTGGAGATGTCTATAATTTGTCTGCAATTTTCTATATCAAATGCATGCATGCATTTGATATAGAATGTGTTCGATGGGTTTGTCTTTTCCCTTGTTAATTGTTATGAAGTCTGGATCTATCTGGTGTGTCTTATGTTCTCCTTGTGCGGAAAAGGGAAGCAGATATGGTTTGTATAATGTGTAATCATTTTTCTCCTGTATCGATTGTTTCCATTATGTTTACTATTTTATTGAGGGGTATCACTAATGGATGTAATTTTCCGTTTTCTAGAGATGTTATAATTTCCGATGCATCTTCCTGCATTTGGTTGATGTGCAAACATTGGATTATTATTAACGATGTTAATTCTGCGACTCTGTGATTGATGTTTTGTGTTTTATCTAGTTGTTTTTTAACATTGGACTGTTGGATTAATTGATTTAGCTTCTCTTCTATCATTTTGTAATTCAACTAGTGGTTTCGGTAATGCGTTGAGATTTGATTGCAGTACCGTGATGTGCTGGTTTTCTTCTTCTATGCGTTTTGTTTGCCAATGTTTGAGGCGCAAGTATCCCGCGCAAAATTCAAATAATATAAAGAATTTTAAAGCAAATTATATTCCGAATGCGGAAATTTCCACCGATTTCAAGAAAAGAGTTCCTGAACAGAATAAAGCACAATGTATCGCGATTCAGTTCCGAAAAATTGATATACTTTTATGATGCGATCGATATTGACATGCAACTTAGTTGGGATGCCCTTCGAATTTAAGAGTTAGATTAAAATCTAAGTATATCATTCTTTGTTTACTAAAAATGGAAGATAATAATAAATAAAAATAAATTGATAAATTGAGTAATTTTTATTCAATTATGAATAAAATTAACCATTCAGTTAAAATCCAATTAATTTTGCTAATATTTAAAATATTTTAGGTTTAAATATAAATAAACATCATCAAATTTTTATTTATGTAAAGAATAACACGAAAGACTAAAATTTGTTTTAAATAAAAGGATAAACATTAAACAAAATAAGAATAAAAACTATTTAATAAGCGAGAACAATGTTTAGGTTTACGCAAATAATGTATTTTATGTTCCAAATTTAATAAGATTTATTCAAAATAATTTTATACTTGGGCTAAAACTAATTTTTATCCGTTTATTTTTAACCGTAACAATTAGGGTTCTATAATATAAACAAAAAACTTAATACAGTTTTTGAATTTAAATTGTTAAAACCTAGTCGTCACCATGTCTAACACTTACACGTACACACACGTGTACTTCAAATGGGGAAAGAAGAGTCCCAAATACAGCACGTATGGACACCACATACTAAAGAAACGTCATTTTAAGATCTTGAGGCGTTTCAAGGCAGCGGGGGGCAGCAGGAGAGTGGAGACGAGCCAAAGCGTCCGTGCTGTGGATCAGGCACCAGTCCCAACGGCATCGGGGATATTTGCTGAGGACACTGTTCCGTATGTTGAGGAGGAACATCAGGTATCTGCGGAGACGGAGGTATCTTTGGGGGCTGTGCGCGAACTGATCGAGCGAACGCGCATCAGGGAAGAGGCAGCAATAGAAGCGGGGGTGGATGCTGCATTGGCGGGAAGGTTCTCTGGGTTAAACCAAGACGTGAATCTGGGCTAGAAATAAATAAAGATGTCTTTTTGTTTTTGAAATTTGTTTTATCATTTGATGGTGGAAGAGAGTGATGCTGGAGGAGGGTTTATGCATGGATTTTTCAGATTGAATCACGATCTGAGTTATGGTTAGTTCTAAAAATATATATGTTCATGTTTTCATTGGTTGTTCAAAATTGTTTGGTTTTTGTCTATCCATTTGGGTTGAAGTCTTTAGTTTGTTTCCGGAGTAATCATTTTAGGATTTATCTTTTGATAGAAATTTGTTCTATTGAGGGGGGGTCATTATTGATGATGTTCTGTGTATTGGTAAATTTGTTTGGTTACTTTGGTTTGAATCATTACTGTTGGGCTTTACACTTTGTGTTTTATCAATTTGTTGTTGTGAACTATGACGTTTCTCTGGTTTATTTTGAAGGTTGTGTTAACAGGTGATTTGATGCTAATTGCCTTGTAAGGGCCAAGCCATATCAGATCTTGTTTTGTCTGTCGATTTTCGTTTTTTAAATAAACGTAATAGTCTATCTGGAATTTTGTGGGGTTTAGAGTTTTATCGTAATGTTTGTGGTCTATAATGTTTTTTTCTTGCTATTTCGTGGGTGATTTGTACTTTAGATTTTAGTTCAGTGACATAATCGGCAAAATTGTATATCGGTTCTGGTTCTCGCTTTATGGCACTAGGGATCAGGGCTGGTCGACCGTAAACGAGTTAAGAGAGTCATGAGATTTTTCAAGGGCTCCATTTGTCTCTGGGTGATATGCTGTCGTAGTTAGACTCTTCAATTTAAGAAGTTTGCATAGTTCTTTAAATGTGTTGCTCATGAAGTTACTGCCTTGATCTGTGAGAATCTTTTCTGGTATGCCATACTTGCTTATATAATATTCGCATAGAACTTTTGCAAAGGTATTGGCAGTTTGATCTGGTATTGGGATGGCTCTCGAAAATTTTGATAAATCGTCTTGAAAAGTTAAGAGATAGTTGTTACCTATTTCTGTTGTCCTACGATATCGAATGCAACTCCTTGAAATGGATGTTCTGATGTGCTTGTGATTTGCAGATGGGCTTTGGTTTTTCTATGAGATTTTTTTCGATTACATAAATGACATTTTCGAATGAATTTGTTTATGTCGATAAGCATTTTGAGCCAATAATATAGCATTCTTATGCGTTTATAAGTACGCCATGTGCCAACGTGACCGCCTAAAGGTAAGTTGTGGTATTGTTATAATATTTGTTGTTGTGTTTGGGATCGATTATGACTTATATTTTTTGGTTATTTTTGTGATCTGAGTTTTGTGTTATTTGTTTTGGTATTGCTGATCCATTTGAAGTGTTGTCTTCGTTTTTGTTAGGGGTTAGGGGTATTGTCTTCGATTAGTTTTGCTGCGGCTCTAGTTACGGCGTTTAACTGGTTGTCGTTTATCTGGTTGTGTTTCATTCTGCTTACGCGTCGGCATTGGTATTGAACTTTTCAGATTTATGTATTATCTCTAAGTTGTGTTCCGAAAGTTTGAGATTCCATTTTAATATACGATTTGGGGTTATGATTAGGTTACCGGCTAGTGATTTAAGATCTGTATTTATAGTGAACTTTCGACCATATAAATAGGGTTTAAAATTATTAACAGCCCAGGAAATTGCGAGCATTTCCTTCTCAATTGTGCTGTAATTTCGTTCGGATTTTCCAAGTGGCATAAGCTATTGGAAATTCGCCTGATGGATATATTTGGGATAATACAGCGCCGAGGCTACAGCCGCTTGCATCTGTCGTTAATAAAAATCGTTTCTTCATGTCGGGATATTTTAGAATTGGTGGTTGAGTTAACCGATGTTTTAATGTATTTAACGCTTGTGTACAGTGTTCTGAAAATATGAAGGAGGTGCCTTTACTGGTTAGTTTGGTAAGTAGTTCCACAAATTTCGGAAAATTTTGGTATGAACCTTCTATAGTAATTTGCAAGGCCTAAAAATGATTGAGTTTCTCTGATATTTTTGGGTGCGGGGAAATTCCGAATTGCTTTGACTGTAGATAAGTTTGGTTTAATTCCTGCTGGGGTTATTAAGTGGCCTAATAATGTAATTTATTTTCGTAAAAATTGGCATTAGGTACTTTGAAGCTTAACGTTGTTTTGCCTGCAAATGTCGAATACTTCTTGAAGTTTGGTATTGTGATGGTGTTATGATTTAATGCCTTGGAAACCTTGTAAGACGTGATTTTTAGTTCTTTGAAGGTTGCTTGTGAGTTTTTTTTTTAGACCGAATGGCAGTCTGGTAAATTTAAAATGACCATAATCGGCACTGAAAGCAGTTTTATGTGGGTCATATGGGTACATTTCGATTTGATGATATCCACTGGCCATGTCTAATGTAGAGAATTATTGAGCATGTCCAAGTTGATCTAAGATATCATTGATATTTGGCAGTGGGAATGAATCACCTATCGTGATAACGTTAAGTTTTCTGAAATCTACACTTAAGCGACATTTAGGTTTACAATCTGGTCCAGGTTTTTTAGGTACAGCTAGAAGTGGGCTGTTGAATGGACTGGTGTTAGGTTGTATTTTACCGTGTACAAGCATTTCTTTAACTTGTTTATTTATCTCATCTTTATGTGTTTGGGGAAGTCTATATCTTTGTACGTGAATAGGTTTAGAATCAGTGTAAAGGTTGATGTTGTGTTGCACACCTTTTATACTGCTTAATCTATCACCTTCTATAAAGAATAGGTCTTCATATTGTAGACATAAGGTAATTATCGACATATTTCCCTCAATATTATTGGATGAGTCAAAAACTTTAAGAAACTGTTTGGGCGATTTGTTTTTGCCAATCTGTGTTATAGGTTTGTGCGGGATAATATTCGAAACTTCTTGGTATTTGCTCTAGGGTTGGTTCGAAATTGGTTAATATTGCACCTTCCGTTAAGGTATTGGCAATATATGAGGTACAAAAAACCACGTCGACAATAGTTTCACTACGTGCTGGCAGGGTAATTTGTTCCAGCGTTTGATTTGAGAATGAAATGAGTGAGACTAGGATTCCTATTTTATTGATACTGTAAAGTATGTCTATCTTGAATTTAGTGGGACTGTATAGAATTTATGTTTGATGGTTAAGTTGTCGTGTAGCTTGAGTTCTAAGATTAGAGATCCATTTGTTTGTATGGAACCGTTTCCTATACCCATTAGTTTTATTTTGTCTTGGGTGTTGATGTCGAGATACTTTCTTATTTTAATGAGTGAAACGTCGGCTCCAGAGTCTAATAATAGGCATGGTTGCATCTTGTTTATTATAGGCGATAAGGTATCTCTCCTGGTTTTAAATCTAGACATTAAGTTTATTGTCATAGTTATTTCGGGGTGTAAGAGGTTTGTCAAAATACGTTCTGCTGTTTCATCAAATTCTTGATCAAGGAGATTGTATTTGTCTAATTTCTATGATTTGTTAGTTCGATCAATTGATTTTTTGTTCGAATGGATGTTCGTTAAATTTTAATAATTTAATTAATAACATTAATATGTTAATTTGGGTGTTAAAGCTTGAGTTTGTTGGACTTTCTGTTTGTTCAATTTTTGTATTGAAACTTGGATTATGAGTATTTGGATCATTAGGTTTACTAGCTAAGTTTGTTGAAAGGATGTCTGTATTTACGAGATTATTCAGTTGATGTGGAGGGTCTTTGATTTGTATACGATGAGGTTCGTTGTCGTCATTTGGATTTACTTGGTTATGATTTTGATTTGTTGAAGAGGTGTCTATTCTCGAATAATGGTCGTGATTATTAACTAAACATGTTGAAAAGTTATTATGATTTGGATATGAGTTTTGTGAATCGTTTAATGGTTGATTTACTATGATTTGAGTGTTTGAGCTATAGTTATCTTATTGTCACAGTGTATTGAAAAGATTTCTGGGTTTGAATAACTGTTATGTGGTTTATTTGATGATTGATTGTTTGTAATTTGAGCGTCTGACTTCGTTGGCTTATTATCTAAATATGCCGAAAAGGTTTCTGTGTTTGCATGATTGCTATGAGGTAGATTTCATATTTGGTTGGTAATTATATTATGAGCGTCTATAGGCTCGTGTTCTTATAAACTAAATGTGTTGAAGTGACAGCTAGGCCTGGTTGATTGTAAGATAATTGATTTAATAATTGGTTAGTTGTGTTATGAGCGTCTGGGCTCCGTTGCTCATAAACTAAATTCGTTGAAGTGGCGTCTGGGTCTGATTGGTTGTTTGATGATTGGTTTGATAGTTGGTTGATTTGATTTTTGGTGTCTTGACTCGTTTGCTTATAAACTAAATACGATGGGTTGGCGTCTAGGTCTGGTTGATTGTTTGATAATTTGATTGAGGGTTGATTGATTTGTGTGTTATAGATTAAATTTTGAGTGTTTCGACTTGTTTGATTATGAACCAAGTATGATGAAGAGGTATTTGGTAATTGATTTAATGATTGATTGGTTAGTGGTTAATGATTTGGATGATGGACGTCTAAGCTTGATGGGTATTCAGTTGTTAATTCTTGAGAATAGGTTTCTGTCTGGTTCATGTGGAATTCGTTGTAGTTTGATGGGTAGTGAGTTTGTAGATATGTATCGGGAATGATGCCCATTTGGAGAGAATGTGTACTCATTTTCTGTTTGAATTAGCATTGGTTTATGTTGTGAATGATCAGATTGCAGTGTCTCTCCGGTTACTGATCGGATCCGTTGGAGTTTCCCTGGTTATATTGTTCTGTTTATTCTGAGTTTTGGATTAATTGCGGGTATATCATATTGATACGCATACAGTTAAATTTGTTAGTTAAATCTCGGGTATCAGGGAGTGCGGATGGATGGAATTATGGTTGCTGTTTTGGTTGAAGCTTTTGTTGAAAAATTTTCTATGGCATTCATCAAATGTGTGTCCCGTGGTTGTATTGCAGTGGGAGCAATACTTTGGTGCGGGTCTATTTATTTGAAGATTTGGTCTGGGAGGCATTAATTGTTGTGTCGAAGTGAATTGATTCCGGTTTTGTTGCTGATTGAATGTAGTTGATGGATTAAATTGATGGTTTTGTTGCATTGGTGGTGTTTGTTAGAGTATTAGAGATTTGTGGTCGGTTTGGATTGTAATATTTATTTCTTGGTTGGTACATCTGGCTGGAGTTTTTCTTGAATTGTGTATGATATGGTTGTGCTTGTGTTGAGGTTCTTCTCATCTAATCTTGGTTGATTCGTGTGTGGCATCTGTCCCATGTGGGATTTGGCTGATTACAATAGTTACATATGATTTGGTAATTAATTGGTTGTGGTCTATGAGTGTAGATTGGTAGCGGTTTTTCAATTGTATCGTGAAGTGTATGTGTGACTTGGGTTGCGGTAAGTTTCGTTAATGATGTCTTCTACATTTCTGGCTGTGAAGTGATTATCTTTTCTTTTAGGATTGTATTATTCAGTCCTGTTTTGAATGTTTGAACAGAAATTGTTTCCAGGTATTCTTCGTATGATGGATCGATTTGGTTCAATTTAAATTTCGATTTGAAACCTGCTTTGTATTGCTCCAAGGCTTCTAATAATCTATATCTGTAGTTACGTACTATTCGGCCAATGAGTACGTTTTGGAATATATTTTGTTGAGTAGTTCCCGAAGTGTTGGGTAGTCATTAATGTTTATACGTGAAATTCTAATGAAAGCTTTGCCAGTCAATCCCAATTTTATCAGTGAGTTAAAAATGCTCCTTTCAGCTTCTGTGGTAAGAGTTTTCTGTATGTTGTCCGCTGTAGCTGTGAATATGAATAAGTCGTCGATTCTTCTGGATGAGTTTTCACCACTAAATTCTGGGGCTGAGCTTGAGCCATTTTTGTTGTTGGTTCTGTGATTTTAATCGGAATCAAATTTGTTTCGAAGGATTTTTGCGGTGATGCTGGTGGTACCACTGCACTGAAAAAAAGCGCGGCGATATTTACAAATGTTGCAGTGTAAATCCAAATTTGCAATTTTTACCAATAATGTTTTAATAAAGTACGAGCCTTGTAAAATTTACAGTGCAATATTTACGATGTATTTTTAAATATTAAAATTATTGCAGAGCAGCGTTTGAGGTAAATTAGGCTGCTAGGTAAATTTGAGCTGCGCAGTTTGAATATATCTTTTTCAATGCAAACATATTAAAAATTAACTTTTTTTGTTTTTTTCGTTGAGAATAAATTACAAAGTGTTTTTAAAATGTACAAATACATTTCAAATTTTACTTTGCTCTTTGAAAAACAATTTTTGCGGGGAGATCATAACCAATCAAATGGTTTATTCAATCCGATTTTGCATTTTGTTCTCCAAATATTATTTAAAATTTCAAATAAAAATTAGTATAAAAGTGAATTTAAAACAGTATACATCGGGTAGTTCGGGTAGTTTCCAGATTGATTGGGCAAAAATGGTAATTATTTCGAAATAAAATAAAATCTAAATTATATTTATTTTTATCCTTCATTTGTAGTTGTAACCTTACTTGGTGGTGTCGCAACAAATGGCTGCTAAACTTAAGGATTAAACCATAAAAGTACTGAAACGATACATGGTAAAAGCAAATTAAATTTACAAGCCTTTATGTGCATTAACTTAAATTTGTTGCTTTCTTATTTTAATTTCAGCAATTATAATTAAAGAAATTTTGGAGGACCGGGCAAACTCAGTTCCCTGATTATGAAATGGTTTCTTACAAGAGTTAGAGGAATTTGATTATTAGCAACATTACAACAATTCAATATCTTTCAAGGCTGTGAAGGGAAATTATTTTTATCCAAATTCACACTAAGTTTATTATCAATCCGGATATGTAATTAATTATCATCTTTATTTTAAGATACCTCTATGGCCTTTTGTGAAAAATGAGTAAAAAATAATTAATTATAAAAAATGTGTTTCATTACAATTGGTTTTTAATATGTTTCTTCCCTTTCCTCCTTTTCAATCCGCAAATTTTAAAATGCATTAACCACCTTGCTGTTATTATTTACCATGCGCTCTGTAAAGAATTTCTAAATTAATTTACAAACTGCAGAGTAAATATATCAAAGCAATAGCAATTATTGCTTATCCATCGTGAAATAAAAATAAGAAAATTTACATAGCAAGTTGTAATAATTGATTTGCTAAGGTCGCAATGAATGCGAAGTGCTTGTATGGCTCAATTTTTAATCAGTTTTCAGTAAATATTACTCCGCTTTTTTGTGAATATTACCGATTATTTTTTTCAGTGTGGTGATTTGATTGAGGTTTGATTTTGTGATTGGTTATGTGGTAAAGTTTTTAATTTTGTTGATCTTGTAGCAATTTGGTTTTCTGTTGAGCTTTTTGGTGTTGGTGATAGAGGTGGTGGTGGTGCAACTCACTAAAAAAATAATCGATGCGCTTTTTACTTAACCTGCTAAGTTATTTTAAAATTGTAAAACTAACATAATATTTTACATTATGTACCCATGCTAAGTAAACATTTATAAAGTTATCTTTACTTAGCGTAAGTTAAAATAACAATTTTTGAAATGTAAAAACAATTTGTCGAAATAAAACGAAATACAACCTTTTAAATATTTAAAAGAATTTTATCATACGTAAAAATCGTT
Source organism: Nephrotoma guestfalica (assembly GCA_963691935.1). Taxonomy (NCBI): domain Eukaryota; kingdom Metazoa; phylum Arthropoda; class Insecta; order Diptera; family Tipulidae; genus Nephrotoma; species Nephrotoma guestfalica. The sequence goes on along the minus strand of OY829916.1, from coordinate 12,349,842 downwards.
TAAATCAAAAAATCGTTATTCTTATTCGTATTGTTTACAAGTAAAATTTGCTTAAACAATGTAAAATAAATTTCTTAACAAAAATTTACACTTGCAAGGTAAAGGTTGCAAATTGGCGTGTTAAATTTAGATCGGCAATGTTTAACAATTACACAGAAAAAAATAACTTAGTAAAATTGATAAAATATTAGTATTATTGATAAAAAACGCAACCCATAAGTAAAATTGACAAAATTGATAATTTTTTTCATCGGTTTAAGGGGAAAAGCAAATGTGGTAGAAAGTATGAACAGTTTATAGTATTTATACGAAAATTATGAATATGATAAATAGTTTTTTTTAAATAAGTACTAGTGGTTCATCACTTTCATAAATCGATTTATGCGAATGTTACTAATGTTTTCAAACTGAAGTTTAGTTTCAGTAATCTATAGAAATCCTGTTTGCTTATGATGCAAAATTAATCATTTTAAAGAAACTCCTTATTGATACGATAACCTGATTTCATGAAAACTATATCTTTCGTTTTCTAGTTTATAAAAAATGTATTGTCAACATACAAACCTCTTTCGATTTAATAACTCAATCTTAATGAAAATATAGAATTTGTATTTAATTTTATGAATTTATTTTCCATTTAATTTTATTTTTTATTTTTAACTTAGATTTTTTTCAAACAAACATAATTTTTAAAATTAATGAAATATTTTTGGTTGATAATTGCAACAATTTACGCTGGATTACCAGGAGCACCTCTTGTAACGAAAAATTCTGCCGGCTCAAGTTTCCAAAAACCTGAAAAGTGAAGTGATTAAACTATTATCGCAAACTAATAATTATTTTCCATTAAACTCACCAGTTGGTTGCGGCATTCTCGAGTGTTGAGTGGGTTGATAAGCATCGTACAGGTATGCACTAGATGCTCCAATCTATTTTTGACCAAATGGATCGGGTTGCTCTAAATAGCGATTTTACATGACCCTCATTATTCTCGGGTATTTATCTGCATCACCATCTGTAAGTGATAATTTGAATGAATATGTTTATTTTACCTGAATATTTAACCTCCAATATGGCGAAGACAACAACTTCAATTTTGCATTTGTTTAGAAGAACCAGCCATTTTTTTCGCTTTTTGGCGTCAGCAAAAAGTTTTTGTTCACTTATTAATTTTTTCACTTAACACTTTAACAACTACTAGAATCACACAATATTTTTCAAAAACTTTATAATTTATAATAATTATAATTAATAAAAAAACACAAACTTAGTTAGTGACATCCTGTCGGCATAAAATTTCGATACTGAATACTAGAATAAATGTGCTTTTGTAAACGCCAATATTTCGGTTTTCTAATTTTTACAAAATGTATGAAAATGATAACTTATTTTTGAAAGCCATAACTCGATGACATAAAAACATGTAAGTCATAAATTCCTGAGTCAAGTTCATAACTCGACTTATGATTATTAATATTTTTACCAATGGTTTTATAATTTATGAACGATTTTAAAAAAATGAAAACGAGGTGTATAATTTCTGAAAAAGGAGGAACTCATTTGCCTTAATGCACGGTTAAATGATACACAATTTAAGAAAACTCCTAACTAATTCTAAACAAAAATCCATTTTCTAACCCGTAATTTGGCACCCCGTACAAAAAAATACTTATTAGACTATCAAAGCAAAACTGTAAGATGAAAAAGTGATCCATCTTCGAATTACTTTGCAGAAGTTTCGCGTTTTCCAAATAAATTTTTGCATGTACTTTGTATCTGTTTACTGAGTCCGAGTCTCTTAAGCCAGTCAAATTTGGGTTTAAAGGGTTATTTGTGTGCTAAATCCCCGGAAGAAAGTATACCGAAACATACCTGATGGTTTTTTGTGAGCTATTTTATTTAAGATTTGATCTTATGATTGAGTGTTTAACAGTTTTGCAATGTCTTGAAAAGAATTATACACTTTTCTCTGTAACTACAGAAAAAACGATGAAATTTTTAAAGTAGGATTCATACAATGATAATTCTTAAATTTTCTCATGTGAGCCTCAAGTGTGAACTATAAAAAATATTAAATAAATGATGTATATGAAATTAAAATTTTCTAGGAGCAATGAGGTATTATAACAGTATATAACAAAAATATAAATTGTTTTTCAAACCAGTACGCAAATTTATACATTTCTTACTTTTTGTATAAAATCGCTAATTTGAAAATCATATTTTGCACATTTTTATTTAATTTGTCAAATAAAAAACTTTATTTAAAGACTACTGCTTTTTATACAAATAGTTATTGCAAGCATTACGAATTTTATCAAATATATAAAAAAAATTATACAAAATTGAAAACCAGTAATTTATCAATCTAACAAAATTTATTTTTTTCTGTGTATTATTGTATTTTCAATATAATGCGCTAGGTCAATTGTGACTACAATCTTGAAACAGTATTTTCGTAGTTTGAACACTACATAATCTGATGAGGATATCGAATCAAAATGATTCAAAATTTTTAACTCATTTGTTTTGAAAAGATGAGGCAATCTCGATGTGGCAAGAAATGCATACTATGTTGTCATGCAAAAAGAACCACAATTTTACAGTGTGTATTTTACTAACATATTCCTAACAACTGAAATATATTCTACTAAGCAAAATGTAAATTTTACCTAAATTAATGTTAACTCAACAACTTATTGGATGAAATAAAATGAAAATATCCAATAAGTTGAATCAACAAAATGCGAAGTAAATATTACATGCAACGACATAATTTTTTTTATAAAATATTCTTACAAAGCATGAAGTAAATTTCACATTTCAAAATTTGTGAAGTTTACTTTGCGCTACTTAGGCTCAATCTCAACAGAGATTTTAAGTTAAATTTACTTACATTTTTTTGTACACATTACCCTATTATTTTTTCAGTGTATTGGGCTTTGTTGAGTTTCAATCAGCTTAGATTCGTTTGGTTTTGAGGTTTTGAGATTTCAACTTAATGCTAATTCGCTACAGGTGCGAATTCTACAGCGCCAATGTTGTGCGGAGCGGTTTGGGGATTGGGTTTTAAAAGTTCATCTTCACTGTTGCTTATTACATTTTATTAACATTTTTAATGGTTGTTAGAGTGATGATTCACATTTATTGTACACAACTTAAATTTAAACACTTATGACTATCCACAATAACTGTTTATGACTATATCTTACAACTAAAATGCTCGTCTTCTATGCTAAAATTTAGATATAGAAATTAAAATGTTATACAAGCACTACGGAAAACAATGTACATTTTGCGAGGTTGCAAGGTTGCATTTTCATATTTTGAACGCAATTGTGTTTGTTTTGTTAAAATTTAATGACCTCACTGAACAATGCGGAAAACAAATAAATGGATCGACTTTTTTCGGTATATTACACAACAATATTTCGCTTTGGGTACCGACCAATTTATTTATGAAATATTACTCACACAAAGTCAGAATTTTTTGTATGTGTATAAATAATGAAAATACTGACTTTGCCTGACTAAATTGGTATTGAGTTTTTGTTATACAAAGTACAAAAAAGCACTCCTGCTCTCTTACATTTTGTCAATATTACCTAGATAGAGAGAGAAAGTTTATCGAAAATTTTGAATAAATACACATACAAAAATTTCATTGGCTTGACTAAACAATAGAAAACCCCACCTTTTTTCTCATGATAAAAAGTAATATATTATAACAATAAAAAAAGAGATCGCAACACATTATACTACTACACAAATGCTACTTATAGTCAATACAAAACAAAATCCAAATATGCGCATTTCTCGATTTATTTTTCATTCAAAATTTTTCGAACGAAACGAGAGTGTTATTTCGACTATTCGAACAGTTTTGTATTGTGTAGTAGTATTCTTTTGTATTAATAGAAAATGTAGAAGTGGCTTATTAGGTTCTATTCCGTGAGTTTTTTTATTTTTGTTGTCATTTTAATTACCTAAGCAATACCAATATAATTGTATTGATATTGACCTAAGTATAACAAAATTGAACTCGACTTGCAGTTTACCAATTTTGTTTTCAGTTTTTATCATATCCGATGGAAGTCGTGGAAGTGATTATAACGTTTATATACATATAGTAAATGTAACAATGTTGGAGCGTATATTTGTCTTTGCTGTGTTTTGTTTCTTTATTTTGTCTTTGATCATTTGCTACCAGAATCTACTTTCTTTAACAGAAACATTTGTTTCCGAAGTCGCTAGTTTAGTAATTGCGTTATTAAGTGTTCATAACAAACTTTTTGAAGAAGCCTAACATTGCTTTTGCAAACTGTTGTACTATTACATGTGCATTTTTTGTTATTTCTACAAATTTTATGTTCCGCCATGTTTTATAATTTTTTAATTTTGTTGTCATTTCCGACTACTGAATACTTGGGATAGCATATGTGAACGTAAAATCATCAGCAAAAGCAGTTGAGAGACCCTCGAAATAGGAAAAGCTTTAGTTAAATCTATGTAAATAGAGTTGATAAATTGATTCGCTTCCTTTATTAAATTAGTTAAGCAATTTGTCAAAATAAAAATATTAATAATAGAAACAGACCATTTTATAGTAAAAAGTAGTGTAGTGTAATTGAACCTTTAGAGTTGACCACTAATTTAATTTCAGTGAAACAACAAAACAAAACAAAATTATTGGTGCAAGCAATTGCCATTCTAAATAGGAAAAAATATTGTGCTCAAAGTAACAACCAAAAATTTAATTTATTTATTTTTATTAGGTGGTAACAGATACATTTTGGATTGCAAAATAATGTGGCAACGCAACCAAATATATACAAATAAATACTAATGTGATAGAATATTATTGAATATTATTACAAATCGTAAATAATTTTTCGCCTTGTTTAGAAAATTCGATGTCAAAATAACAAAAATCACTTTTATATTTTTATTGCCAACGTTTAAAAATAAAAGTATTCAATAAAACTGTCCTTGTGGTGAACATTAAAACTACAGGTAGCATAAATTCATTCTACACCAGAAAACAAATTGGTTGAAAACTATTCCAATTTGGAATAAAATACGAGTATATGGTATTGTTGTTGTAAATTTCCCAAAGTAAAACCGCAAATGTCAAAGAAGAATAAAGAAAAAATATTTATATTTTTATGTTTTGTGAAGTAAAGAAAATGTTAAATAAAATATTAGTAATTTACAAAGAGATAAGTGTATGAAAAACTCTAACAATAACTGTTTAATTGCAGATAGACCATCATTAATACTGGCTGCTGTTTATTAGTGGTCTTCAGCATGAGAAGAGGTATCAAAAATTCCCTCTGTTGCAACGCATTTTTGTAAACGGGCGAAATCATAAACCGTCCGAATATGATTAACATCAGAATCAGGTAGGCTCCGGAGTAAAATTGTATTATTGACACACCACAAGAAGCGGTATTTAGATTTCGAATTAAATTTTTCTGTTTCATTGTAGAGTTTGCTTTGGAATTGTGTAAACTGGTGCAATAAAACAACTCGATGATGTTACAATGCGAATTTTTTTGCATAATTTTATCAGTTATGTCAATAAAAATTTCACCTATTTCAGAAGTCACGCAGGTCAATCCACATAGAACAATGTTATTGGAAATTTCAATTGGTTTGGGATGTCGGCATTTACATCCAGTCAACTGAGTTTTTTCTCAAAATTACGTTCCAAATTAATCACTTTCTTTTTTAAGGCAGAATTTTCGTTGGCTAAGTAGCAATATTTCCAAGACCGAAAATTTACTTTACACGCTATTTAGTGCCGCCATTTTGTCATGTTATGTTGGATCCGCCGGAACTACTGGAGTAACCATGATGCAGAACTAGTATGGATGTTTTTCACCAGCTCATCTGAGGCACTAACACATTTTATGTGGAAAGTTTTCACACGAGAAAAACATTTAATTCCCGAAAATCTTTCAGAGGTTCTATTCCTGGTACATGAAACATATAGTAAAGGTATATTCGTCTACCAAGTTTCCCACTACACGATGCTTTCGAATTTTATATGCTTTTACATCAGTAATTAAATCAGAACTAGTGGAAAATAATTTATTTAAATGTTTTATATTATTTCAAGTATATAAGATTAATAATTTAACAATCAATTATATTTATTATGATGTTATTAACTTTTCTTAAATAAATGTTTCAGATTTTACGTCCTTTCATTGTGTCGTTTCGAGTTAGAATGAAATTAGAATTAAAAGTAAACATTTAAATAATATTAAATAAAAATGAAATAAAAATTACATAAAATACAAAAAAATGTCGAAGACACGTTTCTTTGCATGCATTCGTAATTGATTTTTTAACATCACCCATGTAATAACCCAAATATTATGATTTGAATGATAGGGACATAACAATTTTATATTTTAATACGAATGCACCCTTGAACGGTTTTCATGATCAGTCAAAATCAAAATGTCAGTCAAGGTTAACATTTTTATCGTGGTGAAGTTTATGAACGAGAATCGTTCGGAAATTAATAAAAATTACTACCGATAATTCTGAGTCTCTCTGTCAAATTCTGAGTCGAATTTTCGATCGTAATAATTTTTCCACCAGACAGCTGTGAGTGCTATAGTGAATATGTTCGAGTAGAAATATTCACTATTACATGTTACTGTGCCAGTGAGACAACGCACCCGTCGAAGTACCGAAAATATCGCAGCCGTAAGTGCTTCAGATCAAAATGAGCCAAATCAGTCAATTCCACACCCTATTAAGGTTAGCCGAAAGTTTCCAGCCGAAAAATGGTAATGCAGATTGTGTCTTTGCTATCCCAGACAAAAAAATATTTTATAGCCGAAAGAAATATTACTTGATATACCTAGTTCTACTATCACCTCCAAATAACCAGAATACAGCAAAAATATGTCTGGAAATAAATAATTTTACAAAAGTGGTCCAAATCCTATAAAATGTTAATTACAATAAATTTAAAAAGGTATCGAAACAAAATTAATAAAACGTTCTGTATTTTTTCTAGGTTACCAACTTTCTCATTGATCCTACTATGGCCATTAGATACTGAATTCAATGGACTATATCTCGAATACTAAACACACAAAAATTCTCAAAAAAAAATTTAAATACGTTAAACGTTCCTCTATCACCTTATGTAATCCACAAGCACGGCCAGCGAATAATTTCTGAGTTCAATGGACTATATCTCGAACACTATACATAAAAAAATTCTCAAAATAGTATTTCAAATACGTTAAACGTTCCACAATCACCTTATGCAATTCACTAGTCCCGCCAGTGAATAAATTGTGAGTTCAATGGACTAATATCTCGAATACTAAACATACAAAAATTCTCAAAAAATTATTTGAAATACGTTAAACGTTCCTCTATCTCCTTATGAAACCCACTAGTCCGGCGAGCGAATAGTATCTGAGTTCAATGGACTATATCTCGGATACTAAACATACAAAAATTCTCAAAAAATTATTTCAAATACGTTAAACGTTCCTCTATCACCTTATGCAACCCACTAGTCCAGGCAGCGAATAATTTCTGAGTTCAATGGACTATATCTCGAATACTAAACACACAAAAATTCTCAAAAAAAATTCTCTATCACCTTATGCAACCCACTAGTACAGCCAGCAAATAATTTCTGAATTCAATGGCCTATATCTCGAATACTAAACACACAAAAATTCTCAAAATTTATTTAAAATACGTTAAACGTTCCTCTATCGCCTTATCAAACCCACTAGTTCGGCCATCGAATAATTTCTGAGTTCAATGAACTAATATCTAGAATACTAAACATACAAAAATGCTCAAAAAAGTATTTCAAATACGTCAAACGTTCCTCTATCACCTTATGCAACCCGCTAGTCCGGCGAGCGAATAGTATCTGACTGAGTTCAATGGGCAATCTCGGATACTAAACATAACAAAATTTCCAAAAAATTATTTCAAATACGTTAAACGTTTTTCTATCACCTTATGCAACCCACTAGTCCAGCCATCAAATAATTTCTGAGTTCAATGGACTATATCTCGCATATTAAACATACAAAATTCTCAAAAAATTATTTCGAATACGTTAAACGTTCCTCTACCACCTTATGAAACCCACTAGTCCGGTTAGCGAATAATTTCTGAGTACAATAGACTATCTCGAAAACTAAACATACAAAAATTCTCAAAAAATTATTTCAAATACGTCAAACCTTCCTCTATCTCCTTATGCAAACCCACAAGTCCGACCAGCGTATAATTTCTGAGTTCAATGGACTATATCTCGAATACTAAACATACAAAAATTCTCAAAAAATTATTTCAAATACGTCAAACGTTCCTCTATCACCTTATGCAACCCACTAGTCCAGACAGCGAATAATTTCTGAATTCAATGGCCTATCGAATACTAAACATGCAAAAATTCTCAAAAATTTATTTCAAATACGTTAAACGTTCCTCTATCACCTTATGAAACCCAATAGTCCGTCCAGTGAATAATTTCTGAGTTCAATGAACTAATATCTCGAATACTAAACATACAAAAATGCTCAAAAAATTATTATAAGTACGTTGATCATTTGAAGCGCCGAATCTTCTCCGATTGGGCTCTGCGAAAGTTTAAACAAAATTAATAGCTTTGTCGAAAAGAGCAAAATGAGCGTTACTGTACAGCAACAAACCCACATGTACTTTAAGAGACTCCATTCCAGCCACAAAAAATGACCATATGGTGTGAATTTCGTGCCGGAGCTGTGATTGGACCATATTTTCTCGTTGTTATGGAGTTGCCATCGTGCCATTTTGGAAGACTATTTTTGGTCAGAAATGGAGGGACTTGACATTACTGAGATATGGTCCAACGAACTGCCAACGTATTGCCAACGTTCTGGCGGGTATATGTGAAAGAGTGGTGGAATACTGGTTCCGAAAAGTCGATCGCTGTAAACGTGCTCGCAGTGGTCATATGCAACGAAATCGAAATTCATAATTAAATGTAACATGTGTACTGTACCTGTATATAAATTTCCTGTACCTGTATACAAATGGTTATTTCCTTATTGAAAAACTCGTTATATAAAACATCGAAATTTGTTATAGCATTCAACGATTGTCAAATAATCATGGCGAAAATGATTTAATAATGTTTGGTCATTCATTTTTAGATAATTGCTGAGAGCTTCAGCTAATTGGGAAATTAGTGAAATCTGATTAAAAAAAATCCACCAAAGACAGAGAGACCAAGAGAGTAAAATAAAACTATGTAATTACAGTCTATCGTAAAATAAAAACATTTTTCTCATTTTCGTTAATTTATCGATTTAGTAAAAAAAAATCAAAATCCTACAAATGGATGTATATAGATAGTTCAACTAAATATTTAATTAGACAAACAAAAATGGAATTTAAGGAATAATTCCGTTTATAGATTTTGTTGTACAATATGATTCAGCGTTAAAAGTGCTAACGGGCATTTTCATTCATCTGATAAATGATCAACAAAGACCTAACAATATAACATCTTAAATTATACTTTGCCAGTTAAAAGAACAAACCATCAAGCAATTTGGAAATATCCTTTAAATGTCGAAAAGAACAACAAATTATAACTGAAAAAAACAATCTGGCTCTGTTAAGATAATTAATCAATTAACCTTGGGTTGTTTTATCAATTATAAGTTGATTTATTGCGGTTATTTATAATATTCAGTAAAAAAAACTAATAAACATGAAATATATATTTTCCAGATTTATGAAATAAGCATATACTAACAATTAATGAAATTATATGAAACCATACAAAAAACTAGGAAACAAAAGAAAACTTTATGGTCCATGAAAGGTCAATTAAAATAATCTTGAAAATGTTCCATCAAGTTAGAAATCGCTATACTCGCACATACATACAAAAAATGTTTAAGGAACTTTGACTTTTATGAGGCCACTATTAATTTATGATGCAGTAAATTGTAGCATAACAAAGTTTTAATTAATTTTAATCGTAAAATTTGATTTCATATTTTATAACGTTTCGTCCGGATGTTTTTTGAAAATTTTGAAAAATATAATTTTATCAGAAGAGTCCCATTATTATAATAATGAATTAAAATATCTAAACCATACATAAATGTAACAATGAACCGAAAATTTTTAGGTATACATAAAAGCCAAATTTATGTTTGTTTGTTTTTGCTATGCAATTATGAACCGGCTCTACCAATCTCAACAAAATATAGCACAATTATTGTATTATATGAATTAAATTATATTTTGACAACAACACAAAAACACTGATTGTTGTAATACATTCTTTAACAAATATTATTTATCGTTATTTTAATTAATTTAATATCGAAATTCAAAAAATAACGAAAATACGAGTAAATAGCTAATATTTTTAATAATTACTCAATTCAAGTGAATGACCCAATAGTGTGCATTGCGCGGAAATCATTCACTTGGAATTACGGCTTCCAATACGTTATTTTGACAACAACAACAATCCATTTCATTTTACCGACATTCGGAAAAAATTTATTAAAAAATAATGCAATGAAGAGAAAAAAAGAAAAATCAAATTTTTATTGTTATATGTGTTCGCTGTTCGCATCGCAATACATTGAGATTTTTTAATAAAATAAAACAAACGGACATGCAAATTTCGCCAAAATTTTGATTATTTATATATGTGTCTGTTGCCGGCTGAATTACGTAATAAAATTTTTTATTAATTAGATGCGTTTCAAAATTATTTCAATGCGTAGAACTTTAAAAGTATATTTTGGTGTTGTTTTAAGAAATTAATTTTTTTTAAAGTGTTCCAAACCAAAGTGAGTTTTCGTTTTTTATTATTTAAGAAAACTAAAAGTACTTGGACCGACCAAACGGCACAGTGGTTAAAGCTTTGGCGTTTGGATCGGGAGGTACTGGGTTCGAATCCCGATAGCAGGGTGCAAAAGAGAATTTTCATGGAAATAGAACACAACTATGACCCTCTACCGGAGTGCAAAACTCATGGGCCGCGACCCATCTTCCATACCAGTATAGGCTGGCCTGGAGATATATTTTTCGTTTTTACAGATATAAAATATTCTTGTCCCGAAACGAGATATATTTTATATATAAAAATCTATGAAAATATATCTCTGTGGGCAATAATTTCTCTAAGTGTATTTATTGTGTTATAATCGGCCATATTTATTTTGACAACAACAATAATGTTTGACTAAAACAATATTATGACTATGTTTTAAATATATAATTCAATATTAATCCCAATTTGAAAAAATTTAAATCCGAATTCATTAATTATATAAAGACATCTAGTCCTTATAAGTATTTAATGTGTTATAATCGGCCATGTTTATTTTGACAACAACAACAATGTTTGACAAAAACAGCATTTTGAATATGATTTAAATATATAATTCAATATTAATCCCAATTTGAACAAATTTAAATCCGAATTCATTAATTATATAAAGACATCTAGTCCTTATAAGTATTTAATGTGTTATAATCGGCCATGTTTATTTTGACAACAACAACAATGTTTGACAAAAACCACATTTTGACTATGATTTAAATATATAATTCAATATTAATCCCAATTTGAACAAATTTAAATTCGAATTCATTAATTATATAAAGACATATATTCCTTAAAAGTATTTAATGTGTTATAATCGGCCATGTTTATTTTGACAACAACAACAATGTTTGACAAAAACAACATTTTGTATATGATTTAAATATATAATTCAATATTAATCCCAATTTGAACAAATTTAAATCCGAATTCATTAACTATATAAAGACATCTATTCCATATAAGTATTTAATGTGTTATAATCGGCCATGTTTATTTTGACAACAACAACAATGTTTGACAAAAACAACATTTTGAATATGATTTAAATATATAATTCAGTATTAATCCCAATTTGAACAAATTTAAATCCGAATTCAGTAATTATATAAAGACATATATTCCTTATAAGTATTTAATGTGTTATAATCGGCCATGTTTATTTTGACAACAACAACAATGTTTGACAAAAACAACATTTTGACTATGATTTAAATATATAATTCAATATTAATCCCAATTTGAAAAAATTTAAATCCGAATTCTTTAATTATATAAAGACATATATTCCTTATAAGTATTTAATGTGTTATAATCGGCCATGTTTATTTTGACAACAACAACAATGTTTGACAAAAACAACATTTTGACTATGATTTAAATATATAATTCAATATCAATCCCAATTTGAACAAATTTAAATCCGAATTCATTAATTATATAAAGACATCTAGTCCTTTTAAGTATTTAATGTGTTATAATCGGCCATGTTTATTTTGACAACAACAACAATGTTTGACAAAAACAACATTTTGACTATGATTTAAATATATAAATCAATATTAATCCCAATTTGAAAAAATTTAAATCCGAATTCATTAATTATATAAAGACATATATTCCTTATAAGTATTTAATGTGTTATAATCGGCCATGTTTATTTTGACAACAACAACAATGTTTGACAAAAACAACATTTTGACTATGATTTAAATATATAATTCAATATTAATCCCAATTTGAACAAATTTAAATCCGAATTCATTAATTATATAAAGACATCTAGTCCTTATAAGTATTTAATGTGTTATAATCGGCCATGTTTATTTTGACAACAACAACAATGTTTGACAAAAACCACATTTTGACTATGATTTAAATATATAAATCAATATTAATCCCAATTTGACCAAATTTAAATCCAAATTCATTAATTATATAAAGACATCGAGTCCTTACAATTATTTAATGTGTCATTATCGGCCATGTTTATTTTGACAACAACAACAATGTTTGACAAAAACAACATTTTGACTATGATTTAAATATATAATTCAATATCAATCCCAATTTGAACAAATTTAAATCCGAATTCAGTAATTATATAAAGACATCTAGTCCTTATAAGTATTTAATGTGTTATAATCGGCCATGTTTATTTTGACAACAACAACAATGTTTGACAAAAACAACATTTTGACTATGATTTAAATATATAAATCAATATTAATCCCAATTTGACCAAATTTAAATCCAAATTCATTACTTATATAAAGACATCGAGTCCTTACAATTATTTAATGTGTCATTATCGGCCATGTTTATTTTGACAACAACAACAATGTTTGACAAAAACAACATTTTGAATATGATTTAAATATATAATTCAATATCAATCCCAATTTGAACAAATTTAAATCCGAATTCAGTAATTATATAAAGACATCTATTCCATATAAGTATTTAATGTGTTATAATCGGCCATGTTTATTTTGACAACAATAACAATGTTTGACAAAAACAACATTTTGACTATGATTTAAATATATAAATCAATATTAATCCCAATTTGACCAAATTTAAATCCAAATTCATTACTTATATAAAGACATCGAGTCCTTACAATTATTTAATGTGTTATAATCGGCCATGTTTATTTTGACAACAACAACAATGTTTGACAAAAACAACATTTTGACTATGATTTATATATATAATTCAATATTAATCCCAATTTGAACAAATTTAAATCCGAATTCAGTAATTATATAAAGACATCTATTCCATATAAGTATTTAATGTGTTATAATCGGCCATGTTTATTTTGACAACAATAACAATGTTTGACAAAAACAACATTTTGAATATGATTTAAATATATAATTCAATATTAATCCCAATTTGAACAAATTTAAATCCGAATTCATTAATTATATAAAGACATCTAGTCCTTATAAGTATTTGATGTGTTATAATCGGCCATGTTTATTTTGACAACAACAACAATATTTGACAAAAACAACATTTTGACTTTGATTTAAATATATAAATCAATATTAATCCCAATTTGACCAAATTTAAATCCAAATTCATTAATTATATAAAGACATCGAGTCCTTACAATTATTAATTGTGTCATTATCGGCCATGTTTATTTTGACAACAACAACAATGTTTGACAAAAACAACGTTTTGAATATGATTTAAATAAATAATTCAATATCAATCCCAATTTGAACAATATAAATCCTAATTTAGTATCTAGACATTTAACTCATGTACATAGGTATTTGTGTTATTATCGGCCATGTTTATTTTGACAACAACTACAATGTTTGACATAAATTTTGACTATGATTTAAATATAATTCATTATTAATCTCAATTTGAACAAATTTAAATCCGAATTACAGTCTTACTTTACACCGAATAGTTGCCTTACATTTTCGTTTGAATTAAGATCTCTATGGTGTCATTTGTATTCAACATCATTGCCTTTAAAGTACGGTTTCTCCTTCTTGTTCGATGGCCTCAACAAGAGAGCCCAGAACCGATAATCAGTTTGTGAAGGTCACATTGAACTTCCATTTCCCATCGAATAGGTGTACTTCCACGAGCACCTGAACTCATTGCTGCTGACTTTAGATCCTATTAGAAAATACAATATTTGCAATATAATGAGTCAATAGTTGGTCAAAACTAATGCAGAACTATACTGACAATACGAATAAAAATCGGTAGTTCCCTGTTATTAATCTAACTGCTTCAAATATACCGATAATATTGAGAACATTTTTGAACCATATATATATTTTTGGTATATTGTTCCTTCTTTGGACCGAGATTGTACGAACCAATTTACGTTCAGATATAGCAAGATCTTAGCTATCATGTTTACGAGTAAGACTCGTAAGCAAAAGTAACTACTAATATTGTAGATATTTAGATTCGTGGAATACTCGTATTGTGAGACTTACAATTTTTTATTGTTAAAGTAGAATTCGCTGTATTCTCACCAAGTACTTATGCTCTTTCGCTATTTTGGATGGTGTTTCTTGTTAAAGGTCTATGTGATTGCCTTCTCGCGATTGTCAAGTATATATTGATTCGCCTCTTTAACGGTAATTTGTTATAATCGTTCTCTCGCTTAAAATGGAAGCAGGACCACGTTTAAAGACACATGGTCGGAAAGAATCTGGCCCCTTGCTGAACTGTACTCACATTTTATAAGCAGTATTGAAAGCATGTTTCCTGTGATAGTTGTTGCCATTTAACTGATCTCTCTTTTACCTTCATTTACGTAGTAAAATAAAATATAGTATTGATGAATATTTTTCATCCGCGGTAATTTTACAGATTTACCATTCGCTATATCGTCAAAGTTCGAAAAATAAGTTTTCATAAAGTTTAGTATATGTGGTGCCGTGCATACTAAATGTTTGAGGCCTTATATTATATTGGGATATATTATATTCTTCCATTCAATTCGGTCCACAGGAAAGTGCAGCTTCCTATGAGCTTTTTCGTTTTGTGCAAATATATTGAAAACTGTAGCATTAATGGAAATAACAATTATGTACATAAAAATATTCTAAATCAATCAGGAACATCATTGATTTAGTTCAACTTTAAAAAATTAGAACGCAAATAACGATTTTTGGCATAAAAACCAGTTTTCTACCAAAAATCGGCCTCGCAGTCTAGACGGATTGTGATCATCGATCAAGATGAAACTTCATATTTAAGCTTTTCCTAACGTTTCTTATTTAAGCTTGAATTAGAAGGTCGCGTTCAACTTTATTTAGTGAAATTTGGCGGAAATAGGCCAACCAGAAGTGGGAGCTTCAAAAGTATAACATTTAAAAAAATTTACAGGGAACGAAAAGATTGTAAATTAAATTTGTAACAACAGTAGTTCAAATAAGTTTATATGAAATTACTTTTTCTTTGCATATATTTAGATACATATTCTTAAATGTAGGATCTTGTGCATATAACATTCAAGGGAAAACCGACTAAGAATAGTAAAATTCTATTTTAAATTGTCCAAAAATTGATTAAGATTATTATTCTAGAATGTTAACAGAAACGAAGAGTTTTGATAAAAATCAGTTTTTTTAATGAACGAGATGGACCTTTGAAGTTAATCGTTCTGTATAAAATGGGAGATCCTTGTGAAATGTATTGAAATCTATGTGATGGGGTGTCAATTTCTATATGGAGCTTTCTCCCTATTTTTATTTTTTTGCAAATATTTTGTAAAGTAAAGCATTTACAATGCAGGAAGGTCAATAATACTCTATATTAAATGCGCAACAAAAATGGGTCTAAACAATTTTTCAAAATTTAGGAGGAAATGTATCATAAAACGTTTTTTCATAAAATTATTCTTCATGATTCGACTGATTGACTATAATCGTGAGTATCTTTTAAATGTAAATTTTAACCATAAATTGGGAAATTTTAGTGAAATTGGAGGAATTTCTTTGATTTTTTGCAAACATGATTATAATAAAGATAAAAGATCAAATTTTTGAACAAGAGTTGCCCTTGTATACTTTCTTTCAAAGATTCGCAATCATTACATACCGCTATATGTATATATTCATACTGTACTTATCTCAATGAACTATTTTTTTCGAATATGATTAATGTTGGCATTAATCGACATTCACAGAACTAATCGCCTATGCCTGATATGCCGTGCATATCAGTGTAGTTTTCGTGGGAACTTTTCCTCATCCAATACAAGTGAAATAGTTTGACCAGCCATTAACTATAGTTTTTCTATTTTTATGAAAAGCTTGTTGAGAATGTTTCGATCAGCCTATGGTGGAATAAACGTCTTCTCTACAGCAAACCTGAACTGATGTCAATAAAAATTTATAATTACCCTATAGCGGGTGTTATCGGGTTTCTTATATAAATGATTAATAACACTCACTATATTATATTATTTAATTATTTTATTATTTATTTAATTATTAATTTTCACATATAAGTTCACAACTTAAAATGGTGGACGATTGTTCGGCACTTTCACTTTTTACTTTTACCCGCGTTTGTGTGTGAGACCGTGTCTCTTCAACTTCAAAACCCGACTGTCCTTTTTTCGTTTCTTATTTCATTTTTCGTGTGAATGTATTTAATTCTCGATATTTATCGATTATCGATAAATATCGAGATTCGAGTATGTAGGTGGCGAAATAGCTCTATTCAGCAAAACGAGCTATGCCTCGTAATTAAGCGGCGCGGAGTATAAATAGTTTTGCTACGAGGAGTGCCACGAAGTGAAAAGGATTTTTACTTTTTGAGCCGCTACAACCCCTTATTATTATTTTATTTCTTTGAAACTATTTCTATGTAAATATACTGCGTGGAGTTTCAAATGATGATCAAAATTCACTTCTGTTAAATGCGATGGTTTGTTTAACAGAAGCGAATTTTGATCATCATTTGATGATTGTCCATTGAATTCTGATTTCTGCCAACTTTAACCAAGTTGACATTTAATATTTAATTTGCCTTAAATAAGAGCCTATCATCACCGTTACTGCAAATCTCAATGTTCGCTGTTGTCCATACAGGCATAAAATATAAATACAATGTTTGAGAGGTGTAAGCAATTATTTGTACCTAAATAAAAATCCTTTACGGCCACGACCTAATCGTTTATTATAACGGTCAGATTGAAAGTAACGGTCAGGTTGAAAATTGCTATATGTGCGTGGAATTTGAATAAAACAATATTTAATGATAGATTGATTTACTAAAGCAGTTTTCGAATTCATCTTTTGATTAAAATCTGTAAATTTCCGTATGTACTACGTTATGTGTATTATCGGGCATATAGATTATATAAATCCAAACATGTTACAGTTATTAATTTTACAAATTAATTTGTAATATCTGTGACATGTTTTATATTGGGCAAACAGGGTGTTCATTCACCCAGCGATTCGCTGAACATATACAAGAAGTTACCAACCGAAGCACTAACACCACCATAAAATCAAATTATGCTCAACATCTAATTGACAAGAAACACAAATTCAGCAATATTAATCTAAATCTCAGAATTCTACACAAATTAACGAAAGGTAGTCGTATGGACAGATACGAAGAATTTGAAATTTACAAAATTCGGCATAATACCAACCTTATAAATGATAAAAATAACACGAATGCCAACTAATTATATGATTTAATATTATGCATTTTTGCTAATTCATTCAGTAGTTTTAAGAAATTGATAAAGGATCGTCCGAAACCGGTCTTTTATATAGTTATATAAAAATATATCACATTAAGAAAAGAAAACGTTTGTGTTTTTAAAAAACCGAATTTTGATGTTTTTTTATTATTAATTTTTTGTTAAAATAACATTATAATATAAAGTTATGTGTATTAATTGGGTACTTATATTTCATACTGTATTGCAATATTTAGAACATTACAGATATAACTAATTTAATTTGGGTAATCACACTCAACGTTATAAAAAATCAAATTGTAACGAGAAATTTTTACTTTTCCAAATTAACATGAGCATTCGCTTTTTTGTTAACACGACTCAAATTGATCTTAGAAACACAACAAATTATATCAAAATACGAATCTGCTTCAAGATTTTCGTTGTTTTATGTATCTTCTATTTGTTTTTTGTGTAACCTACACATGAAAAATTGAAAGTTACGTATATAAGACGTATATGGAATAAAATATCACATATACATATGTACATGACATTGGAATTATCAGAAGTTTTTTACTTATTTCATTTTTGACTCGCTGTTTTCATGAAAAAACATCTAGCATCATATAGTTCGTCCGGCAGATATCTAAATTCTCATTCTTGCCTTCTTACTTCATATAAAATTAATAAAGTAAATATTTTGGCTCAGAAAATCTTAAAACTTTCAGACAAAAAATTCCATAATAAAAGTTTTTGAAAGAAACACTTTTACACAACCATCAATTATCCGGCAAAATTAATTAATGAAAGTTTTTGCAAACAAAAAAAAATCTTGTTAGTAGTTCCAATATTCGGTTTAGTAATGATGATCAAAGTTATTTATCTATTCCATATATAAAACACATGGTATGAAAAAAGAAAACACCTGATTAAAAATTATAATTTCAAAATTGTTGGTAACTCATCAATTAGGTTGAGCATAAAAAAATGAGTATTCCATAGATTTCTCTTTTTTATAAATCAAGGGATAAAAATAAGTTGAGTAAAAAACTTCTGATAATTCCAATGTCATGATTGTATTTATGACTTTACATTGAGCAACAGAAACCTCTAATAATCGCAGTGAATTTGAAACGGAATTTCTTAGAGTGTATCCCCATCAAACTTGGCGTGATTTCTAACAAGTTCGATAACTTTTCACACAAATAAATTGTTTTTGCAACACCTACAGTTTAAATTTACACTTAATAATGTAGCTGATTTTTCCAATTTATTGAATTAAATTGACACACAAACAGACGGTATTTTCATTTTAGAAGTATAAGACACCAGTGATTTTGCAACAATTATCAAAAATATTATTTTATTTTCCGAGTAATCGCCTTTAAAACGTAAATCACTTTACGTAATAATCTTGAGATCAAGATGAAAATTTACTACAATAATTTCGGGCAACAGATAACCTCTATCAATCGTAGTGAATTTCATCTGAAATTTCTTAGAGTGTATGTATAAATAATTAAAACCAAAATGAATAAATTATCCTAAGATGAAATGAAATATCCATTTTAGTTTAGAATTCGCTCCCATCCAAAGAATAGATAAACCATCACTTAAGAATTGCTTATTCTTAAAGATGTTAACATTTCTTGATTTATACTTAATTAACCACACACTCTTCAAACACAAAGAAAAAATTAATCTGTACGAATATAATAAAGGCTTATAATTGGAATAAGCCATGTTTCTTGAATACTGTATATACTATATTATGAATAATATGACACTATTATGCCTAGCTGATGTAAGGTTGAAAATGGAACATAATTTTTGCATGAGATGTGCCTTATAGGAATGTTATATCCCAATTTCTCTCTGGGTGCAGTATAGTACAAAACCTGGGGAGAGTGTTTAAAATTTGCTTCACCAACTAAGGAATCACCTGACACTTCGAGAACACCAGAACCAAATTTTTGAACGAGGCCTTAGTCTCAGTGTCAAAAAGTAATTGGTAAATAACCAGTTCGTAAATAGCTGGATCCCGCATTTATAATTTGTCGTGTTAGGGGCCAATGAATTTGAGTTGCGGCACTAACAGTGAGCACCTGTGCCAAAAATCAAGGCACATTTTATGTAGCATCATAGTGATAGATGGGGTAGGTTTCAAGAATAATAATTATTTAAATAAAATTCAGTAACTTCATTAATGGGTGAAATGCTAAATTATTTTGATAATTATTATAGTTAAATAACAGATTTAAAACAATTATTATAACTTATGCAGGAATTATTACAGCATATTTTTTAATAAAAAATTCACATTTTTTTTATATTTTTTATTCTCACAGTACTGAAAGTACTTGCTTTTACGATTGTAATTAATCTGAAAATATCATCCACTAACAATCATTTGTGTGTATGAATATAAAGAAGTCAACACTTTATGCACCTTGGAGTAAATTCACGATTTTGTTAAATGACTATTTTGAATTAAATAACAATTAACTTATACACACTTATACAATTAATAATAATTAGTAAAACGCTAATGCCGTTTCCACATTTTCAACTAAACTCGAATAGCACGCACTAAACGTTTTTTTTTCGTACAATTGCCAACTGCGCATGAGTGAAATAAGCAGAAATGTCTAAAATTAATAAAAAAAAATCTAGCAAGTCTGCTTATTTTACTTAATCGATTGCTACAGTTAAGCAAGCTGGGGGGCCCTATTTGGGAATTCGAATTCGAACCAACGAACAACGTTTTCGAACAATGGGTATTTGTGAATTCGCAAACGAATAACTATTCAACGAAAATGAATAACATTTTCGTTGAATAGTTATGTTCGTTCGGTTTGGGCCGAAAATAAATTTACCTTATTTATCAATACATTCATTCGACCAATTTTTATATGTCCATGAACGAATTTTAGTTCGTTGCTAGTTTTGTTGAAGAAGCCGAATTGAAAAGACATAAACTTATGTTATAACATGTAAGTAGAATAAAAATGGCAACCGACGCCAAAGTAGAAATAAAATGTATTACATTAATTTATGTTCTATTTAGTGATTATCCTAATTTGCATTAAAAATTAATTAATAAAAACGAATTGTTAGGATTTGTCTGTGTTTTTATAATATTTTTTATTATCTCAACAAGAGATAATTATTTTATAGACAAAATTTAATAATTTAATCAAAAAATTAATTTAATAATACGTATTTCTATTATAAAATTATATAAACTAATTTATTTTTGTTTATGTTAATCTAATATTAAACCGAAACAAAATTAGAACTTCAATAAATAATACATTTTATTAATGTACGTATGTACATATTATATTTTAGGGCAGCAAAAAATACAACAGTGCAACAATTTGAACTTCTCGTGGCGTTCATGGAAGAACACCTCGATTTTGCACGGGGATACAATGCAACATCTGACAACCGAATTTCAACTAAACTTTTATGGAGCGAAATTGGATGGCAACTAAATAGTCATGGGCCACCCATTAGAACACCCGACGGCTGGAAAAAAGTGTGGGCTGATTATAAGTATAATATTAAAAAAAAATTAAAACCAAATATCACAGCATCCGGTGGTGGTACAGCGAAAATACACACATTTTCTCCAGTGGAGGAAACCGTTGTACGAATAATTAATTTAAAGGCAGTCGTAAATGGCACATCTGGCACTGAACCACTTGGTGAGGGAGAATTAAATTTACCAAATATATCGGAGATGACAGAAAATTGTAATATAACGGAACCGGATAATGACCACCACCATTTTATACAGTCACCACAACAAAACCGTAATCGAACTCAATCTCAACGAAACCAACAAAATAAATTACTAGAACATCAAATTTTGCAACAACAAGAATACCATCGATCATATTCTACAAAATTATCGGGAATCAGCAAAACAAGATATATATATATATATATATATATATATATATATATATATATATATATATATATATATATATATATATATATATATATATATATATATATATATATATATATATATATATATATATATATATATATATATATATATATATATATATATATATATATATATATATATATAAATAACTATTGGTCAACTCGCAAAGGTAAAGTATAATCAGGGGCCCTATTTGCGTTTCCGTTTCGAACGACAATTCGATTCGAACGATTAATTCGAAGGGAAATTTTAATTTATGGTTATACTTTGGTAAAATGTTGACGTTTAATAGTTTTCTTTGGCTTGATTGGAGTGTATACGCATGTGTTTTTTTTCTGATCTAAGTTTAATTAAACACCAGATTTATAAAAATATGGATTCAATTGCGGTATATTTTTCCGATGACAGTGATAGTGAAGGAAATATTGTTTCACCACACTTACGATGTAGATCACTTCTCGACAAATCAAATATTTTTGAGCTACCTGATGCATTGTAAGTTAAAACATACGGGTGTAATTATATTTAGAATATTTTTAACATTTCAAATACTTTCAGGTTTGTAAAGTTATTTAGGCTATCAAAACACGCAGTCAAGTATATATTAAGTGAAATAGATGAACATTTACCATTGAGAAGTAGATCAACAGCAACTCCAAATGTATTGAAATTAGCTGCAACGCTTCGATTTTGTGGTCAACGTAGCTATCAACAAAGCGTTGGTAATGATTTTGTAGTTGGATTATCACAGCCACCAGTATCCGCCAATTAAATGAAATGTTTTTAGTATTGCAAGAAAAGTTAGCCCCAAATGGGTTTCATTTCGGCAATCGGAACCTAACCAAGCGAGAGGCAGCCAACCATTTTTATATTAAAACATAATTTCCTGGCGTGATTGGTTGTATGGATGGGCCCCACATTAACATCATTAGACCAGCCGAAGGGAAACATTTGTACTTCAACCGGAAACGGAACACATCTTAAAGACCATGATTGTAATACATTTTTATCCTTATTAAACATTTACCTTTACTAATATGGAATATATTTTTAGGTACGCGACCACAATACATGATTTATGGCCGTAGATCCGCGATACGGCGGAGCTTCACACGATTCACTAGTGTGGAGCTTATCTTCGTATCGACAATATTTACATCAGCTGAATCGGAATAATGAAAATTCTAATTGTTGGTTGCTCGGTAAGCATTAAAAATTATTCATGCCGATAATGTAATTTTTACCTCAAAATTTTCCTATCCTATTAGGTGAGTCTAAGTTTCCATTAGAGCACTGGCTACTAACTCCAAATAGTGCGACTAGGAACGGCAGCAGAGAAGCAAAATTCAACGATATACATTCAATAACGACAAATATAATCGAACGGACTATAGGAATTTTAAAATCACGGTTTAGATGTCGGTTACGTACCAGAGAACTCCATTATAAGCCAAAAACGGAAATAATAAACGTTTGTGCCACAATACACATGATTTGCGTTGAGTTTAGAGTTTCATTAGCAGAGAGTGTACTACAACTGAATGATGGTCTTTAGCTAATCAAATTAGAACTAACATATTATTTTCTATAACAACAAATAAAAATTGTAATTCATTTTTTAATATCTAATAAAAATTTTATTATCCAAAAGTCAATAATACATATAAATGTTTTAAATTCAATAATTTCAGTTCCTTAAATAATATGTACATTATAGGTACATTTTTACATTTTTTTTGTAAATATAATGGCGATCATATTTTATTAAAATTATGTGCTATCAGAGCCTCTTGCACTAGCCTCTTGTACATCTAATTTATTTTTTTTTATTTCTAATTTTTCTATATTAAATTTCCGTTCTTCCAGTCGATTCTTAGCCTCAATTTCACATTTTTTTTTTTGATATTCTATTTTCATTTCCTTAAGTTCTATTTTTCGTTCCTTTAATAATAGCCTTTTCTTTTCCAAATTGTACTTTTTTTCATTAACACGTAACATACGTTTCATTATTTGGTTATTTTCTATTAAGGTTTCGCTAATTCCCGATAATTTTGTAGAATATGATCGATGGTATTCTTGTTGTTGCAAAATTTGATATTCTAGTAATTTATTTTGTTGGTTTCGTTGAGATTGAGTTCGATTACGGTTTTGTTGTTGTGACTGTATAAAATGGTGGTGGTCATTATCCGGTTCCGTTATATTAATATTTTCTGTCATCTCCGATATATTTGGTAAATTTAATTCTCCCTCACCAAGTGGTTCAGTGCCAGATGTGCCATTTACGACTGCCTTTAAATTAATTATTCGTACAACGGTTTCCTCCACTGGAGAAAATGTGTGTATTTTCGCTGTACCACCACCGGATGCTGTGATATTTTGTTTTAATTTTTTTTTAATATTATACTTATAATCAGCCCACACTTTTTTCCAGCCGTCGGGTGTTCTAATGGGTGGCCCATGACTATTTAGTTGCCATCCAATTTCGCTCCATAAAAGTTTAGTTGAAATTCGGTTGTCAGATGTTGCATTGTATCCCCTTGCAAAATCGAGGTGTTCTTCCATGAACGCCACGAGAAGTTCAAATTGTTGCACTGTTGTTGTATTTTTTGCTGCCCTAAAATATAATATGTACATACGTACATTAATAAAATGTATTATTTATTGAAGTTCTAATTTTGTTTCGGTTTAATATTAGATTAACATAAACAAAAATAAATTAGTTTATATAATTTTATAATAGAAATACGTATTATTAAATTAATTTTTTGATTAAATTATTAAATTTTGTCTATAAAATAATTATCTCTTGTTGAGATAATAAAAAATATTATAAAAACACAGACAAATCCTAACAATTCGTTTTTATTAATTAATTTTTAATGTAAATTAGGATAATCACTAAATAGAACATAAATTAATGTAATACATTTTATTTCTACTTTGGCGTCGGTTGCCATTTTTATTCTACTTACATGTTATAACATAAGTTTATGTCTTTTCAATTCGGCTTCTTCAACAAAACTAGCAACGAACTAAAATTCGTTCATGGACATATAAAAATTGGTCGAATGAATGAATTGACAAATAAGGTAAATTTATTTTCGGCCCAAACCGAACGAACATAACTATTCAACGAAAATGTTATTCATTTTCGTTGAATAGTTCTTCGTTTGCGAATTCACAAATACCCATTGTTCGAAAACATTGTTCGTTGGTTCGAATTCGAATTCCCAAATAGGGCCCCAGCTTGCTTAACTGTAGCAATCGATTAAGTAAAATAAGCAGACTTGCTAGAATTTTTTTTATTAATTTTAGATATTTCTGCTTATTTCACTCATCCACAGTTGACAATTGTACGGGAAAAAAACGTTTAGTGCGTGCTATTCGAGTTTAGTTGAAAATATGGAAACGGCATTAGCGTTTTACTAATTATTATTAATTGTATAAGTGTGTATAAGTTAATTGTTATTTAATTCAAAATAGTCATTTAACAAAATCGTGAATTTACTCCAAGGTGCATAAAGTGTTGACTTCTTTATATTCATACACACAAATGATTGTTAGTGGATGATATTTTCAGATTAATGGCAATCGTAAAAGCAAGTACTTTCAGTACTGTGAGAATAAAAAATATAAAAAAAAAATGTGAATTTTTTATTAAAAAATATGCTGTAATAATTCCTGCATAAGTTATAATAATTGTTTTAAATCTGTTATTTAACTATAATAATTATCAAAATAATTTAGCATTTCACCCATTAATGAAGTTACTGAATTTTATTTAAATAATTATTATTCTTGAAACCTACCCCATCTATCATACTATGATGCTACATAAAATGTGCCTTGATTTTTGGCACAGGTGCTCACTGTTAGTGCCGCAACTCAAATTCATTGGCCCCTAACACGACAAATTATAAATGCGGGTTCCAGCTATTTACGAACTGGTTATTTACCAATTACTTTTTGTCACTGAGACTAAGGCCTCGTTCAAAAATTTGGTTCTGGTGTTCTCGAAGTGTCAGGTGATTCCTTAGTTGGTGAAGCAAATTTTAAACACTCTCCCCAGGTTTTGTACTATACTGCACCCAGAGAGAAATTGGGATATAACATTCCTATAAGGCACATCTCATGCAAAAATTATGTTCCATTTTCAACCTTACATCAGCTAGGCATAATAGTGTCATATTATTCATAATATAGTATATACAGTATTCAAGAAACATGGCTTATTCCAATTATAAGTCTTTATTATATTCGTACAGATTAATTTTTTCTTTGTGTTTGAAGAGTGTGTGGTTAATTAAGTATAAATCAAGAAATGTTAACATGTTTAAGAATAAGCAGGTGGTTAGGTTCCGATTGCCGAAATGTAACCCATTTGGGGCTAACTTTTTCTTGCAATACTAACAACATTTCATTTAATGTGGCGGATACTGGTGGCTGTGATAATCCAACTACAAAATCATTACCAACGCTTTGTTGATAGCTACGTTGACCACAAAATCGAAGCGTTGCAGCTAATTTCAATACATTTGGAGTTGCTGTTGATCTACTTCTCAATGGTAAATGTTCATCTATTTCACTTAATATATACTTGACTGCGTGTTTTGATAGCCTAAATAACTTTACAAACCTGAAAGTATTTGAAATGTTAAAAATATTCTAAATATAATTACACCCGTATGTTTTAACTTACAATGCATCAGGTAGCTCAAAAATATTTGATTTGTCGAGAAGTGATATTTATATATTTGTTTATAATATCCTCAAAAATGCTTCGAATTGCTGGGCGATTTGTTGTATCGACATAAACAACTACATTAATCAAATGATATTGTTGGCTCATTTATTGCGATAGCGCAGTTTTGAATGGGATTTGACTAAATATCTAAATAACACTATGTACTGTAAAGTGGATGAGGAGTAGGTATTATATATATTTATAATTAGAAAGAATCCATCACAATATGAGCCTGTTGAATCGATAAATTTTGTATATCTCAGATATTATGAAATGATATATTTTGCTAGTGATTATACTGGTTAAGCAGCAGCACTCTTCTTATGAACTTATTACGATAAAATAAGAGTAATTAGAGAATTACCTTGTAGCGGGTAGTTTCTTCAACCATAAGAAACTCCGCACAATCATTCTCAACGGACAATCCTCCGTAAACAGAATTCTTTATAAATGGACAATACTCTTCCAAATGTACAACAATCTTGTTTACGCAAATAAAGTACATAACAACTTGTTGTTATGTTGCTATGTTTTACATAGTAATCGTACAACAACACTTGTACATAACAAAATTGGTGTAAGCGAAATATAATTGAAAAATTATATTTTGGTTACATAACATCTAAATACAATATGTATACCTCTACAATCATATCATTTAGAGATGCATACAAATCGTATTAATTTTGCAAAACCAAAATCAAGTAAAACGCACTTACACACTACCATGCCATTGCACAATAGATGGCATGGTAAACAATTATGTTTCAGAAAACATATTGTAAACGGGTGCACCAAAACTATTTGGTGCATGTAGAAAAAGCAATTCCAAAAACCTGAAAATCCGGTTTTGGAGATTTTTTAGTTTTGTTGGATTTAGGCGAGGAAAAGAATCCAAAAATTAGATTCTGCCTATTCAATTTGGATTTTTGCCGGAGCAACACGCTGCCGCAGCTCATCACTCACCATCAACTAAAAAATTAATTTTACATAAATAAAATTCATTTTAAAATTGAATTTAAAGTTTTTCATTTATTTTATTTATTTATTATCAAAATTTATCGAAGTGCTACGCATCGAAACGCTATAACCTCCGAGTACTTTTACTTATTTACTGTGTATTATTTATGTATATCAGCTTGGTTATAGAAACGTCTTGCTAGTTCAATAAAACATGCCCTCAAATTCTGTGTGTTGGTATGACGATAGCATGTAGACAAGGGTTTCGTATTACAAAAACATCACCTGTCATCGCTCCTGAAATTAAAACGACATCCAATTCCTAGTAGCTAGAGTCTATCACATTTGCAGTCTCGATTTAACATTGGAATAGAGCATACTATTTCCTCATTTGATAATACTATTAAGTTAATTTCAATTCAGTTGCAGCCCTTCCAACTTAAGTAAATTACGTTAGAATAAGTTTTAAACTGTTTGGGCTTCGATTCTTGTAAATTGAATCAGAGTGCATTAAGGAACATAACCCTTGCGTACTAAATTTATTTTGGTTAATTTCGACATAAGTTCAGATGTAGGATTTATTCGGTGACAATTTTTTGTCATAGATAACCAGTATATGAATATGGTTTTAGTGTGAAATTTATTAAAGTGATGATTTGAATGATATATCATTTGTCATTATTAATATTCAAAATAGTCTTTATTGGGACTCAAAAATAAGATTTCAAATAAACGTCATAGCGTTATTAGTTTAATACACGATTGATTTATTTTAGAATTTAATTATTGAAGCTAATACAAAAAATTGTTCAATATTTAATCAAAAAAGCTATTTATCAGTGAACGATTAAAAAATTTAATTTAAGCAAAAACTATTTCCAATTAAATGAACGAAACATTAATTTAAGAATAAATCATTTGTTTTTTAAGCTGTGAGCGATTGGTTAACGTAGTTTCTTATATTAAGTAAGTTTTTGAATCAAACTTAAATACACTAGCATTGCTTGATTTAAAAAAAAATCTTAGTTTAATAATTGCAATATAAGTAAATTTTATAAAAAAATATTATCAAATAAATGTATTTTTTCTCGGTCTAAGCAAAACGTGCTAAAATTATGAATTTGGGCTGTCGTTTGAATTGAGAAATACAATTTACTAATTTAACCAACATCATTTTTTTCTCTGTATATTGGAGAAAATTTAGTCTGGTTATATTTGCAGGTTTATAAAAAATTAATAAAAATTTTATAATTGACGTAAATTTTAATTTAATTGGTTTGATATAATTATTTTTTTTTGTAAAATAACTCGATTCTGATTATACATTGTAAATCATCTTTACGAATATATTATTACGCTTAGGCTAACACAAAATTTTATTGAAGATCCCAAAATATGGAAAATACTTAGTTTATAAATTTGAATTAATATATTTTACATAAACATTCCGTTGTATATTTTCGGGGCAGCAATCGCAGCATATTTTATGTGATGAAACGGATAGTGGAATGCCGATACTCATTAGTACTGCGAAGATGAGTGTGAGCCCACATATTCGGATGATACTCTTTCAATGAGCAGCACCGCAACGTCGTCAACATCCAGCACAAATTCAACCTGCAAAAAATTATTTTCCAATTATGAAATACCTTGGCACAAAATGCCTCGACATGTCTGAGCTGTTGAAAAACAAAATGATACTTGGTAAAAGAATCAACGTTTTGGCAAACACATTATATATTCCAATGAGCGTTTATCGTTCGGCAGCTCAAAAAGGTGCCGCAAAGTATCCAGATTCGATAATCGAAAAAGATGGGGACAGGAATTTTTTAAGTACTAAGCCACTGACACTAATTATGAAAATGAGAAATCGTCACAATACGTTAAACAGACATCCGAATCTGAACACGTATTCACCTATGCATATTAAAGACCGGAAAATAACAAATGTATTAAATTCAACGTGTATTAATTGGCAGCCTCAACGTGAAGAACATGTTTCTACGATTGCATATAAAAAAAACTATTACTAGATTTTTATCAAAAGGAATTAATATCCGCCAATGATCGGCAAACAGTAGGTACGTATATGAAAGAATGTTTTGCCACACAAAGAGGTTACCTGAATAATACAGAAAACATACCATCAATTATAAATGTCTTAAAGGAGTGGCCATATATTTTTGATCAAGTTATTTTAGCTAATCATTTTCAACAATTAACAAACAATGATATAACAATTTTTGATACTAATTTTAATGCGACCCGTGCTAATATCGTAATATTTTTATGCAGCTGTACTGACCAAAAAATTCAAAGTTCAAGAGTGTCAAATGAGGACATATTGAAAGGTTTATGTAAATATTTTAAGGAGAAATTAATTTATTGTTAGCGGAGTTTAATGTAAGTATAGTTCAATAAGAATTCTTTACATAAAATATGAAAATAATTATATAAATCTACCATTTCGCAGTATGGAACATCATTAGAGGCTATTGAAAGTCAAAAACCGACCAACACACCGTGGGCGGCTATAATTAGTAAGTGTGAAACAATTAAATATTTGGTAGCTATAAAGGCACAGTTTTGTCAGAGTAACCTTGACCTAACGCAAATAAATATCTTCATTGAAGTAGTTTCCATGCTGTATAAGATAGCAGAAAATTTCCAGCAGAAAAAATGGATTTTTGCTATTCACCGCTAGAGGCACCACTATCACAAAAAATAAATTTTTCTGCTGATATTTTTTGAAACCAGCAGAAGTTTTATGAAATTTTCAAGCAGAAAATAATAATACTTTCATAATTCTCAGCATAAAGTTTTGTGAAAAATCAAATAATTTATGAAAAAGAAGCGAAAATATATGTTTTAAGGTTTTGCGTATGTATAAGGACTCTTAAATATACTAAAATTACCATAATCGTCATAAAGCAAATAGAGAAACACAAAAAACGAATCGCCTACCTTTATACCACTTCATAAAATTTTAGTTATTATATGTATGTGAAATGTTTTCAGTTTTTTAACAAAAGTGTTAGAAAAACCCCCCTGTAACTACCCTGGGCTTATGTTTTTATGGTAGCTGAGATCATAATCTATATCCATGAGTAACATAAGAATCATAACTGGCGCCAGTAGCGTTCCATAATTTTTTGAAATCATTTTAATGTGAAATGTTTTCAGTTTTTTAACAAAAGTGTTAGAAAAACCCCCCTGTAACTACTCTAGGCTTATATTTTTATGGTAGCTGAGATCATAATCTATATACATGAGTAACATAAGGTTCATAACTGGCGTCAGAAGCGTCCCATAAATTTTAGAAGTCATTTTAATGTGAAATGTTTTCAGTTTTTTAACAAAAGTGTTAGAAAAACCCCCCTGTAACTACCCTGGGCTTATATTTTTATGGTAGCTGAGATCATAATCTATATACATAAGTAACATAAGGTTCATACCTGGCGTCAGTAGCGTCCCATAAATTTTAGAAGTCATTTTAATGTGAAATGTTTTCAGTTTTTTAACAAAAGTGTTAGAAAAACCCCCCTGTAACTACCCTGGGCTTATGTTTTTATGGTAGCTGAGATCATAATCTATATCCATGAGTAACATAAGAATCATAACTGGCGTCAGTAGCGTTCCATAATTTTTTGAAATCATTTTAATGTGAAATGTTTTCAGTTTTTTAACAAAAGTGTTAGAAAAACTCCCCTGTAACTACTCTGGGCTTATATTTTTATGGTAGCTGAGATCATAATCTATATACATGAGCAACATAAGAATCATAACTGGCGTCAGTAGCGTTCCATAAATTTTAGAAGTCATTTTAATGTGAAATGTTTTCAGTTTTTTAACAAAAGTGTTAGAAAAACCCCCCTGTAACTACCCTGGGCTTATGTTTTTATGGTAGCTGAGATCATAATCTATATACATGAGCAACATAAGAATCATAACTGGCGTCAGTAGCGTTCCATTATTTTTTGAAGTCATTTTAATGTGAAATGTTTTCAGTTGTTTAACAAAAGTGTTAGAAAAACCCCCCTGTAACTACTCTGGGCTTATGTTTTTATGGTAACTAAGATTATAATCTTTATACAGGAGCAACATAAGATTCTTAACTGGCGTCAGTAGCGTTCCATAACTTTTTGAAATCATTTTAATGTGAAATGTTTTCAGTTTTTTAACAAAAGTGTTAGAAAAACCTCCCTGTAACTACCCTGGGCTTATGTTTTTATGGTAGCTGAGATCATAATCTATATACATGAGCAACATAAGAATCATAACTGGCGTTTCGTTTCAAGCGTTTTAGAACGCTTTGTGTTCTCTTCTTTTTCATTAATTATTTGATTTTTCATCAAACTTTCTGCTGGTCAAAATTATTAATTTGCTTAAAAATTTCAAAAAATTTCTGCTGGTTTCAAAAATTATCAGCTGAAAATTTTCTTTTTTGTGATAGTGCTGTCTCTAGCGGTGAATAGCAAAAACACATTTTTTCTGCTGGAAATTTTCTGCTATCTTATACAGCATGTAGTTTCCTATATCAAACTCTATTAGAAGCTTCGTGTCATGAAGCCAAGTGATTAAACCAGATCCAAATTTTTAGAAAGCAACCCAAAAACTATTGGTTTCATTTTATTTCAGTGATGTTCGAAACTACTATTCGGTGCAAAATTTTAATCCAAAACCAAACATTTTGTGCTGCTGCATCTAGTAATTTGAATCTGAGCCGCATAGCTTAATTAAATTGCGGCTTGCAGCAGCCATGATCTTTAAATATTTCAAAACTATATTATAGTATAAATCACGAAACCTTTATAAATTCCATTTTTGCTGCGGTTTTACCGAAAAAATGTGAATAACTTTTGAATATGTACTTACACCCTGTTCTGTGTATGTACAGTTTAAGAATAGATGAAATATGATTAAAAATGTAAATCTTCTTGATTCCTGGCAGGACCATTTATCAATATTAGACAATTTATATTTCATATAGAATATCATGAATTTGAATGTTTGTTAATTTTAAAAATATTATCGGTTATGAAAATCAGAACACAAAAATATTTTTTGCTTTGATGAAATACTTTAATAAAATGAATTTAATTCTAATTACCGAGAATTTTGACCCAACGGAGAACAACAATATTGTATACATATATATTGAGCAGCAGCAAGTAAGTGATGCACGAGTTCACGACCCTTACAGAAATTTTACAAAATTTAGCCAAATTTCGCAATTAATGGAATTTTGAGTTCGCTTAAGAAAACAATCAGCAATTTAACCAAAATAAATAATCTAATAACTTGGCTTAATACTAATTTACAATCATTTAAATTGATATTAATTTTTTATACACAAAATGGATTCGTTAGTAGTTGTTGAAGACAACAATTCATTACCAAATTGAATTTTTATTTATTTACTTTTTAAATAACAAGTGAAGAAATAATTTTATCATTATTCAAATGAAATTTTATATTTTTTTAATTAGAATTCCCATCAAACTTATTTGATTCTCATTCTCACTCAAGTTTCATTACTTTTAAATCTGAGACATTGTACCTAAAGAAGTAAGGTGAGTTATTTAAGATTAAAAATTATAAAATTGCAACGGAAATAGGATATTTTTAGGTAATGATGTGTTGGGTAATGACATTATTACTAATCGTGTAACGGCCGCTTTTTATACTTTTAAAATACCGCTATTCCATCGAAAACTGTGTGTCCGCACAGAACAAATTTTACTCTATACACAAAATTCAGTCAGGAATGAGCCGTTTTGAATAATAAATAAAATTAGACAAAATTAAATTAATTCGTCTTACTAAAATTCTGTACAACAAAATAAACTGGATCAAGTACTCACCGAGTAACAGTTTAAACAACCAGACAGTCGTATCCAATGTAAATCGGGTTTTGTGT
Organism: Nephrotoma guestfalica; assembly: GCA_963691935.1. Taxonomy (NCBI): domain Eukaryota; kingdom Metazoa; phylum Arthropoda; class Insecta; order Diptera; family Tipulidae; genus Nephrotoma; species Nephrotoma guestfalica. The sequence goes on along the minus strand of OY829916.1, from coordinate 12,316,168 downwards.
ACGGTAAATCATACAAAACAACAATTTTGTTCGTTCGAAAACACATACACACACAATAAAGTTTAATTGTTTCATGATTAATTAGTTTCACTCTATATAATTAATTGAATTAAAAAAGCACTGCACCAAACATTCCATACAAAAACATAATACACTCACAACATTACACACTACACTACACTATGAAATATTTTACGACTTGCATCGCAAGCAGCTCAACTCAAACTAAAACTAATTGATGAGTAACCACAAATTTTGATATTATAATTTTTAATCAGGTGTTTTTTCATACATGTGTTTTTATATGGAATAGATAAATAATTTTGAGCATCATTACTTAACCGAATATTGGAACTACTAACAAGATTTTTTTTGTTTGCAAAAACTTTCATTAATTAATTTTGCCGGATAATGGATGGTTGTGTAAAAGAGTTTCTTTCAAAATTTTAAAATTTTATTATGAAAATTTTTTTCTGAAAGTTTAAAGATTTGCTGAGCCAAAATATTTACTTTGTTAATTTTATATGAAATAAGAAGCCAAGAATGAAAATTTAGATATCTGCCGTCAAGCAAACAGCGAGTCAAAAATTGAAATAATTATAAAACTTCTGATAATTCCAATGTCATGTATGTATATGTGATATTTTATTGCATATACGTCTTATATACGTAACTTTAAAGTTTTCATGTGTAGGTTACACAAAAAACAAATGGAAGATACATAAAACATAACGAAAATCTTGTAGCAGATTCGTATTTTGATATGATTTGTTGTGTTTGTAAGATCAATTTGAGTCGATTTAACAAAAAAGCGAATGCTCATGTTAATTTGGAAAAGTAAAAATTTCTTGTTACTATTTGATTTTTTATAACGTTGAGTGTGATTACCCAAATTAAATTAGTTATATCTGTAATGTTCTAAATATTGCGATATCCATACTATATAAGTACCCAATTAATACACATAACGTAGTACATACGGAAATTTACAGATTTTAAACAAAAGATTATTTAGGTACAAATAATTTCTTACACCTCTCAAAAATTGTATATTTTCTGTTATTTCTGTTAACATTTTAGAATAATAATAATCTTAACCAATTTTTGCCAATTTAAATTAGAATTTTTCTGTTTTTAGTCGATTTTTCCACAAATGTTATATGCACAAGATCCTACTTTTCAGAATATGTATCTAAATATATGCAAAGAAATAGTAATTTCATATAAACTTATATGAACTACTGTTGTTACAAATTTAATTAACAATCTTTTCGTTCCCTGTAAATTTTTTTAAATGTTAAACTTTTGAAGCTCCCACTTCTGGTTGGCCTATTTCCGCCAAATTTCACTAAATGTTTTCACTAAAAGTTGAACGCGACCTTCCAATTCAAGCTTAAATAAGAAACGTTAGGAAAAGCTTAAATATGAAGTTTCATCTTGATCGATGATCAATCCGTCTGGACTGCGAGGCCGATTTTTGGTAGAAAACTGTTTTTTTTGCCAAAAATCGTTATTTACGTTCTAATTTTTTAAAGTTGAACTAAATCAATGTTGTTCCTGATTGATTTAGAATATTTTTATGTACATAATTGTTATTTCCATTAATGCTACAGTTTTCAATATATTTGCACAAAACGAAAAAGCTCATAGGAAGCTGCACTTTCCTGTGGACCGATTTGATTGAAAAATTCCTGCGATCTCTAAATTGCACAATATAATATAAGGCCTCAAACATTTAGTATGCACGGCACCACAGTCAGCACCACATATTCTAAACTTTATGAAAACTTATTTTTCGAACTTCGACGATATAGCGAATGTTATATTTGTAAAATTCCCGAGGATGAAAATTTTCATCAATACTTTATTTTATTTTACTATACGTAAATAAAGGTAAGAGAGAGATCAGTTAAATGGCAACAACTATCGCGGAAAACATGCACTGAATACCGCTTATAAAATGTAAGTACAGTTCAACAAGGTGTCCCAATAGGCCATAGTCTTTCCAAACATGTGTCTTTAAACGTGGTCCTTCTTTTATTTTAAGCAAGAGATTCCCAACAAATTACCGTTAAAGAAGCGAATCAATACATACTTGACAATCGGGAGAAGACAAACATATAGAACTTTAACAAGACACACAATCCAAAATGACGAAAGAGCCAATTATTTCATATCAATGAGAATACCGCGCATTCTACTTTAACATTAAAAAAATGTAAGTCGCACAATACGAGTATTCTACGAATCTAAATATTTACAATATTAGTAGTTGCTTTTGCTTGTGAGTCTTACTCGTAAACATGATAGCTAAGATCTTGCTATATATGAACGAAAATTGGTTCGTACAATCTCGGTCATATTAAAAAAGGAACAATATACCAAATATATACTAAACTGTTCGGTATAAAGTAAGACTAGTCTTAAAATTTTAAAAACTTTTAAACAATTTTTACATTATCGTTAGAAAATCATAAGAAAATTGAGTTTTTCGTCATACAATATTTTGTAATAAGTGATAATAAGAAACGTTTTACAAGTTTAATGTTTATTGTGCATTGTCGCTACGTGGCTAATTCTGTAATCTGTACTTAAACACGTTTGAAAGACAGTGCTGAACATTTTATATGTTAATAATTAAGTAATAGGTTGTGATTGATATGTAGTTTATGTCACACTTCGAAGTTTTGATCTCTTCGTGAGTTATTAGTAATACTTTACAATACGCGGTAACCCCTTGGCATAAAAGAAAGGTTATATTACAAGTTGAAGCCATTTAAGGCAGTTTATTTGAAGCGTGGAAACTCCGGCTTGGAAGTGACACTACTCTGGAAGTTTCCTGGGAATAAAGAATTGGGAAAAATGCAGCCCACTAGTACCTCTACCACTGTTTTTATCGGCTTTTTACAGTTCTCTATTGACTTGTACCACTGCCATTATCACGTTTAAAATATTTCCAAGGAGACCCTTTTTCTCTATTCATATTTGTTACGACTGTATAAATATTTTAAATTATGTATGTAATTATGTTGATATAGCTTAATTTTACTTACAACATATTAGATAAACTTTTCTTTATTCACCCAAAAACATACAGTTTTATAATCCATAAATATTCACTATTGTTTTTATTCATTAAAACTTTTCTGTAAAATAAAATGAGAGACAAATTTAACCTCCCAAAATCTATGTTTTTTTGATCGAATATTTCGATTGAAATTCTTAGTAAACGGCAAGTCGGCAAACTTATTTCTAGTTCAACTCAAAATTTTACAATAAAATATTTACAATTATTCGATATTTAATGCAATACAATATAATTAAATACGATTATTTTCCATTTTTTTTTTGTTTAATTTTTAGATACCACACGGAATAAATAATTATGAGGTGTTTATATATAAATGTTTATATATAATTGATGAACTCGGACCTTAATTTGTTGAAACATTGTTGTTATCCAAATAAAAATGGCCGATAATAACACAAATACGTACGAGTATAAGAACTAAATGTCTATGTACTGAATTAGGATTTATGTTGTTCACAGTGGGATTAATATTGAAATATTTAGATCAGAGTATCAATTTTATTTTTGTCAAACATTGTTGTTGTTGTCATAATAAACATGGCCGATAATAACACATTAAACACTTATACGACAAACTAGATGTTTCTATATAATTACTGAATTTAGATCTAAATTTGTTTAAATTGGGATCAATATTGAATTATATTTAAATCATAGTATAGATTTTGCTTTGACACAGATTTTTATTATTGTCAAAATAAAAATGGCCGATAATAACAAGTAAATAAATATAACGAGTAGATGTCTATATATAATTACTGAATTCGGATTTAAATTTATTCAAAATGTGATTAATATTGAAGTATATACTTAAATCATAGTCTGAATTTTGTTTTTATCAAATATTTTTGTTGTTGTCAAAATAAATATGACCGATAATAACACATTAAATAATTATTAGCTTTACATGTCTATATGTATTGGGTTTACAAATGTTTTTCGGACCTTTTTATAGAGGTGTCGTTAGTATCACTACTAGCATATTATTCAATCGGGCAATACATGTTTTTTGGAGGTTAGATGTCAAGCTTGAATAATTACTAGTGACATTTGTTCAAAGTGTGAACAACAATTATTTTTATGTAATTCAAAATGTCGAATTTTGTGCCAAAAAACAGCATTTGCGGGAAGTTTTACTTCATTATTTTTTGTTGAAAAAAAATGCAGCGGAAACAAATTGTTTGCTTGTGGAAGTTTGCGGTGAACTTGTTCTATCGAATATAACTTGCAAAGAGTGGTTTCAGCGATTCAAAGTTGGTGATTTTGATGTGAGAGACAAATAACGTGAAGGCGAATCAAGATAATTTGAAGATACATGATTGGAAGAATTACTTGATGTGGACCCTTGTTAGACCGAAAAACAATTGACAGAAGAGTTGAATACTACCCAATAATGTGTTTCGCAACATATACATGCAATGAGGTTGGTTCAGAAGCTGAGAAATTGGATGCCACACAAATTGAAAGAACGGGACATGGAACGTCGAAAAATCATGTGCGAATTGTTGGTTCAACGACAACAAAAGAAGGGGTTTTTGCACCGGATCATCACTGGGGATGAAAATTGGATCTATTATGACAATCCAAAGCGCAAACCAGCGTGGGTCAAGCAAGATTGAACAGAGCCGTCGACGCCATAAGGAAATATCAATGGTTTGAAGGTAATGCTATGTATTTGATGGGATATGAAAGATGGTGTTTATTATGAGCTGCTGAAAGAGCGTGAAACCATTGCGGGAAATTCTACCCCACCCGCCGTATTCACCAGCCCTTGCTCCCTCTGATCACCACTTGTTCCGGTCGATGCAATCAGCCCTGGCACAGCAGCACGTCACTTGGAATGAAAACGTCAAAAAATGGGTCGATACTGGATCGTCTCGAAACAACCAGACTTCTTCCTTCGGGGAATCCGTTTGTTTCCTGGGCGATGGGCGAAGGTTATAGCTTCCGAAGAAGCGTACTTTGAATAAAACATTCTTTAATTTTCTACACAAACTAAAGTCTTTTATTTCACTAAAAAACATCGGAAAACAATTTGTACACCCAATATAATTACTTAATTCGGATTTAATTTGGTTCAAATTGGGATTAATAATGAACTATATTTAAATTAGAGTATAAATATTATTATTGTCAAAGATTGTTGTTGTTGTCACAATAAACATGGCATAAAAACACGGATGTGAAGTTTCCAACAAAATCAACAAACACATACACACACACACACATTTGTTAAACTAGCAAAATTAACAAAACAACACTGGGTAAAAAATTGTCACAACCAACAAATTATCAAAACACCACAAATGTTTTTGATACTTAAATAAACAAATATTAACAACATTTATTTAAAATAAAATATTTCATTCCCTAATAAGTAAAAAACACTAGATGTCAACTAACAAAATTTATATAAACAATTTTTTTTTAACTACTACCTAACTATTGTTGATGTGTGCGAATTTTCAAAATTTCGAAAAATTGGATGAACCATTGAAAAAATATTGGCCAGCTCCCAGAGCTATTCCGCGGATGTGGCCTATATGGCCAGTTTGCTTAGGAAATGGCCCATCGAACGACATTTACAACACATAGATGCGATGTTCGGAAAGGTTTTGTTGATGTGTGTGAATACTATTTTGCGATTAATCGCATTTAAAACGTAAAACATTTTTACTAATTCACACATTTTGTGTGCAATTATCTCGCGATTACGCTACGATAAAAATTTAGTACAATATTTGGGCAACAAATAACCTCTTATAATCGCAGTGAATTTTAAATGGAATTTCTTAGTGTCTATGTATGAATAATTAAAACCAAAATGAATAAATTATCCTAAAATGAAATGAAATATCCATTTTAATTTATAATTCGCTCCCATCCAATGAATAAATAAACCATTACTTAAGCATATCTTATTCTTAAACATGAATTACCAAAGTTAATCGTGCACTTAAGTTACATAAATCGCTCTTAACAATTCTCAATTTATACTTAATTAACCATACACTCTTCAAGCACAAAGAATAAATAATGTATACTGCGCTCTACGTATACCAAATTGTACCATAAGTGATTCATAGCTTATGTATGATTTAATTCTGAATATTGAATGTTCAATATGAACAGGGTCGTTTAACAACAACCTCATATGCAGTTTTGCATATCACGTTGTAGTTAAATGTTAATTTAGCTATAATAATTAAATTTAAATGCAATTCTGCACTTTTGGATGTTATAAAGTATTGAAAACGATATATGACCAAATATAATGTAAAATACAACAACAAGTAAACATCAAATTTGTATATAAATGACAAAAAATAAATGAACAACTTAGTTCTAATTAAAACTACGACACACGCTTTTATTTAAATATTCCGGTATTAGCCCCCACCAATGGAAAGCTCGGAATTTAGAGTAAAAGTGTAATATTAGTTCAAGCTGAGGTTGAACTAAACATTGAAAGACTCATGTATTATTATGTACGAGTATAATAAAGACTTATAATTGGAATAAGCCATGTTTCTTGAATATTGTATATATTATGAATAATATGACACTATTATGCCAGCTGATGTAAGGTTGAAAATGGAGCATAAGTTTTGCATGAGATGTGCATTATAGGAATATGTACTGTATCAAAATTTCTCTCTGGTTGCAGTATAGTATACAAAACCTGGCAAGAGTGTTTAAAATTTGCTTCACCGACTAAGGAATCACCTGACAATTCGAGAACACCAGAACCAAATTTTTGAACGAGGCCTTAGCCTCAGTGACAAAAAGTAAAGCCGCTGCATCAAAAAGTTCGTTCATATAAAAAACAATATTAGAAAAGTTCATCATCAATTCAAAATAATACAACACGATGCGTACGTTGACTTCGTCGTATTTAAGTCAAATTTCAGTGCCGACAAGTAACTATCACATTTTTCCTTCCAATATGTTTACGATAGAATAACGGTATTGTAGAAATGATATATTTTTCGAAATATTATTTTATACTTTTAAAATACCGTTATTCCATCGAAAACTGTATGTCGGCACAGAACAAATTTGACTCTATACACAAAATTCAGTCAGGGATGAACCGTTTTGAATAATAAATAAAATTAGACAAAATTAAATTAATTCGTCTTACTAAAATTCTGTACAACAAAATAAACTGGATCAAGTACTCACCGAGTAACAGTTTAAACAACCAGACAGTCGTATCCAATGTAAATCGGGTTTTGTGTACGGTAAATCATACAAAACAACAATTTGATCGTTCGAAAACACACACACACACACACATACAATAAATTTTAATTGTTTCATGATTAATTAGTTTCACTCTATATAATTAATTGAATTAAAAAAGCACTGCACAACACTCACTACATTTAAACACTACACTACACTATGAAATATTTTACGACTTGCATCTCAAGCGGCTCAACCCTAACTAAAAACATTACCATACCTTGTAAACTTATTTTTCTATGGTTTTAGTTTGGGTTGAGCCGCATGCGATGGAAGTCGTAAAATATTTCATAGTGTAGTGTAGTGTTTAAATGTAGTGAGTGTATGGTGTTTTTGTATGTAATGTTTTGTGCAGTGCTTTTTTAATTAATTGAACAAGTAAAACTAATTAATAATGAAACAATTAAAATTTATTGTGTGTGTGTTACTGTGGTTTCGAACGCACAAATATGTTGTGTTGTATGATTTACCGTACACAAAATCCGATTTTCATTGGATACGACTGTCTGGTTGTTAAAACTGTTACTCGGTGAGTACTTTATCCAGTTTATTTTGTTGTACAGAATTTTAGTAAGACGAATTAATTTAATTTTGTCTAATTTTTTTTATTATTCAAAACGTTTCATTCCTGACTGAATTTTGTGTATAGATTCAAATTTGTTCTGTGCCGACACACAGTTTTCGATGGAATAGCGGTATTTTAAAAGTATAAAATAATATTTCGAAAAATATATCATTTCTACAATACCGTTATTCTATCGTAAACATATTGGAACGAAAAATGTGATAGTTACTTGTCGGCACTGAAATTTGACTTAAATACGACGAAGTCAACGTACGCGTCGTGTTGTATTATTTTGAATTGATGATGAACTTTTCTAATATTGTTTTTTATATGAACGAACTTTTTGATGCAGCGGCTTTACTTTTTGTCACTGAGGCTAAGGCCTCGTTCAAAAATTTGGTTCTGGTGTTCTCGAATTGTCAGGTGATTCCTTAGTCGGTGAAGCAAATTTTAAACACTCTTGCCAGGTTTTGAACTCTACTGCCCCCAGAGAGACATTTAGATATAACATTACTTTAATGCACATCTCATGCAAAAATTGTGTTCAATTTTCAACCTTACATCAGCTGGCATAATAGTGTCATATTATTCATAATATATACAATATTCAAGAAACATGGCTTATTCCAATTATAAGTATTTATTATACTCGTACATAATAATACATGAGTCGTTCAATATTCAGAATTAAATCATACATAAGCTATGAATCACTTATGGTACAATTTGGTATACGTATAGAGCGTAGTATAGATTAATTTATTCTTTGTGCTTGAAGAGTGTATGGTTAATTAAGTATAAATTGAGAATTGTTAAGAGCGATTTATGCAACTTTAGTGCACGATTAACTTTGGTAATTCTTGTTTAAGAATAAGATATGCTTAACTAATGGTTTATTTATTCATTGGATGGGAGCGAATTATAAATTAAAATGGATATTTCATTTCATTTTAGGATAATTTATTCATTTTGGTTTTAATTATTCATACATAGACACTAAGAAATTCCATTTGAAATTCACTGCGATTATAAGAGGTTATTTGTTGCCCAAATATTGTACTAAATTTTTATCGTAGCGTAATCGCGAGATAACTGCACACAAAATGTGTGAATTAGTAAAAACGTTTTACGTTTTAAATGCGATTAATCGCAAAATAGTATTCACACACATCAACAAAACCTTTCCGATCATCGCATCTATGTGTTGTAAATGTCGTTCGATGGGCCATTTTCTAAGCAAACTGGCCATATAGGCCACATCCGCGGAATAGCTCTGGGAGCTGGCCAAATTTTTTTTCAATGGTTCATCCAATTTTTCGAAATTTTGAAAATTCGCACACATCAACAATAGTTAGGTAGTAGTTAAAAAAAAATTGTTTATTTAAATTTTGTTAGTTGACATCTAGTGTTTTTTACTTATTAGGGAATGAAATATTTTATTTTAAATAAATGTTGTTAATATTTGTTTATTTAAGTATCAAAAACATTTGTGGTGTTTTGATAATGTGTTGTAATGTACCACTCAACCCTGTTATCCCTTATAACTTATATCTATATCTTTAATAAATATTAATAACTGGTCCTATTGTTGTATATTTGTATGGGTTAAAGAATGTTTCTAGTAATTATGTATAATTTAAATAATAATAATTCAATTACTGATCGGCTTTGGACGTGATAGGTAGATATTAGTAAGTAAAAGATTAACTAAATTAATTTCCATTTATAAACATATCCTAAATTACAAATTAATAATTTCCTAATTAATAATTCCTATATTATTAAACTTAAATATTTTAATAAAATTGTAATAAAAAACTTAATAGTTTAAATTAATAAATAAAATAAAACTAAACCTAATTAAATAAAGTGAATTAATTGTTCATTAAATAATATTAACGAATGTGAAAACAAAAATCCACTTCAATCCATGCTTTCACAACACTGGTGGCAGCGGTAAACCTCAAACCATTTAACGAAGAAATATTCTAAATTTTATTGTGGAAAGTGTGGATTGTTTTGCATAGTGTTGGATTTTAAGTCAAAAAAAATATATAAACTGTGTTGATAAAATATAGTGAATATATAGTGAATTCCTAAGATAAGACAAAACAGTTCATAAGTTAAAAATATTTACTGTTACAAAGATAAGCTTATAGTTATACCTAAAATGGAAGTCTTATAAACATATTAGCATACAAAATCCTTTAACAATCCATTCCAATTTTTATTATACTCCTTCAACGTTATCTATCACGTCGCAATGCCATTAATATATACAATTTAATTGTAAAAGTAGCAAAACTCGTGTTGATTAAACTCACCGTATTAATATCAAGAATCAACAACGACACATCGCATCATCAGTAAAGCAATAAAGCAATTTATGGAAACCGTTGCTTTCATTCTTTCTCTATAAAACCGTCGTATTACAATTAAAAGTGATAACTTTGCAAATAACAATAACAACGGTATTGCAATATTATGGACCTACTTCAACATTTAATTCGCACATGTCTATGATATGGTAAATACAATTTACCAGACAAACAGTTTATTGCCGAGACTCAATGTGTGAAAAGAATCCAGACATACTCACGCACACGTGGTATTATCAATTAGTGGATACTGAAGCAGAAAATTTTCAACGCAGAACTATTAGTACAACGGGAAAACTGATCATCGTGAACGTGAATATAAATACTTATAACATATCAACAAGTGTTATCATCAATGGATGGTTATAGTAGCAGATAATACAATTCTATCAACGGATAAACAACTTTATTCAATAATTAAGGTACGCAAATTTTACTTATTTTCCATTTTATAATTTTTTCTTTAATTACTAAATTCGCAAAAATATCAAATTTTATTTATAATACGAACGCGCACGTAGTTACATTTTTGGCCGAAGGTCATCTAATCCAAACAGATATTAGTTGTAGCGTTATAAAAATAATAATTCTGATAGTTAATGATTCTGGTGAATTAATTCTGGAAATTTTTATTAACATAAACATTTACGGTTCTGATTACATTGGTTAATAATTAATTAGATATTGGATAGGTATATGGATTTAAATATTTCTTTAGCATTAAAAATGATTCCGGAGTTCGATGGATCATCCGATAATTTGCACAGATTTTTGTCTTGCGGTGACATGGTTCACGATTCATTGAAAACTTCGGAAGTACCCAAATTTTTAAATTTAATTAAAGTTAAACTAATAGGAAAAGCATACGAAACAGTAAAATTTGAAGAATTTAAAAAGTGGAGCTCACTTAAACAAGCCCTTAAAACACAGTTCACATCTAAACGATCGCTTGATTCAATTCAAGTAGAACTAAATTCGATAAAACAGAAGCGATCGGAAGATGTAAAATCGCTTTCAAATCGTCTAGAAACCCTTCTTTATAACCTAAACGAAGTTTGTTTCTCCGAACCTGGTGTTGAATCTATAAAGGAAATTAAACATTTAAATGATAAGATGGCTCTAAGATGTTTTCAAGAAGGTTTGCAAGACCCTATAAAATTAATTGTCAAAGCTTGTAGATTTCCAACCTTGAAAGAAGCTATTTCTAAAGCTCTTGAAGAAGAAGCAATTCAAAAGTACTCTTTTCCAGATTACAATAATAATTCAATAACGTATTCGCAACCAAATAAAATAACACCCTCAAGTTTAGGGAATATTTCAAGATGTCAACTATGTAATAAAGTAGGACATAAAGCCTTGACCTGTTTTAAATTTATTAATTCTAATAATTCGAGGCAGAATCACCCAACTTCCAACTCAAATCAAACTGATTCTGTAACTTATTTGTCTAAAACTATTAATAATTCTACATTTACTTGTGCATATTGCCACAATAAAGGACATAGTATCCAAAATTGTATAAAAAGACAACTAAATGAGAAGCGCCGTTTAAACGAACAAAGCACTGATTCTAATCCTTCAACTAACTCGGGAAACGTGCAAGGATCCGAACGGTTGGGTACTCCTCAAAGGATCCGAAATCATCGATAGAGTACTCAAATTTAAAAAATTCAAAATTATCAAATAATATTAAAGCGTCTAATTTGGTATCAAACAATTCTAATTTCTCCGAATTAATATTTGAAAATTCTTCTTTTAAATTAGAGCCAAATAAATCAGCACCATCTAATTGCCGTTTAGAGGACTGTTTAAATTTTAACATTTCCACTTTTCAACTTTATAATTCCAATTGTAATCCAAAAATGTTTTTGGAAGTAACCTTACCAAATAACCCAAAACAAAAATTATATTTCTTGATTGATTCTGGAGCGGACTTAAGCTTAGTTAAAATAGAAAACTTAGATCCGGATGCATTTTATTAACCTGAATCTAAATGCATAATTAGAGGGATTTCAAACGAGTCATTTGAAACAATTGGCTTGACATTTTTAGAACTACATTTTCCTGATTTAAATTCATGCAAACAAAGCGTACAAGTGGTTTCTAATGAGTTTCCAATCCAATATTCCGGCATTCTAGGGAAGGATTTTCTAAATTTTTATAATTGCACATTGGATTTCTCATCAAATAGTATTACACTATCCATAAATAATGAATTATTAACGTATAATCTATCAACACTTCCTACAAAGGTAACGATTCCAGCTCGCTGTGAAATGTGTGTTCAAATAAACTGTTCCTCAATAAATGACACAGAACAAATTTGTTATTCAGAAGAAATACTACCCGGAGTTTTCATAGCAAATTCAATTTTAGAAATTAAACATGGTAAAACGTTTGTTAGTTTAATAAATTCAAACGAATATGATATTGACTTAGATGCGAATCTAAATATTGAAACTGAGCCGTTAGAGCATTTTCATATTTTTCGAATAAATGGTGATAACCCAAAAATTGAAAATCGTTTATCGTTATTGGAAGCTAACATAAAGTTGAATCATTTAAACGACGAAGAGCAAAAATCTATTTTATTAATATGTCGATCGTTCAATGATATTTTTCTCCTCGAAGGTGATAAATTGTCTGTAACAAATGCTACTTCGCATCAAATTAATACGATACCAAATTCGAATCCTATTTTTTGTAAGCCATACAGACTACCTGAAGCTGTAAAACAAGAGGTAAATAAACAAGTGTCTGATATGAAGGCTGATGGAATAGTTGAAGATTCCAAGTCACCGTGGAATTTTCCATTACTATGCATACCAAAGAAATCAAATACGAACGAAAAGAAATGGCGGATCGTCATTGATTATAGAAAGTTGAATGACGTGACTATCCCTGATATATTTCCCCTGCCGAATATAACTGATATTTTAGACAAATTGGGTCGTTCTCATTACTTTTCCACCATTGATCTCGCACACGGGTATCATCAGGTTCCAATAGATTCAAAGGATCGCGAAAAAACTGCATTTAGCACGGATAACGGACATTACCAGTTTACTCGTATGAGTATGGGAGTTCGTAATGCACCGAGTACTTTCCAGAGGCTTATGAACAATGTTGTGTGTGGTCTAAATGGATTAAAATGTTTAGTTTACTTGGATGATGTCGTGATATATGGACAAACGCTTTTAGAACACAACCAAAATTTAACTGATGTTTTTACTAGTATACGAAAATATAACCTTAAAGTTAATCCAGAAAAGTGTCAATTTCTTTGTAAAGAAATCTACTATTTAGGACATTTGATAACGGAATCTGGTATTAAACCTGACCCTAAAAAAATTGAAGCTGTGAAAAATTATCCAACACCAAAATCGTCTCGAGACGTGAAATCATTTTTAGGCCTCGTTGGGTATTATCGGAAATTTTGTCCGAACTTTTCAAAAATCAGCAAACCTTTGACGGATCTATTGAAAAAAGATGTCAATTTTGTATGGGATGCTTTCTGTGATGAAGCATTTACAAAAATGAAGGAATTTTTGGTACAACCACCACTGCTGCAATTTCCTGATTTTTCAAAAGAATTCACTCTTACTTGCGACGCTAGTGATATGGCACTAAGCTCAGTTTTGTCACAAGAAAAAAATGGCGCTGACTTACCTATTGCGTACGCAAGTCGTATATTGAATCAAGCTGAAAAAAACTATTCGACTATTGAAAAAGAGTTGCTTGCCATAATTTGGGCGGCGGAACATTTTCGTCCGTACATCTACGGCAGAACGTTCAAAATAGTAAGTGACCATAAACCACTAATATGGTTGTGTAATATAAAAAATCCTTCATCAAGACTGACCAGATGGAGAATTCGGTTAGATGAATACGATTATAAAATTGTACACAAATCGGGTAAATTAAATAGTAATGCGGATGCGCTAAGTCGAATTGTGGTAGAGACACCTGAGTGTAATATTTTAACTCGTTCTAAGTCAAAACCATCGACTTCAGCTCTACAAAATAATATAACACCAAACCCGAATAACAAACCTGATGAAGAAAATTATACTCATAATGCGTTAGCAAATTCTGGGAATAAATTATCATCAAAAATTGCAATTAAGACTCCTTGTAATTTAGAAAATTCTATGTCCGAAAACAATGAAATCGCTTATCAGTCCCAGAAAGAAATTGTTACACTAACGAATGAGAACGACATCGATACAATTATTAAAGAATATCATGATGGACCTCTTGGAGCACACCAAGGAATTTACAGAACGTTTAAAAGATTACGAAATTTTTACTATTTTCCCAAAATGTTTGCTAAAATTGAAAACTATATTAAAAACTGTTCATATTGTCAAAGAAATAAAAGTTCAAAAAATATTAATATTCCGATGAAAATCACTAGCACGTCGTTCAAACCGTTTGAAAAAATATTTCTTGACATAGTTGGTCCTTTTTCATCGTCGCACAGAAACAATAAATATATACTTACAATTCAATGTGATTTGACGAAATTTTCTTGTGCTTTCCCATTACCAAATCAGGAAACTGAAACTATTGCCTCTGCCTTTGTCCAAAATTTTATTTGTATATTTGGTTGCCCAATTTCAATTTTAACAGATCAAGGGTCTAATTTTATGGCGAAATTATTTAAACAAATTTGTAAGATGTTAAAGATCCGGAAATTAAACACCAGTGCGTATCATCCTCAAACGAATGGGGCTCTTGAGCGAAGTCATAAAACCTTGGTCGAGTATTTGCGTAACTATATTGAAAATGATCCTCTGGATTGGGATTCGTGGTTACAATATGCAACTTTTTCTTACAATACCACCCCACACACAGCCACTGAATTTATGCCGTATGAACTCGTTTTTGGTCAAAAGCCAAATATACCAGACTCAATATCAAAGAATGTAGATCTTTTATACAATTATAACGATTATTTTTATGATTTAAAGTTCAAGTTTCAACAATCACATAAAATTGCCCGCGAGAAGCTCTTACAATGCAAAGCAAAGTCTAAGGAAAGTTATGATAAGAAGTAAAATATTTAACATTGGAGATACAGTTTATCTTAGAAATGAAGCAAGAAAATCAAAACTAGATTCACTGTGGATAGGTCCTTACTCAGTTACGGATATTATTTCACCAGAAAATTGTAAAATTCTTATTGGAAAATCAGAAAAAATAATTCATAACAATCGTCTTAAATTATGTCATAATATTTAAATTACTATCTTTTTGTCATTGGAAAAATTTGTTCTAAAACTATTAATTAGTATTAAAATAAAATAATAATAAAAAAAAAAAACTACAAAATACAACTTGATGTTTGCGAAAGAAATGGTAAATTTAATTTTATTAGAATGGAAAAAAAACTTAAAATTTGTATATATATATATATATATATATAAAAAAAAATAATAATTATGTATATATTGAAATGTTGTAATTAAATAAATATAATAATTAAAAAAAAAAAAAAATAAATTTTAACAACGAAGAATTCTTCTAACACTTTGAAAAAATATGTATATAGAATAAATAAATAATTATTTAGAATTACAGAATTGTTATGATATTAATAAAATTGTATTATAGTTTAGAAAAAAAATTAAACTTAATTAAAAACTAAAATTAACTATTTCAAATCATTGAATTACTATTCTAATTATATTATAATTGTAAAATATCTTTAATAAATTTAATTGTTGTATAACTCACGTCCAAGGACCCAAAGCATGTGTATGTACATAATTCAAAAGACAACCAAGATTGCCTTTTGTTTAAAGGAGGGAGGAGTGTTGTAATGTGCCACTCAACCCTGTTATCCCTTATAACTTATATCTATATCTTTAATAAATATTAATAACTGGTCCTATTGTTGTATATTTGTATGGGTTAAAGAATGTTTCTAGTAATTATGTATAATTTAAATAATAATAATTCAATTACTGATCGGCTTTGGACGTGATAGGTAGATATTAGTAAGAGTAAAAGATTAACTAAATTAATTTCCATTTATAAACATATTCTAAATTACAAATTAATAATTTCCTAATTAATAATTCCTATATTATTAAACTTAAATATTTTAATAAAATTGTAATAGAAAACTTAATAGTTAAATAAAATAAAACTAAACCTAATTAAATGTGACGAATGTGAAAACAAAAATCCACTTCAATCCATGCTTTCACAACAAATGTGTTGGTTGTGACAATTTTTTACCCAGTGTTGTTTTGTTAATTTTGCTAGTTTAACAAATGTGTGTGTGTGTATGTGTTTGTTGATTTTGTTGGAAACTTCACATCCGTGTTATTATGCCATGTTTATTGTGACAACAACAACAACATTTGACAATAATAATATTTATACTCTGATTTAAATATAATTCATTATTAATCCCAATTTGAACAAAATTAAATCCGAATTAAGTAATTATATTGGGTGTACAAATTGTTTTCCGACGTTTTTTTGTGAAATAAAAGACATTAGTTTGTGTAGAAAATGAAAGAATATTTTATTCAAAGTATGCTTCTTCGGCAGCTATAACCTTCGCCCATCGTCCAGGAAACAAACGCATTTCCCGAAGGAAGGAGTCTGGTTGTTTCGAGACGATCCAGTATCGACCCATTATTTGACGTTTTCATACCAAGTGAAGTGCTGCTGTGCCCAGGGCTGATTGCATCAACCGGAACAAGTGGCGATCAGAGGGAGCAAGGGCTGGTGAATACGGCGGGTGGAGTAGAATTTCCCGCAATGGTTTCACGCTCTTTCAGCAGCTCATTATAAACGACATCTTTCATATCCCATCAAATACATAGCATTACCTTCGAACCATTTATATTTCCTTATGGCGTCGACGGCCCTGTTCAATCTTGCTTGACCCACGCTGGTTTGCGCTTTGGATTGTCATAATAGATCCAATTTTCATCTCCAGTGATGATACGGTGCAAACATCCCTTCTTTTGTTGTCATTGAACCAACAATTCGCACATGATTTTTCGACGTTCCATGTCCCGTTCTTTCAATTTGTGTGGCATCCAATTTCTCAGCTTCTGAACCAACCTCATTGCATGTATATGTTGCGAAACACATTGTTGGGTAGTAGGTAGTATTCAACTCTTCTGTCAATTGTTTTTCGGTCTAACAAGGGTCCACATCAAGTAATTCTTCCAATTATGTATCTTCAAATTATCTTGATTCGCCTTCACGTTAGTTGTCTCTTACGTAAAAATCACCAACTTTGAATCGCTGAAACCACTCTTTGCAAGTTATATTCGATAGAACATGTTCACCGCAAACTTCCACAAGCAAACAATTTGTTTCCGCTGCACTTTTTTTCAACAAAAAATAATGAAGTAATACTTCCTGCAAATGCTGTTTTTTGGCACAAAATTCGACATTTTGAATTACATAAAAATAATTGTTGTTCACGCTTTGAACAAATGCCACTAGTAATTATTCAAGCTTGACATCTAACCTCCAAAAAACATGTATTGCCCGATTGAATAATATGCTAGCAGTGATACTAACGACACCTCTATAAAAAGGTCCGAAATACATGTGTAAACCCAATACGTAATAACACATTAAATAACTATTAGCTTTACCCAATATGTAAAGCTAATAGTTATTTAATGTGTTATTATCGGTCATATTTATTTTGACAACAACAAAAATCTTTAATAAAAACAAAATTCAGACTATGATTTAAATATATACTTCAATATTAATCACATTTTGTATAAATTAAAATCCGAATTCAGTAATTATATATAGAGATCTACTCATTTATTTACCTGTTATTATCGGCCATGTTTATTTTGACAATAATAAAAATCTGTGACAAAGCAAAATCTATACTATGATTTAAATATAATTCAATATTGATCCCAATTTAAACAAATTTAGATCTGAATTCAGTAATCATTCATAGATATCTGGTCCTAATAATTATATAATGTGTTATTATCGGCCATGTTTATTTTGACAACAACAACAAAAATTTATTTTTGTTGTAAATATAATTCAATATTAATCCTAATTTGAACAAATTTAAATCTGAATCCAGTAATCATATAGAAACATCTAGTTTGTCTTATAAGTATTTAATGTGTTATTATCGGCCATATTTATTTTGACAACAACAACAACGTCTGACAAAAATGAAATTGATACTATGATTTAAATTTAATTCAATATTAATCCCAATTAGAACAAATACAATTTCAGTTATTATATAGAGACATTTATAGTCCGCCATATAAGTATTTATTGTGTTATTATCGGCCATGTTTATTTTGACAACAACAACAATGATTGACAAAAACAAAATGTATACTATAATTTAAATATGATTGAATTTCAATCCCACTGTGAACAATATAAATCCTAATTCAGTACTTAGACATTTAATTCATATACGTATTTGTTTTATTATCGGCTATTTTTATTTTGACAACAACAACAATGTTTGACAAAAACAAAATTTGTACTCTGATCTATATATAATTCAATATTAATCCCATATTTGAACAAATTTAAATCCGAATTCAGTAATTATATAGAGACATATATAGTCCGTCTTATGATATGATATGATATAATATGATAGAGGCGTACAGGCCAGCCATAACGGCGATCCTAGGTATGTTACCATAATCCTGAAACATCAACAATCAAACGACGGATTCTATCTGCATGCGAATAATATTTCAGCATCATGCGGGCCCAGGCCCTGCCTGCATCCTTAACAGATAAGGTTGATTAGGAAAGGATGTTAGTCTCAGAAACAACTAGGGCGAAACCGCAGCAAAGTCATTTTTTAACTACTTAAATATATTAAAATGTTAGTCTCAATTATATTCACACTCTAGATTAGATTTTGTTAGTTTATTAATTTGGGTTAGATGTGGTGGAGGTAAAGGATACTAATATTCATCATATGTATTCGGCATCAGTCATAATTGAATGGTTAGTTTATTTAATTCACATCTACGGGTCATCTCATCATATACTGCTTGTAACCTTATTCTCACCTAACCTAACTTCGTCCAACACCATCTAACCGAAGGACTTCATGTTCGTAATGACACGGCAGTATTATCATACATATATGATGACCTAAATATTCCTTTGATATTGTAAAAGAAAAATTTTAATTCGGTATTGTCATTCAGCTACCTATATTTAAATTCATCCAACTAAAAGCAGGGTTAATTTATATAGAGACATATATAGTCCGTCTCATAAGTATTTAATGTGTTATTATCGGTCATGTTTATTTTGACAACAACAACAATGTTTGACAAAAACAAAATGTATACTTTAATTTAAATATAATTGAATATCAATCCCAATTTGAACAATTTAAATCCTAATTTAGTACTTAGACATTTAATTCATATACGTATTTGTGTTATTATCGGCCATTTTTATTTTGACAACAACAACAATGTTTGACAAACACAAAATTTATACTATGATTTAAATGTAACTGAATTCAGTAATTATATAGATACATCTATAGTCCGTCTTATGAGTATTTAATGTGTTATTGTCGGCCATGTTTATTTTGACAACAACAACAATGTTTGACAAAAATTAAATTGATACTCTGATCTAAATATTTCAATATTAATCCCACTGTGAACAACATAAATCCTAATTCAGTACATAGACATTTAGTTCTTATACTCGTACGTATTTGTGTTATTATCGGCCATTTTTATTTTGATAACAACAATGTTTGAACAAATTAAGGTCCGAGTTCATCAATTATATATAAACATTTATATATACCTCATAATTATTTATTGCGTGTAGTATCTAAAAATTAAACAAAAAGAAAATGGAAAATAATCGTATTTAATTATATAAATGCATTAAATATCGAATAATTGTAAATATTTTATTGTAAAATTTTGAGTTGAACTAGAAATAAGTTTGCCGACTTGCCGTTTACTAAGAATTTCAATCGAAATATTCGATCAAAAAAACATAGATTTTGGGAGGTTAAATTTGTCTCTCATTTTATTTTACAGAAAAGTTTTAATGAATAAAAACAATAGTGAATATTTATGGATTATAAAACTGTATGTTTTTGGGTGAATAAAGAAAAGTTTATCTAATATGTTGTAAGTAAAATTAAGCTATATCAACATCAATACATACATAATTTAAAATTTTCAATAAAAACAATTAAATATTTACAGTCGTAACAAATATGAATAGAGAAAAAGGGTCTCCTTGGAAATATTTTAAACGTGATAATGGCAGTGGTACAAGTCAATAGAGAACTGTAAAAAGCCGATAAAAACAGTGGTAGAGGTACTAGTGGGCTGCATTTTTCCCAATTCTTTATTCCCAGGAAACTTCCAGAGTAGTGTCACTTCCAAGCCGGAGTTTCCACGCTTCAAATAAACTGCCTTAAATAGCTTCAACTTGTAATATAACCTTTCTTTTATGCCAAGGGGTTACCGCGTATTGTAAAGTATTACTAATAACTCACGAAGAGATCAAAACTTCGAAGTGTGATATAAACTACATATCAATCACAACCTATTACTTAATTATTAACATATAAAATGTTCAGCACTGTCTTTCAAACGTGTTTAAGTACAGATTACAGAATTAGCCACGTAGCGAGAATGCACAATAAACATTAAACTTGTAAAACGTTTCTTATTATCACTTATTACAAAATATTGTATGACGAAAAACTCAATTTTCTTATGATTTTCTAACGATAATGTAAAAATTGTTTAAAAGTTTTTAAAATTTTAAGACTAGTCTTACTTTATACCGAACAGTTTAGTATATATTTGCTATATTGTTCCTTTTTTAATATGACCGAGATTGTACGAACCAATTTTCGTTCCTATATAGCAAGATCTTAGCTATCATGTTTACGAGTAAGACCCACAAGCAAAAGCAACTACTAATATTGTAAATATTTAAATTCGTGGAATACTCGTATTGTGAGACTTACATTTTTTTAATGTTAAAGTAAAATGCGCGGTATTGATATGAAATAATTAAGCTCTCTCGCCATTTTGGATTGTGTGTCTTGTTAAAGTTCTATATGTTTGCCTTCTCCCGATTGTCAAGTATGTATTGATTCGCTTCTTTAACGGTAATTTGTTGGGAATCTCTTGCTTAAAATAAAAGAAGGACCACGTTTAAAGACACATATTAGGAAAGAATATGGCCTATTGGGACCCCTTGTTGAACTGTACTTACATTTTATAAGCGGTATTGAGTGCATGTTTTCAGCGATAGTTGTTGCCATTTAACTGACCTCTTTCTTACCTTCATTTACGTATAGTAAAATAAAATAAAGTATTGATGAAAATTTTCATCCTCGGGAATTTTACAAATATAACATTCGCTATATCGTCGAAGTTCGAAAAATAAGTTTTCATAAAGTTTAGAATATGTGGTGCTGACTGTGGTGCCGCGCATACTAAATGTTTGAGGCCTTATATTATATTGTGCAATTTAGAGATCGCAGGAATTTTTCAATCAAATCGGTCCACAGGAAAGTGCAGCTTCCTATGAGCTTTTTCGTTTTGTGCAAATATATTGAAAACTGTAGCATTAATGGAAATAACAATTATGTACATAAAAATATTCTAAATCAATTAGGAACATCATTGATTTAGTTCAACTTTAAAAAATTAGAACGCAAATAACGATTTTTGGCATAAAAACCAGTTTTCTACCAAAAATCGGCCTCGCAGTCTAGACGGATTGATCATCGATCAAGATGAAACTTCATATTTAAGCTTTTCCTAACGTTTCTTATTTAAGCTTGAATTGGAAGGTCGCGTTCAACTTTATTTAGTGAAATTTGGAGGAAATAGGCCAACCAGAAGTGGGAGCTTCAAAAGTATAACATTTAAAAAAATTTACAGGGAACGAAAAGATTGTAAATTAAATTTGTAACAACAGTAGTTCATATAAGTTTATATGAAATTACTATTTCTTTGCATATATTTAGATACATATTCTGAAAAGTAGGATCTTGTGCATATAACATTTGTGGAAAAATCGACTAAAAACAGAAAAATTCTAATTTAAATTGGCAAAAATTGGTTAAGATTATTATTCTAAAATGTTAACAGAAAATATACAATTTTTGAGAGGTGTAAGAAATTATTTGTACCTAAATAATCTTTTGTTTAAAATCTGTAAATTTCCGTATGTACTACGTTATGTGTATTAATTGAGTACTTATATTCCATACTGTATTGCAATATTTAGAACATTACAGATATAACTAATTTAATTTGGGTAATCACACTCAACGTTATAAAAAATCAAATAGTAACGAGAAATTTTTACTTTTCCAAATTAATTTGAGCATTCGCTTTTTTGTTAACTCGACTCAAATTGATCTTACAAACACAACAAATCATATCAAAATACGAATCTGCTACACGATCTTCGTTATGTTTTATGTATCTTCCATTTGTTTTTTGTGTAACCTACACATGAAAACTTTAAAGTTACGTATATAAGACGTATATGGAATAAAATATCACATATACATACATGACATTGAAATTATCAGAAGTTTTATAATTATTTCATTTTTGACTCGCTGTTTGCTTGACGGCAGATATCTAAATTTTCATTCTTGCTTCTTATTTAATATAAAATTAACAAAGTAAATATTTTGGCTCAGAAAATCTTTAAACTTTCAGAAAAAAATTTTCATAATAAAATTTTAAAATTTGGAAAGAAACTCTTTTACACAACCATCCATTATCCGGCAAAATTAATTAATGAAAGTTTTTGCAAGCAAAAAAAATCTTAGTAGTGCCAATATTCGGTTAAGTAATGATGCTCAAAATTATTTATCTATTCCATATAAAAACACATGTATGAAAAAACACCTGATTAAAAATTATAATATCAAAATTTGTGGTTACTCATCAATTAGTTTTAGTTTGAGTTGAGCTGCTTGCGATGCAAGTCGTAAAATATTTCATAGTGTAGTGTAGTGTGTAATGTTGTGTGTATTATGTTTTTTTATGTAATGTTTGGTGCAGTGCTTTTTTAATTCAATGAATTATATAGAGTGAAACAAATTAATCATGAAACAATTAAACTTTATTGTGTGTGTATGTGTTTTCGAACGAACAAAATTGTTGTTTTGTATGATTTACCGTACACAAAACCCGATTTACATTGGATACGACTGTCTGGTTGTTTAAACTGTTACTCGGTGAGTACTTGATCCAGTTTATTTTGTTGTACAGAATTTTAGTAAGACGAATTAATTTTATTTTGTCTAATTTTATTTATTATTCGAAACGTTTCATCCCTGACTGAATTTTGTGTATAAAGTCAAATTTGTTCTGTGCGGACACACAGTTTTCGATGGAATAGCGGTATTTTAAAAGTATAAAAACCGGCCGTTACACGATTAGTAATAATGTCATTACCCAACACATCATTACCTAAAAATATCCTATTTCCGTTGCAATTTTATAATTTTTAATCTTAAATAACTC
The DNA here is from genome assembly GCA_963691935.1 of Nephrotoma guestfalica. NCBI lineage: Eukaryota > Metazoa > Arthropoda > Insecta > Diptera > Tipulidae > Nephrotoma > Nephrotoma guestfalica. Next base: position 12,292,345 of record OY829916.1, on the reverse strand, counting down.
ACCTTACTTCTTTAGGTGCAATGTCTCAGATTTAAAAGTAATGAAACTTGAGTGAGAATGAGAATCAAATGAGTTTGATGGGAATTCTAATTAAAAAAATATAAAATTTCATTTGAATAATGATAAAATTATTTCTTCACTTGTTATTTAAAAAGTAAATAAATAAAAATTCAATTTGGTAATGAATTGTTGTCTTCAACAACTACTAACGAATCCATTTTGTGTATAAAAAATTAATATCAATTTAAATGATTGTAAATTATTATTAAGCCAAGTTATTAGATTATTTATTTTGGTTAAATTGCTGATGGTTTTCTTAAGCGCACTAAAAATTCCATTAATTGCGAAATTTGGCTAAATTTTGTAAAATTTCTGTAAGGGTCGTGAACTCGTGCATCACTTACTTGCTGCTGCTCAATATATATGTATACAATATTGTTGTTCTCCGTTGGGTCAAAATTCTCGGTAATTAGAATTAAATTCATTTTATTAAAGTATTTCATCAAAGCAAAAAATATTTTTGTGTTCTGATTTTCATAACCGATAATATTTTTAAAATTAACAAACATTCAAATTCATGATATTCTATATGAAATATAAATTGTCTAATATTGATAAATGGTCCTGCCAGGAATCAAGAAGATTTACATTTTTAATCATATTTCATCTATTCTTAAACTGTACATACACAGAACAGGGTCTAAGTACAATTCAAAAGTCTATTCAAAAGTTATTCACATTAATCCATAACTTCGGTAAAACCAGCATAAAACAAATAGAATTTATAAAGGTTTCGTGATTTATACTATAATATAGTTTTGAAATATTTAAAGATCATGGCTGCTGCAAGCCGCAATTTAATGAAGCTAAGCGGTCCAGATTCAAATTACTAGATGCAGCAGCCCAAAATGTTTGGTTTTGGATTAAAATTTTGCACCGAATAGTAGTTTCGATCACCACTGAAATAAAATAAAACCAATAGTTTTTAGGTTGCTTTCTAAAAATTTGGATCTGGTTTAATCACTTGGCTTCATGACACGAAGCTTCTAATAGAGTTTGATATAGGAAACTACTTCAATGAAGGTATTTATTTACTTTAGGTCAAGGTTACTCTGACAAAACTGTGCCTTTATAACTACCAAATACTTAATTGTTTCACACTTACTAATTATAACCGTCCACGGTGTGTTGATCGGTATTTGACTTTCAATAGCCTCTAATGATGTTCCATACTGCGAAATGGTAGATTTATATAATTATTTTCATATTTTATGTAAAGAATTCTTATTGAACTATACTTACATTAAACTCCGCTAACAATAAATTAATTTCTCCTTAAAATATTTACATAAACCTTTCAATATGTCCTCATTTGACACTCTTGAACTTTGAATTTTTTGGTCAGTACAGCTGCATAAAAATATTACGATATTAGCACGGGTCGCATTAAAATTAGTATCAAAAATTGTTATATCAATGTTTGTTAATTGTTGAAAATGATTAGCTAAAATAATTTGATCAAAAATATATGGCCACTCCTTTAAGACATTTGTAATTGATGGTATGTTTTCTGTATTATTCAAGTAACCTCTTTGTGTGGCAAAACATTTTTTCATATACGTACCTACTGTTTGCCGATCATTGGCGGATATTGATTCCTTTTGATAAAAATCTAGTAATAGTTTTTTTATATGCAATCGTAGAAACATGTTCTTCACGTTGAGGCTGCCAATTAGTACACGTTGAATTTAATACATTTGTTATTTTTCGGTCTTTAATATGCATAGGTGAATACGTGTTCAGATTCGGATGTCTGTTTAACGTATTGTGACGATTTCTCATTTTCATAATTAGTGCCAGTGGCTTAGTACTTAAAAAATTCCTGTCCCCATCTTTTTCGATTATTGAATCTGGATACTTTGCGGCGATTTTTTGAGCTGCCGAACGATAAACGCCCATTGGAATATATAATGTGTTTGCCAAAACGTTGATTCTTTTACCAAGTATCATTTTGTTTTTCAACAGCTCGAAAATGTCGAGGCATTTTGTGCCAAGGTATTTCAAAATTGGAAAACAGTTTTTTCCAAGTTGAATTTGTGCTGGATGTTGATGACATTGCGGTGCTACTCGAAAGAGTATCATCCGAATATGTCGGCTCAAACTCATCTCCGCAGTACTAATGAGTATCGGCATTCCACTATCCGTTTCATCACATAAAATATGCTGCGATTGCTGCCCCGAAAATATACAACGGAATGTTTATATAAAATATATTAATTCAAATTTATAAACTAAGTATTTTCCAGATTTTGGGATCTTCAATAAAATTTTGTGTTAGCCTAAGCGTAATAATATATTCGTAAAGATGATTTTATTATTTTTTTTATTATTATTATTATTATTATCTTTATTTCAGTTAAAATACAAAATAGCTTATACATACAGTTGATTGTGTAATGAAATAAAGTAAAGTTCCTTTAGATTACAATCTGTGGTGGAGCAACAAAAAAATATTTCTTAAAACTATGTAATACAAAATCTTTAGTTGACAAAATTTACAATATCACCTATTTACTAAATATATTAAACTTACACACTATCTTAAAATTATTGATTTGATTCTATAACTAAATATAATGTATTGTAATATTAAAAGTATTGTTCAATGTTTTCTATGGTGAGCAGCCATGATCGAAGTTCGCGCTTAAATTTGTGTTTACGTACAGGGTTTATACCTTTAATGTCGTTTGGTAGCATGTGAAAAAAGAACGGTGCCATAAAAAGATAAAATCTTCTAAATTTCTCGCTATAACAACGAACATTGGCAAAGTTATTGGGGTTCCTCGTGTTGTATATATGTACAGTGCGATTGTGAAAACTATCACTTCGAATAAAAAATATTTTGAGGACTTGATAAATATAAAGATATCTAAATGGTAGTAAGTTTAGCTCACGAAACAATGGAACTGTTGGTGTTGTATGAGGGCGTTTGTAGATTAATTTAATAATTCTTTTTTGTGCGATATACAGGTCCTCTATGTTAGTAAAATATGTACCACCCCAACTGGATATGCCATACATTACTATTGATTCTATTAGGGCATGGTATAGTTTCCTTAGTGTAGTTCTAGGGCAGACTTTTCTAAGGTTATAAAATTTATGTATGGCCCAAATTACACTCTTCCTTGTGGTATTGATATGAGACTTCCAATTGAGTTTCGAATCAATTATTAAGCCCAAATATTTAAATTCTTGTACAGACTCAAGCACAAAACACTGAGCCGTGCATGGATTTCTATTGCATTTATACATGTGATACGTTTGTGGTTGCGCTAATCTAGTATTCTGTCGCCCAAAATACATGATTTTTGATTTATCGCTGATCATGAGACGATTATGATAAAACCATTGGCTTAAACTATGAAGATCCTTTTCAAGAACAAGACTGATGTCATATGTATTAACAGTCGTTGGCATTCCATAACTTAGGGCTAAATCATCAGCAAAAGCAGTCGGATATCCTATTAGATTAATTTCAAAAATCGAATTAAAGTAAATCAAAAATAATAACGGGCCCAAAACTGATCCTTGGGGAACGCCATATTTTACCGTGCACGGGTCACTTAAAATTTCACCTATTCTAACAATCTGACGCCGATTTTGAAGGTAGCTTCTAAACAAACCTAAAATTTTACCTCGTATACCAATATTACGTAGCTTAGTAAGCATTATTCCAGTGTCGACTGAATCAAAAGCCTTGGCAATGTCCACAAATAATGCTGTAGACCTCTGCGAACCGTTCATTGCCAAATGTATCTGACCAAGGAAATCAATCAGTGCTTCTTCAGTGGATTTACCAGCAGTAAATCCATATTGTTTATTGTGCAAAAAATCAATTTTATCAAGATAACACACTAATCGTCGTTTTATTAGTTTCTCAAAGATTTTAGATACGGTGCTTAGTAGAGAAATCGGTCTGTAATTGTTTAATTGTAATTCATCGCCTTTTTTAAAAATTGGAATTACAATGGCTAATTTTAGAATATTTGGAAAAACCCCATTGTCAAGGCTCAGGTTATACAAAAATTTTAAAATATCTACTAAGTACCAAGCGCAGTTTTTAACAACAAAGTTATCAATTCCGTCCGAACCTTCAGATCTTTTGTTTTTTAACTTACGAATTTCATTAAGAATTTCCGCAGTAATTATAGGCTCAAAATAACATGATGAGACATAATTTTTTGACAGAGACCCAAAGATAAATTTGTTATGATCAGTATTTTCATTATTTACCGAACTAAATTTAGAATTTATTTCTTGTGATACGTTTACAAAAAAGTTATTAAATTCGTTGGAAATGGACTTTGAACACGTAAGGATATTTTCAGTTCGCAATTGATATATTTGAGTTATGTGCTTATTATGAGAAAAACGTCCTAACACTTCATCCACTATTTTCCAAGTAGCCTTGGAATCATTAATGGATGAATCAAATTTATTCTTGTAGAAGAGATTTTTTGCAGTACGAACATCCATTTTTACCTGCTTTGATAGATTGACTACATATTCTTCCAGTCTCTTGTTGTCAGGATATCGTTTGAGCTTCCTGGAAAATTTTTTCAATTTATTCATCTTATGCAAAAGATTATTACTCATCCAAGGTTTGCGGTTTTTTATTTTTGGATTTTCAGAGATGGAAGTGGAAGATGACATGTGAGATCTTAGAATATTGACAAAATTTTCAAAAGCCACATTGCAATCGGATTGGGAATACACAGAATCCCAATTTTCGAACTTTAAAAGATCATTTAGTTTAGTGTAATTAACATGTGATAAATTTGACGTATAGTTGACAGTAACTGAACTAGATGGAGATATATGGAGTTTAATCAAATTATGGTCAGAAAATTGAATAGGAAGGTTGCTAATGTTAATGTTAAATATTTGTTCACTTTTGAGGAAGACATGGTCTAAACAAGCTTGCATTCTAGTTGGTTCGTTTAAGAAGCTGATTAAACCATATGAAGCCAACATTGTCTGGTAACCGTACGCTTCATTGATATCTAGCAGGTTTAGGTTAAGATCTCCAAGTATAGCTACGTTATCGTTTGTAAGCGTACGCAATAAGATTTCCAAATCATCACAAAAGGCATTAATTGACCCGTTATTCAATCGATAGATGCAAATGAATGACCACTTTTTCCCTGCAAGATCAAGATCTAAACGAATAATATCAGCTGTAATCCAGTTGTAAACTTCGATTGAAAAATTTGCAAAGTTTTCGCGTATAAAAACACCAACTCCACCAGAACGGTAACGGTCATTACAACAGGCCTTAAAATTATAGCTCGGTAAACTAAACTCACAACATTCTTTAGAATAAATCCATATTTCAGTCACAAAAATTAAATCAGGAATTTCATTAAGGCTTGCTACATAAACACTAAACGTATCAAAATTTGCACGTAGACTTCGAATGTTTTGCACCAATATGCTAAAATTACCGTTTTGTATATTACTCATAACCATGAACAATAAAAGAAATATTCAAAAATATAGTAAACTGTAAATACAAAAACAATGATAAATTACATTTTAGTACTGTATTTTTCGAGTAAAAATAATAGCGGGTAATGAATAGCGCATTACGAGCAATAGCAACAAAATTAAAATAATTGTAGCAACTGATTACATAAAAATTTAAAGTCGAGTACAGCACTAATAAAGAGCACATCCGATGTTTCGAATTGATCGCGTAAATTTTCAGTGCTACCAACAAATTAGTATTAAAATTGATAATAAAAAATACAGCTGTCATGCATTTGTAAACAATAACAAAGACAAGTGCGGATTGTTTTGACGAAATCATCACAAAAAATGAATAGATGTAAGTAAAATTAAATAATAAACAATGATATTGTAATAACAAGAAAATTTGTATACCTATTAAATTATATAATTTTAGATTCCCGGATGATTTATCCACTGATGATTTTCCTCCCATTTGGATTATTTGTCTGATGAAGCCGAAAAATATCATTGTGCGATTGGATTCGATGAACATCAGAAGCCGCCGACTTCCGTAGGTATATTTGCCCATAATTACACCACAAATATTTATAATTATATGTCGATTTTATTTTCTTGGCTTCACGGTATAACTGGGACTGGAAAGCTGTCAATCTGTGCATAATGAAAATGCGTTGCTCAGGATGCTTTTGCGGCAGTATTATATCCAAATCCTTAGTTGAAATAGACTTCTTTTTCTTCATATGCAGCATAATGTTATTTTTTATTTCATTAGTAGTGAATTTAACAACCAATAAATCGTGCAAAAGTGAATTAGATTTGTTTTCTTTTGATGAAACTGTACTCGTATTTTTGGGAATCGCATGAATGGACACTATGTCATCATATTTAATTTCCAATCCAATATTTTTAATTGTGTTGATAACCACATCACGAATATCATCATGCTGACTGGGTAGGCCAATAATTGTTATACTACTAGAATTTGACTGCTGGTTTGGTTTGTCATTTTCCGCTTCAAGCAAATGAATTTTGGATGTCTGATTACTCAGCTGCTTTTCTAGTGTATTTACTCTGGATGTAAGTTGTTCGTTATCCGATGCGAGTGATAAAACCATGGCTTTCATGTTTTCAAGGGCTATTAGTTTTTTTTCCATACGTTGCAGAAGAATCATAACGTCGGATAAGTTTGGCAAATTATTCATTGCGTCGCAGTTTTCCTCTTCGTTGACTATTAAAGACTGGTTCGGGGTATTTGAACGACAATCATGGCATATCCAAGTTGCAGAGCGATTTTTTATTTCCTCCACCAGTTCGTCAGAGACGTTTGCGCATTTTAAATGAAAAGTATTTCCACAAGGGCCTGCGCATTTGACGCCAGGAAATTTCGCCTTGGTAATATTAGTAGAGCATATGTTGCATGTTGACATTTTGTTAAATTATTATTATTTTATTATTATTATTATTACCTTATTATTATAAATTTGTGAACTATTTGTATTTGTTCGGCACCCTTTCACAGCCAAGATGGCGATAGCTTTTATATTATCACAATATTAAATACACAATTAGTTAATAATTTATAGAACGTACACAATAATTATTTAACAACATATAATTACAATTAATAATAAAAATGTTTATTAAAAAAATGTTTATTAATTGATAAATATCAATTGATTATTTTAATTAATATTTTAACCACAATTTAGTTTTGTTGTTTACGCTTTGACAACCCAAGAACGAAATTTACAATGTATAATCAGAATCGAGTTATTTTACAAAAAAAAATAATTATATCAAACCAATTATATTAAAATTTACGTCAATTATAAAATTTTTATTAATTTTTTATAAACCTGCAAATATAACCAGACTAAATTTTCTCCAATCTACAGAGAAAAAAATGAAGTTGGTTAAATTAGTAAATTGTATTTCTCAATTCGAACGACAGCCCAAATTCATAATTTTAGCACGTTTTGCTTAAACCGAGAAAAAGTACATTTATTTGAAAATATTATTTTATAAAATTTACTTACTTATATTACAACTATTAAACTAAGTTTTTTTTTAAACCAAGCAATGCTAGTGTATTTTAGTTTGATTCAAAAACTTTCTAAATATAAGAAACTACGTTAACCAATCGCTCACAACTTAAAAAACAAATGATTTATTCTTAAATTAATGTTTCGTTCATTTAATTGGAAATAGTTACAAATAAAAATTGTATTTCATTTTTTAATATCTAATAAAAATTATATTATCAAAAAGTTCCTCAAATAATATGTACATTATAGGTACATTTTTAAATTTTTTTTTGTAAATATAATGGCAATCATATTTTATTAAAATTATGTGCTATCAGAGCCTCTTGCCTCTTCCAGTCGATTCTTAGCCTCAATTTCACATTTTTTTTTCTGATATTCTATTTTCATTTCATTAAGTTTTATTTTTCGTTCCTTTAATAATAGCCTTTTCTTCTCCAAATTGTACTTTTTTTCATTAACACGTAACATACGTTTCATTATTTGGTTACTTTCTATTAAAGTTTCGCTGATTCCCGATAATTTTGTAGAATATGATCGATGGTATTCTTGTTGTTGCAAAAGTTGATTTTCTAGTAATTTATTTTGTTGGTTTCGTTGAGATTGAGTTCGATTACGGTTTTGTTGCGGTAACTGTATAAAATGGTGGTGGTCATTATCCGGTTCCGTTATATTAATATTTTCTGTTATCTCCGATATATTTGGTATATTTAATTCTCCCTCACCAAGTGGTTCAGTGCCGCCAGAAGTGCCATTTACGACTGCCTTTAAATTAATTATTCGTACAACGGTTTCCTCCACTGGAGAAAATGTGTGTATTCTCGCTGTACCACCACCCGTTGCTGTGATATTTTGTTTTAATTTTTTTTTAATATTATACTTATAATGAGCCCACACCGTTTTCCAGCCGTCGGGTGTTCTAATGGGTGGCCCATGTTTATTAAGTTGCGATCCAATTTCACCCCATAAAAGTTTAGTTGAAATTCGGGCGTCAGCTGTTGCATTGTATCCCCGTGCAAAATCGAGGTGTTCTTCCATGAATGCCACGAGAAGATCAAGTTGTTGCACTGTTGTATTTTTTGCTGCCCTAAAATATAATATGTACATACATTAATAAAATTTATTATTTATTGAATTTCTAATTTTGTTTCGGTTTAATATTAGATTAACATAAACAAAAATAAATTAGTTTATATAATTTTATAATAGAAATACGTATTATTAAATTAATTTTTCGATTAAATTATTAAATTTTGTCTATAAAATAATTATCTCTTGTTGAGATAATAAAAAATATTATTAAAACACAGACAAATTCTAACAATTCGTTTTTATTAATTAATTTTTAATGCAAATTAGGATAATCACTAAATAGAACATAATTTAATGTAGTACATTTTATTTCTACTTTGGCGTCGGTTTCCATTTTTTTTCTACTTACATGTTATAACATCAGTTTATGTCTTTTCAATTCGGCTTCTTCAACAAAACTAACAACGAACTAAACTTCGTTCATGAACATATAAAAATTGGTCGAATGAATGAATTGACAAATAAGGCAAATTTATTTTCGGCCCAAACCGAACGAACATGACTATTCAACGAAAATGTTATTCATTTTCGTTGAATAGTTATACGTTTGCGAATTCACAAATACCCATTGTTCGAAAACGTCGTTCGTTGGTTCGAATTCGAATTGCCAAATAGGGCCCCAGCTTGCTTAACTGTAGCAATCGATTAAGTAAAATAAGCAGACTTGCTAGACATTTTTTTTATTAATTTTGGACATTTCTGCTTATTTCACTCATGCACAGTTGACAATTGTACGGAAAAAAAAACGTTTAGTGCGTGCTATTCGAGTTTAGTTGAAAATGTAATGTGGAAACGGCATTAGCGTTCTACTAATTATTATTAATTGTATAAGTGTGTATAAGTTATTGTTATTTAATTGAAAATAGTCATTTAACAAAATCGTATATTTACTCCAAGGTGCATAAAGTGTTTAATTCTTATAATTTTAATTCAATATTCATTCATGCGGGATCCAGCTATTTACGAATTGGTCTAACTTCGTCCAGTTTATATGACTTTTAAACATTCGAGTTATGTGATAATCATTTTTCAAATTTTTTATCGACGAAAATTTTCTGCTAAAATCAACAGAATTTTGTAGTACCACCTAATACACAATATGTCGCTAATGCAGGGCTTTTCGGCTGAAATTTTCGGCTAACTTCAGTAGCAATTCGGATTGAATAATACCGATTTACCGTCATTCGTTCACTTTTCATTCGACGTATTCAATAACACGTCAAACGTCAAATCCGAATAAAATTCCCTCCGCGCTTAGTCCAGCGAGTTGTATAATCGACACCATTATATTTTTTATCTATTTAACTTTCATATGGATATAACGTATCCATTATAAATTTAGTTGAGTTTAATTTTTTTTTGGTACTGTTGCTTACACACTTCTTGAATTAACAAAAACCAGTATCAACAAATATAAGAGGCTGGTTCCGCAAATACATCTAACAACCGCTTGTTTAATTTTGGCTGATTTGGCTGTATGCGGCATGCCTTTTTAGCAGCATTTTATTCAAAAGATTTAATTTTAGAATTTGTAATATTATCAAATATTAATATAATTAGATTTTTTATATTTCTTTCTACAGGATTGGCGGTTTGTTGCTCTTTTCGATTAGTTTATTATTCATTATCTGGCGAGTTTAATAGTATGTTTTTACACCCAATATATGATGTGGGCGTGTTATATTGCGGGAAATGATGGGCCTGTTATATATGGCGATTATTGGGCGGATATTAAGATGGTTAATATTGCGTATGCCAGATATAATTTGTCTACCTTTATATATGAGGGGATTAACTTTAATAATTTGTATTATCGGGGCTTTAGTGGACTACTTAATTTGTAATATTTCATTAAAAAAATTTAATAAATCGTTAAATTATTATAAAATTAGATATTTTAGTGGGGGAATATGGAATATGCCTATTTGATCTACATTAGGAGTTATTTATTATCCATTACTAACAGGAAAAAATAATTATGATAATATAGATCAGGGGTGGAGAGAACAATTTGGAGCTCAACATATATATGTATTTATTATAAGGGGGGCTTTAGTTAATCAAGTGTTGCAAAATAATAATTTAAAAATCTATTTATTTAGATTTATATTATGATTTATTATATTATTAATTTTAAGAATTTATTAATTCAAATAGCTTATAGGTTAGAGCATGATATTGAAGATGTTAGAGAGATTTGGGTTACTCTTTGAATAATAGGTATTTACATAACAAATTATAGTAATTTATAAAAGAAAGTTCTTTTTTATTACAGTGAAAGTGTAAGGCTTTAATGTCAAACTATATAAATATAAACATAAATGGAATTCAACCCTTAAATAAAAAAGTTAGCAGCTTTTACTTGAACTTCATTTTTCTTTAATTGGAATTCATTTAAAGAATGAGGATGAAAAACATCTAATATTAGGTCGAAACTAATTGCAATGTATCGCTTCATATTCAAGATAGATTGAAAATGTTTAATGCCCCCTGGTTTCATTCATGATATAGGACAATTAGTAAAATTAAAATAAACGTGATAGATGTGGTCGTTCAAATGAACAGGTTAGAAAAATTAATAATTAAGACTATGGGTAGAAAAAAATAAGGGTTATTAAAAAGAATCGTAGGGAGAAGGGAATTCGGGATGAAGATTTAGGGTCAAATCCACATTCAAATGGCGAACGTTTTTCTCGGTCTATGAATGATTTTTTGATAGAGCCGAGGCTAATAATATTACCACAATTGCAATTAATATAATTATTATACTTGAAATTAAAGTTATATAAATCATTCATTCTAAATTATTTAGTCCTTATGATTGGTAGTCAAATATATTTATATACTATATGAATAATATCAGTAAACAGAAATATATAAAAATAGTCATACTACATCTACAAATTGTCAGTATCAGGGGCGGCTTCAAATCCGAAATTTATTTGAAAAATGATAATTTATAGTATACGGCGAATGAGACGCAGGAAGGTGATTCCGATTAATACGTGTAATCCGTGAAATCCTGTGGCCACGAAGAATGTGGACCCAAAAACTGAGTCAACAATAGTGAAAGGGGCTTCTATATATTTATAGGCTTGTAAAATAGTAAAGTTTATTCCTAGAATAACTGTGAATAGTAAGCCTTGAGTTGTTTGTGAATCATTATTATTTATTAGCGCATGATGGGCTCAGGTAACAGTTATCCTGAAGCTAATAAAATTGCAGTATTTAGGAGGGGGATTTGGAATGGGTTCAAAAGGGCAATGCCGACGGGGAGCCACATTGCTCCTAATTCGATAGCAGGAGAAAGACTTCTGCGAAAGAAGGCTCAAAAGAATGAAATAAAAAAGACTTCAGAAATTATAAATATAATTATCCCTCAACGTAATCCAATAGTTAAGGAGTATGTGTAGAGGCCTTGGAATGTCCCTTCTCGAGAAATATATTTCGTAATCATTGATATACAGTTAAAAGGGTAATTAGTGCACCTATAAAGTCTGAACATTCATAATTTCAATATCATTGATGGCCAATGGTTATAGATTCCGTTTATTAAGTAAAGTAAACGTAACGAGGGTATAGCAATAAATACTAAACTAATGTCTGAGAGAATCATTACAATAATTTCAATTAATTGTACTAATAATAAACCAAAATCTACATTGTCTGTGATAGACAAATTGTTAGAAAAATTGGTAGCATTGCGGCTTAATTCGTTTTTATAGACTCATAATTTACTATATAACTTTCAATATGGCTTCCGAAAATGTTCAGGAACTGATGTTGCTCTAGTTGAAACAAGTTGACATGATTAATAGTTCAATAAATGATAAATTCTAAGTATGTACTTTATTTTTAGATCTAATGAAAGCGCTTGACACTGTGGACCATGGATTATTATTAGATAAACTGAAATGCTATGGATTTAGAGAGAAATTCCAAGATATAGTAAAAAGTTATCTCTCGAATAGAAAACAATTCGTTTTTGTTAATGGCGCTTCTGGTGAGTGTAGTCTGGTGAAGCATGGTGTACCTCAAGGCAGTGTACTCGGCCTTATGTTATTTTTATTATTTATAAATGACATGGGTAATCTCCCATTGAAAGGAAAACTTAGGTTATTTGCAGATGACTCTGCACTATTTTATGAGGTTAGGGACCCAATTGGCGGACTTCAGCTTATGTCACATGATCTTGATATTTTGCTTGACATTTTTAATGAGATGCTATCTTTTAACTTGGCTAAGACTAAATAAAATTTATAAAGGTTTCGTGATTTATATTATAATATAGTTTTGAAATATTTAAAGAGCACGGCTGCTGCCAGCCGCAATTTAATGAAGCTAAGCGACCCAGATTCAAATTACTAGATGCAGCAGCCCAAAATGTTTGGTTTTGGATTAAAATTTCGCACCGAATAGTAGTTTCGATCACCATTGAAATAAAATAAAAACAGTTTTTGGGTTGCTTTCTAAAGTAGTTTGCGGAAATCTCGTAGTTTTTTTATTTCAGTAGACCAATTTTATTTCAAAGAGCATCATTTGATACTAGTCACTACTTGGTGGAATCTGGCCAATAATGATTACAGTGTAACCCAAAAATCACCAAAATATTCTATGCGATCCGATTTTCCGGCGCATTAACAAATGGGAAAAGCTCGAAGTTTTTTGATGAGACCAATTTTATTTCAAAGAGCACCTCTTATGCCATCATTTGATACTAGTCACTACTCGGTAGAATCTCTGTGATCTGGGCGATAACTAATACAGTGTAACTCAAAAATCAACATAATATTCTATGCGATCCGATTTTCCAGCGCATTAACAAATGGGAAGAGCTCGTAGTTTCTTGATGGAACCAATTTTATTTCAAAGAGCACCTCTTGTGCCATCATTTGATATTAGCCACTAGTCGGTAGAATCTCTGATCTGGCCCATAATTAATACAGTGTAACCCAAAAATCACCAAAATATTCTATGCGATCCGATTTTCCGGCGCATTAACAAATGGGAAAAGCTCGTAGTTTCTTGATGGGACCAATTTTATTTCAAAGAGCACCTCTTGTGCCATCATTTGATATTAGCCACTACTCGGTAGAATCTCTGTGATCTGGGTGATAATTAATACAGTGTAACCCAAAAATCACCAAAATATTCTATGCGATCCGATTTTTCGGCGCATTAACAAATGGGAAAAGCTCGTAGTTTTTTGATGAGACCAATTTTATTTCAAAGAGCACCTTTTGTGCCATCATTTGATATTAGCCACTACTTGGTAGAATCTCTGTGATCTGGGCGATAATTAATACAGGTTAACTTGTTGACGTATAAAATGCGAAGTGAAAGTGGAATGCGACGCGAAAAATGCTGAATTCGAAGCACTTATAAAATCAAATAATAATAATAATAAGAATAATAAATAAAAACAAAAAAATTAATTTAATTTTAGAAATCAATAAAAATTTTTATTGAAAATAAATAATAATTTCGGCTGCTGTTGTTGAACGGCTGCACCTTCCAAATATAAGTCAATGAAGTTAGCCCGAACCCGAAAGTTTTGGTAGGTTTCTTCGCTAAAGTGTAGCCATCCCGAAAAAAATGTATATATTGAAAAAGTGTAGTCTCATCCCGAAAATATATAAAAAAGTGTAGGATTCACGAGAAAACGTAAATTTTGGAAAAGTGTAGTCCCATCCCGAAAAAATCAGCAAATTAAGAAAAAATATTTTGTGTAGCTCTGCATTATTTTGATAATGAATATTGTATTCATTATTCTTTAAAATACCAAACAAGAAAATATACTCGTATATAAAAATTATATACCTATATAAATATTATATTTTTTCGAAAACTGAAACTTGAGATTTGGGAGTTTTGTTGCGTTTCACTTGCCTACTAGATGCATAAAATTAATATTATTGTTGATTGATGTAAATAATAATTAAATTTTATACTTACATCTAATGTGCTGTTGAAACAACTGAAAAACCACAACAAATTCATATCCATATCATGGAGATAAAATATTTAAATTTGAATAAATAAGTAAATCCCATTTCGTCGGTGTGTGGTATAGGGACACTTGGAATTCTCGGGAGCCAATCCTAGGGATATTCGACACCAGTGGCATACATCACCAGATAGAGCTTGGTTATGACTATCAACCTCAACAAACTCATATTCATATCATGGAGATAAAATATTTACTTAAGGGATTACTTTAAAGGGGAACGAAATAGATTTGGAGAAATAAATAAAGAATTTTAAAATTATGAGCAAAGTCTTAAAATTTTTTGCCCACAGTATTATATTTTTATTCCAATTTAAATATTTTATCTCCATGATATGAATATGAATTTATTGTGGTTGATAGTCATAACCAAGCTCTATCTGGTGATATATGCCACTGGTGTCGAATATCCCTAGGATTGGCTCCCGAGAATTTCAAGTGTCCCTATACCACACACCGACGAAATAGGATTTACATATTTATTCAAATTTAAATATTTTATCTCCATGATATGAATATGAATTTATTGTGGTTGATAGTCATAACCAAGCCCTATCTGGTGGTGTATGCCACTGGTGTCGAATATCTCTAGGATTGGCTCCCGAGAACTTCAAGTGTTCCTATACCACACACTGACGAAATGGGATTTACATATTTATTCAAATTTAAATATTTTATCTCCATGATATGAATATGAGTTTGTTGTGGTTGATAGTCATAACCAAGCCCTATTTGGTGGTGTATGCCACTGGTGTCGAATATCCCTAGGATTGGCTCCCGAGAATTTCAAGTGTCATTATCCAACCCGACGAAATAGGATTTACATATTTATTCAAATTTAAATATTTTATCTCCATGATATGAATATGAGTTTGTTGTGGTTGATAGTCATAATCAAGCTCTATCTGGTGATGTATGCCACTGGTGTCGAATATCCCTAGGATTGGCTCCCGAAAATTTCAAGTGTCCCTATACCACACACTGACGAAATGGGATTTCCATATTTATTCAAATTTAAATATTTTATCTCCATGATATGAATATGAGTTTTGTTGAGGTTGATAGTCATAACCAAGCTCAATCTGGTGATGTATGCCACTGGTGTCGAATATCCCTAGGATTGGCTCCCGAGAATTTCAAGTGTCCCTATACCACACACCGACGAAATGGGATTTACATATTTATTCAAATTTAAATATTTTATCTCCATGTTATGAATATGAGTTTGTTGTGGTTGATAGTCAGAACCAAGCCCTATCTGGTGGTGTATGCCACTGGTGTCGAATATCCCTAGGATTGGCTCCCGAGAATTTCAAGTGTCATTATCCAACCCGACGAAATAGGATTTACATATTTATTCAAATTTAAATATTTTATCTCCATGTTATGAATATGAGTTTGTTGTGGTTGATAGTCAGAACCAAGCCCTATCTGGTGGTGTATGCCACTGGTGTCGAATATCCCTAGGATTGGCTCCCGAGAATTTCAAGTGTCATTATCCAACCCGACGAAATAGGATTTACATATTTATTCAAATTTAAATATTTTATCTCCATGATATGAATATGAGTTTGTTGTGGTTGATAGTCATAACCAAGCCCTATTTGGTGGTGTATGCCACTGGTGTCGAATATCCCTAGGATTGGCTCCCGAGAATTTCAAGTGTCATTATCCAACCCGACGAAATAGGATTTACATATTTATTCAAATTTAAATATTTTATCTCCATGATATGAATATGAGTTTGTTGTGGTTGATAGTCATAACCAAGCTCTATCTGGTGATGTATGCCACTGGTGTCGAATATCCCTAGGATTGGCTCCCGAAAATTTCAAGTGTCCCTATACCACACACTGACGAAATGGGATTTCCATATTTATTCAAATTTAAATATTTTATCTCCATGATATGAATATGAGTTTGTTGAGGTTGATAGTCATAACCAAGCTCTATCTGGTGATGTATGCCACTGGTGTCGAATATCCCTAGGATTGGCTCCCGAAAATTTCAAGTGTCCCTATACCACACACTGACGAAATGGGATTTCCATATTTATTCAAATTTAAATATTTTATCTCCATGATATGAATATGAGTTTTGTTGAGGTTGATAGTCATAACCAAGCTCAATCTGGTGATGTATGCCACTGGTGTCGAATATCCCTAGGATTGGCTCCCGAGAATTTCAAGTGTCCCTATACCACACACCGACGAAATGGGATTTACATATTTATTCAAATTTAAATATTTTATCTCCATGTTATGAATATGAGTTTGTTGTGGTTGATAGTCAGAACCAAGCCCTATCTGGTGGTGTATGCCACTGGTGTCGAATATCCCTAGGATTGGCTCCCGAGAATTTCAAGTGTCATTATCCAACCCGACGAAATAGGATTTACATATTTATTCAAATTTAAATATTTTATCTCCATGTTATGAATATGAGTTTGTTGTGGTTGATAGTCAGAACCAAGCCCTATCTGGTGGTGTATGCCACTGGTGTCGAATATCCCTAGGATTGGCTCCCGAGAATTTCAAGTGTCATTATCCAACCCGACGAAATAGGATTTACATATTTATTCAAATTTAAATATTTTATCTCCATGATATGAATATGAGTTTGTTGTGGTTGATAGTCATAACCAAGCCCTATTTGGTGGTGTATGCCACTGGTGTCGAATATCCCTAGGATTGGCTCCCGAGAATTTCAAGTGTCATTATCCAACCCGACGAAATAGGATTTACATATTTATTCAAATTTAAATATTTTATCTCCATGATATGAATATGAGTTTGTTGTGGTTGATAGTCATAACCAAGCTCTATCTGGTGATGTATGCCACTGGTGTCGAATATCCCTAGGATTGGCTCCCGAAAATTTCAAGTGTCCCTATACCACACACTGACGAAATGGGATTTCCATATTTATTCAAATTTAAATATTTTATCTCCATGATATGAATATGAGTTTGTTGAGGTTGATAGTCATAACCAAGCTCTATCTGGTGATGTATGCCACTGGTGTCGAATATCCCTAGGATTGGCTCCCGAAAATTTCAAGTGTCCCTATACCACACACTGACGAAATGGGATTTCCATATTTATTCAAATTTAAATATTTTATCTCCATGATATGAATATGAGTTTGTTGAGGTTGATAGTCATAACCAAGCTCTATCTGGTGATGTATGCCACTGGTGTCGAATATCCCTAGGATTGGCTCCCGAGAATTTCAAGTGTCATTATCCAACCCGACGAAATAGGATTTACATATTTATTCAAATTTAAATATTTTATCTCCATGATATGAATATGAGTTTGTTGTGGTTGATAGTCATAACCAAGCTCTATCTGGTGATGTATGCCACTGGTGTCGAATATCCCTAGGATTGGCTCCCGAAAATTTCAAGTGTCCCTATACCACACACTGACGAAATGGGATTTCCATATTTATTCAAATTTAATTATTTTATCTCCATGATATGAATATGAGTTTGTTGAGGTTGATAGTCATAACCAAGCTCTATCTGGTGATGTATGCCACTGGTGTCGAATATCCCTAGGATTGGCTCCCGAGAATTTCAAGTGTCCCTATACCACACAATGACGAAATGGGATTTACATATTTATTCAAATTTAAATATTTTATCTCCATGGTATGGATATGAATTTGTTGTGGTTTTTCAGTTGTTTCAACAGCACATTAGATGTAAGTATAAAATTCAATTATTATTTACATCAATCAACAATAATATTAATTTTATGCATCTAGTAGGCAAGTGAAACGCAACAAAACTCCCAAATCTCAAGTTTCAGTTTTCAAAAGAATATAATATTTATACAGGTATATAATTTTTATATACGAGTATATTTTCTTGTTTGGTATTTTAAAGAATAATGAATACATTATTCATTATCAAAATAATGCAGAGCTACACAAAATATTTTTTCTTAATTTGCTGATTTTTTCGGGATGGGACTACACTTTTCCAAAATTTACATTTTCTCGTGAATCCTACACTTTTTTATATATTTTCGGGATGAGACTACACTTTTTCATTATATACATTTTTTTCGGGATGGCTACACTTTAGCGAAGAAACCTACCAAAACTTTCGGGTTCGGGCTAACTTCATTGACTTCCAAATATCCAAAACTGAATAGCTAAAAAAAATTAAAATTTTGTATAATTTATATACAAAATTTTGTAATGCAATCTGGATCGTAAAAGTTTGGATTGATCCAGTATTGTTTCATTTGGTAAACAAGACAATAAAAATCTGAATTGCATCCACCAAATCTGGTTTCAGCTGGTTACCAATTTGTTTGTATTATAGACGTACGTACGCCTATGAACAGTATTGCAATGATAAATTTTATTTGTTCTGATTGACACGCCATCGCATGTTAACTTACTAGGCCACTCCACCTGACATCTGCCATACATTTGACATTCAAAATCATTTGTGATTTGGAGTTTGTGTATAAATCTACTTTTTTTCAAAATGCTTGCGCGAAAAAAAATTAAAATTGCTCTTGGAATAAAAGTTTTGAAAGAGTTAAAGAAAATTCAAGATCAAAAATTAAATGATGAATTAAAAATAAAAAGGAAAAAACCTATTTTTTGGGTTAACCCATTTTTAATTAAGAGAGGCGAACACGATCTAGAAATGCACCTACTTAAAGATTTGGACTGGGGATCTGGCAGTAATTTTCAAAATTTTACGAGGATGCACATTTCACAATTCGAAGAAATTTTAGGTTTGGTGAGTATTTTACAAAAATTCATACCCTATAGTTTATAATACGTCATGCTTGTTCGTAACAAATCAAATCCTATATTTTAGATCGAACCAGTAATAAAAAACAAAACACTATACTCAGAGACGCAATTTCTGCAAGAGTTAGACTAGCAACTACGTTAAGATTTATCGCATCAGGAGACTCATATCGGTCATTAGAGTTTTTGTCCAGAGTCTCATACAGAACCATTTCTAAGTTTATTCCGGAAGTTTTGCTAGCTATATGGAATATGTTTAAACCAAAAGTATAAATAAAAACACATTAATTATAAATTTAAATTATCACAAACACATTTAATTAATTTTAACAGGTTCCTCGAAAGAAGGATGAATGGTGTAAAATCGCAACAGATTTTAACCAATTATGGCAATTTCCGCACACTCTCGGTGCAGCCGACGGAAAGCATATTCGTATTAAAGCCCCTCCTAACTCCGGATCTAATTTTTATTGTTATAAAGGGTACTTTAGCATAATTTTATTTGCTGTTGTTGATGCCCATGGACGTTTTATATTCATCGATGTGGGATCAAATGGCAGAATAAATGATAGTACTATTTATAAAGAAAGTCCATTTTATGAGGCTCTGGTAAAAGGATATTTAGACATTCCTGGTCCTAAAAATTTACCCGAACAAGATTCGGAGACGTCCTTTTTTTTCATCGGAGATGATGTTTCCCGTTATCTCGGCACATGATTAAACCATTTAATAGAAACATCGAATTAAGAGTCGCTGAAAAGGTCTTTTAATTACCGCATATGCAGAGCTCGAATGATAGTGGAATGCGCGTTTGGAAGGCTGATAGCACGATTTCGTATATTCCAAAGACCAATTGAAACTACTCTAGAAACAACCGATTTGATAGTCAAAGCTGCTTGTAGTCTTCACAATTTTTTATCAAAGGAAATCACTCATCCGATACAAGATGAAGAGGTATATGCACCTGATGATAATTTTGATTCGATCGCAACACAGTATGTAGAATGTAACAATCTGGCAATAAACACACGACAAAATGTTGTTAAATATGTGGTTTCCGATGGTATAATCGTAAGCCAATGGAACAAAATTAATTAATGTACAACATATGTATAAAAGATGTAGAATAAAAAAATTCTAAAATGAAAACGAAATTTTTAATTTTTATTATTATTAAACATAAAAGCTATTCAAAAATGACTTGATTTATTATCTAGTTCTTATAAAATTTAATAAAATATCGCAACTGAAATTCATTCAATTCAAGTAGTCGCATCTCATTATTTAAACTTCAAATTCAAAATTTTAATAATAATAACATACCAGCTAGGAATATAATCTTTGTATTGCTAAAAAGAGCATTTTAAATAAAAATTAATAATAAATAATAGTATTTTAACTAATTTCAAATTAAAACTTAAAAAATAATTTCAAAAAACAGCATTTTCCTCGATATCTGCGGACTGTATTGCGTCATTTAGGATATTGGATGTTCTGAACGGGGGTGCTGGTTTTGGTTTAAAAGGCGTCTGCTCGTTCATTAAGGATGGTGATAACGACAACGATGCTGAGGAACGGGATGATTGTGGTAATGTGCTTTGGGAACACTGAGGCGCAGGTTTAGTTATGAACTTGATTGCTCGTACTGGTGTTTTCGACTGTGATATAGTTGAATGATGTGGATATATCAATTTTACAGCTTTTACTGGGACTTGCTGAACCGTTCTTGGATGGTTATAAAATTGATTTGTTGATGATGACGAAGAATGTGAGTTAGAAGAAACCGGAGACACTAAGGAAGTTACTTCTGGAAAATCGATGGAGCGTTCACATGATGACGTTGGTGAAATGGAGGATGGTGGGCATACAGTAGTTTTCAATAGGGTTTGTGGACCTTCGGTGCTGGCATTTTTATTATAATATAAGTTTGATGGATGTTGAAATGATAAAGATGATATTGGTGGTTGGTAATTTACGTCTTTGCATCGGGTTCGTAAATCATTCGATCTAGGATAACTATAATACTTTTGTGACGGTTGTTCAAAAGAAGATGTTCTAAAACTTTTTGGGGTTGATTCGTTAATTACACGCACCCTTAATTCGGTCAACTGTTGCTGAATAGCCGCCATAAATTGCAATGCGTGAACCTCTGGTAACTTACGTAGCTGCGTAGCGATGGATTGTCCGAATATGTCGAACTCATCCTTTTCTGGTTCGTTAGTATTTACTGCGGATATAAATCTGTTGAGGGCATCATCAAAATCTATCGAAGAGGAATCAGCGGGCAAATCTCGTTGTTTTTTTGGAGGCGGTACGATTAATTCGGTATTATCGAAAGCGCTTTCGTCGTAGGATTCTGAATTATCCGTAACTTGCGAATCCTCCAAGTTAGTTTCAGAGATCTATAAACAAAAACATATTGAATACTAAATATTAAAAGGAACTTACATTTAAATTATGTTGGCCTTTCCTATAAACAATACATTTATCCAAAAAGGTCATTTCATTATAATAAAATAAGGATGGTTCTCGAATTTCATCCAGACTGGCTCCAGATTTTTTTGATGCTTCGATTTTTTTTTCTCTGCTGTGTAGCACGAACGAAGACTTTTTTTTTTTTTTTTAATAAGGTCTTCGTCTGATTCCATTTCAGCCGCTATTTTCCTATATGCGTTGTTTTTTACATCAACTCTTCGGAATAATTTAGAATTAATATTCCATAGGCATTCTTTATTTTTAAATAAATTAATTAATTTTAAGATTTCTTTCTTTTGGTTCTTTTTAAAAATAATAACATTAATCACACAACACGAAATTGTTTTAAAATTGGTTTTCAATTAAGTCACATTAAAAATGCACAAACAAATCATACAGCGTATTTACTCCAAATAGCCATTTTTAAAATTACAAAAATGTCAAAAATACTAACATTTTGATTAACATAAAGTTCTAACATTAAAGTATAACCTGATGGCAACACATCTTGCAAGTCGTTGACATTTTGTGTCTCCACCTGCAACTGTTCGAAAATTAATGTTATAACTAGATGTTAATGGCAGGTGGAGAGCGTGTGTTAGGTATTAAATGATTGTGTCATTGGTTATCACAATTATTTAATGATGATGGGGGGCATCTATAATACAATTTTAGCAACTACCGTGCCATCGTTTAATTTAAATATTTTGTGTCTTGGTTATCACAAAAAGGATGGTGGCATCTATGATACGATTGCAATACTGTTCATTTCAATGTTAATTTTATTATTGGTAACGATTTTTATTGATATGAAAATCGGCATGATAATGAAATTTACTAATTTTGTTTTGTGTACAAAATTGTTTTTGTTGTATGTACCGATTTTATGTTACAACACTAGCTGTATTTTGTTGAGAATTTACAACAACAATTGCATTTGATAATTCCCAGCAGAATAAACTAATTCCAAATTTTTTTTGGAATTATTTAATTCTAATTCCAAAAGTTAATTATCGTATTTGCCACCAGAAAACATTTTTTTGTTTTTTATTGTTTTTAAGTTGGTGTTGTAAATTTAATGACATTTATGACAAGCGACATTTTTATTCGTATTTTTTTAAAATTTATATATATTATATTTTGTGTTACAATTAAGATAAACACTTTGATTATACTACCAACAGAAAAAAAAAAATTCTGTTTTGTTGAGAATTAAATAATTCCAAAATAATTCGAAATAATTAATTCTCAACAAAATACAGCTACTGTTGTTGCATATTCATTTGGAATATAATTATTTATACTGAGAATTGTCCGTTAATAAATAATTCAGTCTACGGAGAATTGTCCGTTTGTATATTGTGCGGTGTTTCTTGTAGTTGAAGAAACAGGCCGCTACAAACTCAAAAATCACCATAATATTCTATGCGATCCGATTTTCCAGCGCATTAACAAATGGGAAAAGCTCGTAGTTTCTTGATGGGACCAATTTTATTTCAAAATTACCTATTATGCCATCATTTGATACTAGCCACTACTCGGTAGAATCTCTGTGATCTGGGCGATAATTAATACAGTGTAACTCAAAAATCACCATAATATTCTATGCGATCCGATTTTCCAACGCATTAACAAATACGTTTATGCAACTGGTTTTGATTGCTATGCCAATGTACATATAACTGAATATTTAATAGCGTATACTACAATTTATTAATATTATTAAATAACATAAAATGTTTTGTCTTACTTATGTAAATATTTTTAAATTGTAATTTTTTTTATTTTATTTCAATCAATCAAAATTAAGTTTTGATTATTTAAAGAAAATAGTAAAAATTAAAAGAAATCTGTCTGTTGTCAGGTTTCTATTGTTAACATTGCTTTTACCGACTGTTTGTTTTTGTTAATTTAACAAATATGAATTTTGTTAATTTTGTGGTTTTGTTAAGAACTTCACATCCGTAGAAAAATTACATTTATTTGATAATATTTTTTTATAATATTTACTTATATTACTAACTAAGTTTTTTTTTTTAATCAACCAGTGCTAGTCTATTTTAGTTTGATTCAAAAACTTACTAAATATATGAAACTACGTTAATCAATCGCTCACAACTTAAAACACAAATGATTTATTCTTAAATTAATGTTTCGTTCATTTAATTGGAAATAGTTTTTGCTTAAATTAAATTTATTAATCGTTCACTGAAATAAATAGCTTTTTTGATTAAATATTGAAAAATTTTTTGTATTAGCTTCAATAATTAAATTCTAAAATAAATCAATTTTGTATTAAACTAATAACGCTATGACGTTTATTTGAAATCTTATTTTTGAGTCCCAAAAAAGACTATTTTGAATATTAATAATGACAAATGATATATCATTCAAATCATCACTTTAATAAATTTCACACTAAAACCATATTCATATACTGTTCATCTGTGACAAAATATTGTAACCGAATAAATCCGACATCAGGTCTTATGTCGAAATTAACCAAAATAAATTTAGTACATAAGAGTTATGTTACTTAATGGAAAAACGCCATTATGCCCTATCCCAATGTTAAATCGAGACTGCAAATTTGATAGACTCTAGCTACTAGGAATTGGATGTCGTTTTAATTTCAGGAGCGACGGATTTCGTAATATACGAAACCCATGTCTTCATGCGATCGTCATACTAACACACAGAATTTAAGGGCTTGCTTTATTGAACAGTAACTGCTGGGAACGGTTACATAAGGAAGAAACAGAATAACCCTCATAGCAAGACGTTTCTATAACCAAGCTGCTATACATAAATAATACACAATAAATAAGTATAAGTACTCGGAGGTAATTCTCTAATTACTCTTATTTTATCGTAATAAGTTCATAAGAAGAGTGCTGCTGCTTAACCAGTATAATCACTAGCAGAATATATCATTTCATAATATCTGCGATATACAAAATTCATCGATTTAACAGGCTCATATTGTGATGGATTCTTTCTAATTATAAATATATATAATACCTACTCCTCATCCACTTTACAGTACATAGTGTTATTTAGATATTTAATCAAATCCCATTCAAAACTGCGCTATCACAATAAATGAGCCAACAATATGATTTGATTAATGTAGTTGTTTATGTCGATACAACAAATCGCCCAGCAATTCGAAGCATTTTTTGAGTATATTATATACAAATAAATATATATATATATATATATATATATATATATATATATATATATATATATATATATATATATATATATATATATATATATATATATAATATATATATATATATAAATATATATATATATATATATATATATATATATATATATATATATATATATATATATATAACTATATATATTATATATATATATATATATATAACTATTGGTCAACTCGCAAAGGTAAAGTATAATCAGGGGCCCTATTTGCGTTTCCGTTCCGAACGACAATTCGATTCGAACGATAAATTCGCAGGGAAATTTTAATTTATGGTTATACTTTGGTAAAATTTTGACGTTTAATAGTTTTCTTTGGCTTGGTTAGAGTTTATACGAATGTGATTTATAAGAATATAGATTCAATTATGGTATATTTTTCCGATGACAGTGATAGTGAAGAAAATATTGTGTCACCACACTTACGATATAGATCACTTCTCGACAAATCAATTATTTTTGAGCTACCTGATGCATTGTGAGTTAAAACATACGGGTGTAATTATATTTAGAATATTTTTAACATTTCAAATACTTTCAGGTTTGTAAAGTTATTTAGGCTACCAAAACATGCAGTCAAGTATATATTAAGTGAAATAGATCAACATTTACCATTGAGAAGTAGATCAACAGCAACTCCAAATGTATTGAAATTAGCTACAACGCTTCGATTTTGTGATCAACGTAGCTATCAATAAAGCGTTGGTAATGATTTTGTAGTTCAGCCATCAGTTGTACACAGCCATCAGTATCCGCCACATTAAATGAAGTGTTGTTAGTATTGCAAGAAAAAGTTAGCCCCAAATGGGTTTCATTTCGGCAATCGAACCAAACCAAGCGAGAGGCAGCCAACCATTTTTATAGTAAAACAGGATTTCCTGGCGTGGTTAGTTGTATGGATGGGACCCACATTAACATCATTAAACCAGCCGAAGGGAAACATTTGTATTTCAACCGGAAACGGAAGCACAGCTTAAAGACCATGATTGTAATACATTTTTGTCTTTATTAATCATTTACCTTTACTAATATGAAATATATTTTTAGATACGCGACCACAATAGAAGAATTATGGCAGTAGATCCGCGATAAGGCGGAGCTTCACACGATTCACTAGTGTGGAGCTTATCTTCGTATCGACAATATTTACAACAGCTGAATCGGAATAATGAAAATTCTAATTATTGGTTGCTCGGTAAGCATTAAAAATTATTCATGCCGATAATGTAATTTTTACCATAAAATTTTCCTATTAGGTGACTCTGAGTATCCATTAGAGCCCTGGCTACTAACTCCATATAGAGCGACTAGGAACGGCAACAGAGAAGCAAAATTCAACGATATACATTCAATAACGACAAATATAATCGAATGGACTATAGGGATTTTAAAATCACGGTTTAGATGTCTGTTAGGTACCAGAGAACTCCGTTATTAGCCAAAAACGGCCTCGCAAATAATAAACGTTTGTGCCACAATACACATTATTTGCGTTGAGTTTAGGGTTTCATTAGCAGAGAGTGTACTACAACTGAATCATGGTCAAGCTAATCAAATTAGAACTAACATATTATTTTCTATAACAACAAATAAAAATTGTATTTCATTTTTTAATATCTAATAAAAATTATATTATCAAAAAGTCAATAATACATATAAATGTTTTAAATTCAATAATTTCAGTTCCTTAAATAATATGTACATTATAGGTACATTTTTACATTTTTTTTGTAAATATAATGGCGATCATATTTTATTAAAATTATGTGCTATCAGAGCCTCTTGCACTAGCCTCTTGTACATCTAATTTATTTTTTTTTATTTCTAATTTTTCTACATTAAGTTTCCGTTCTTCCAGTCGATTCTTAGCCTCAATTTCACATTTTTTTTTTTGATATTCTATTTTCATTTCCTTAAGTTTTATTTTTCGTTCCTTTAATAATAGCCTTTTCTTTTCCAAATTGTACTTTTTTTCATTAACACGTAACATACGTTTCATTATTTGGATATTTTCTATTAAGGCTTCGCTGATTCCCGATAATTTTGTAGAATGTGATCGATGGTATTCTTGTTGTTGCAAAATTTGATTTTGTAGTAATTTATTTGGTTGGTTTCGTTGAGATTGAGTTCGATTACGGTTTTGTTGCGGTAACTGTATAAAATGGTGGTGGTCATTATCCGGCTCCGTTATATTAATATTTTCTGTTATCTCCGATATATTTGGTAAATTTAATTCTCCCTCACCAAGTGGTTCAGTGCCAGATGTGCCATTTACGACTGCGTTTAAATTAATTATTCGTACAACGGTTTCCTCCACTGGAGAAAATGTGTGTATTCTCGCTGTACCACCACCCGTTGCTGTGATATTTTGTTTTAATTTTTTTTTAATATTATACTTATAATGAGCCCACACCGTTTTCCAGCCGTCGGGTGTTCTAATGGGTGGCCCATGACTATTAAGTTGAGATCCAATTTCACCCCATAAAAGTTTAGTTGAAATTCGGGCGTCAGCTGTTGCATTGTATCCCCGTGCAAAATCGAGGTGTTCTTCCATGAATGCCACGAGAAGATCAAGTTGTTGCACTGTTGTATTTTTTGCTGCCCTAAAATATAATATGTACATACATTAATAAAATTTATTATTTATTGAAGTTCTAATTTTGTTTCGGTTTAATATTAGATTAACATAAACAAAAATAAATTAGTTTATATAATTTTATAATAGAAATACGTATTATTAAATTAATTTTTCGATTAAATTATTAAATTTTGTCTATAAAATAATTATCTCTTGTTGAGATAATAAAAAATATTATTAAAACACAGACAAATCCTAACAATTCGTTTTTATTAATTAATTTTTAATGCAAATTAGGATAATCACTAAATAGAACATAAATTAATGTAATACATTTTATTTCTACTTTGGCGTCGGTTGCCATTTTTATTCTACTTACATGTTATAACATAAGTTTATGTCTTTTCAATTCGGCTTCTTCAACAAAACTAGCAACGAACTAAAATTCGTTCATGGACATATAAAAATTGGTCGAATGAATGAATTGACAAATAAGGTAAATTTATTTACGGCCCAAACCGAACGAGCATGACTATTCAACGAAAATGTTATTCATTTTCGTTGAATAGTTATACGTTTGCGAATTCACAAATACCCATTGTTCGAAAACGTCGTTCGTTGGTTCGAATTCGAATTGCCAAATAGGGCCTCAGCTTGCTTAACTGTAGCAATCGATTAAGTAAAATAAGCAGACTTGCTAGACATTTTTTTATTAATTTTGGACATTTCTGCTTATTTCACTCATGCACAGTTGACAATTGTACGGAAAAAAAACGTTTAGTGCGTGCTATTAGAGTTTAGTTGAAAATGTAATGTGGAAACGGCATTAGCGTTCTACTAATTATTATTAATTGTATAAGTGTGTACAAGTTATTGTTATTTAATTGAAAATAGTCATTTAACAAAATCGTATATTTACTCCAAGGTGCATAAAGTGTTTAATTCTTTATATTCATTCATGCGGGATCCAGCTATTTACGAATTGGTCTAACTTTGTCCAGTTTATATGACTTTTAAACATTCGAGTTATGTGATAATCATTTTTCAAATTTTTTATCGACGAAAATTTTCTGCAAAAACCAACAGAATTTTGTAGTACCGCCTAATACACAATATGTCGCTAATGCAGGGCTTTTCGGTTGAAATTTTCGGCTAACTTCAGTAGCAATTCGGATTGAATAATACCGATTTACCGTCATTCGTTCACTTTTCATTCGACGTATTCAATAACACGTCAAACGTCAAATCCGAATAAAATTCCCTCCGCGCTTAGTCCAGCGAGTTGTATAATCGACACCATTATATGTTGTATCTATTTAACTTTCATATGGATATAACGTATCCATTATAAATTTAGTTGAGTTTAATTTTTTTTGGTACTGTTGCTTACACACTTCTTGAATTAACAAAAACCAGTATCAACAAATATAAGAGGCTGGTAACATCTAACAACCGCTTGTTTAATTTTGGTTGATTTGGCTGTATGCGGCATGCCTTTTTAGCAGCATTTTATTCAAAAGATTTAATTTTAGAATTTGTAATATTATCAAATATTAATATAATTAGATTTTTTATATTTCTTTCTACAGGATTGGCGGTTTGTTGCTCTTTTCGATTAGTGTATTATTCATTAACTGGCGAGTTTAATAGTATGTTTTTACACCCAATATATGATGTGGGCGTGTTATATTGCGGGAAATGATGGGCCTGTTATATATGGCGATTATTGGGCGGATATTAAGATGGTTAATATTGCCTATGCCAGATATAATTTGTCTATCTTTATATATGAGGGGATTAACTTTAATAATTTGTATTATCGGGGCTTTAGTGAACTACTTAATTTGTAATATTTCATTAAAAAAAATTAATAAATCGTTAAATTATTATAAAATTAGATATTTTAGTGGGGGTATATGGAATATGCCTATTTTATCTACATTAGGAGTTATTTATTATCCTTTACTAACAGGAAAAACTAATTATGATCATATAGATCAGGGGTGGAGAGAACGAATTTGGAGCTCAACATATATATGTATTTATTATAAGGCGGGCTTTAGTCAATCAAGTGTTGCAAAATAATAATTTAAAAATGTATTTATTAAGATTTATATTATGATTTATTATATTATTAATTTTAAGAATTTATTAATTCAAATAGCTTATAGGTTAGAGCATGATATTGAAAATGTTAGAGAGATTTGGGTTACTCTTTGAATAATAGGTATTTACATAACAAATTATAGTAATTTATAAAAGAAAGTTCTTTTTTATTACAGTGAAAGTGTAAGGCTTTAATGTCAAACTATATAAATATAAACATAAATGGAATTCAACCCTTAAATAAAAAAGTTAGCAGCTTTTACTTGAACTTCATGTTTCTTTAATTGGAATTCATTTAAAGAATCAGGATGAAAAACATCTAATATTAGGTCGAAACTAATTGCAATGTATCGCTTCATATTCAAGATAGATTGAAAATCAATACTTTCTGAATGCAAGTCAGATGTTATAGTTAAGTACAGTCCTTATGATGATTAGTTTAATGCCTCCTGGTTTCATTCATGATATAGGACAATTAGTAAAAATAAAATAAACGTGATAGATGTGGTCGTTCAAATGAACACGTTAGAAAAATTAATAATTATGATTATGGGTGGAATTATGGCGATTTATACATCAAAGATTAAGAAAATGAGGGTTATTAAAAAGAATCGTAGGGAGAAGGGAATTCGGGATGAAGATTTAGGGTCAAATCCACATTCAAATGGAGAACATTTTTCTCGGTCTATGAATGATTTTTTGATAGAGCCGAGGCTAATAATATTACCACAATTGCAATTAATATAATTATTATACTTGAAATTAAAGTTATATAAATCATTCATTCTAAATTATTTAGTCCTTATGATTGGTAGTCAAATATACTTATATACTATATGAATAATTATCTACCTCATCAGTAAATAGAAATATATAAAAATAGTCATACTACATCTACAAATTGTCAGTGTCAGGCGGCGGCTTCAAATCCGAAATTTATTTGAAAATGATAATTTACAGTATATGGCGAATGAGATAAATAAGCAGGAAGGTGGTTCCGATTAATACGCGTAATCCGTGAAATCCTGTGGCCACGAAGAATGTGGACCCATAAACTAAGTCAACAATAGTGAAAGGGGCTGCTATATATTTATGGGCGTATAAAATAGTAAAATTTATTCCTATTGGAAAACCCTATAGTTTCAACTTGATTTTTTACAGATTTCTTTTGATACCTACATTAATCTAGCACATGGTGGTTTCCAATAAAATTTATTTAAATTGCACACATTTATTTCTAATTTATATTTTACTAAATTGCAGTAGTCCTTCTTTTAATCAAACATCATGGCGTTTGATTAAAAATAGGACTAATTTAATTTCCTAATTAAAATTATCAATTGG
Source organism: Nephrotoma guestfalica (assembly GCA_963691935.1). NCBI lineage: Eukaryota > Metazoa > Arthropoda > Insecta > Diptera > Tipulidae > Nephrotoma > Nephrotoma guestfalica. Next base: position 12,261,156 of record OY829916.1, on the reverse strand, counting down.
AAATTGCTTCACTTTTAACATGCACAAAAAAATGTCATCGCCTGTGCGAAAAAAAATTTTACAAACAGATAATTATCTTACGTTTTATTACAAAATTGTTTGGCGCAGATAATACTGTTATACTTTTCACTACACACAGCAAAATGATCACGTAATGTGATACCGTACGAACGCCGGATAATATAGTGCAGTTTATGCTGGCATCTCAAGATGGGTGGAACGCCGTAAGCGGAAGTGTCTCACGGATAATGGAAGAGTTGAGACGTCTCGAAAGAAGCAGAAATTCAGTAAGGAGTTAATTCCAGCCGAGCAGCGAAACCTGAGCCCGCCTCGCGAAGTAATACCTAACGGTAGTTCCACGGGGCCGAACGGCATGGTTTATCGGGGTGATGGTTTGGTCGGTAAGAATCCGACACTATCACGAGTTTGTATCAAAAATAGATAAAATCATTTTTGATTTATGGCAAATAAAAAATCGAAGTCCATTTCAATCTGTAAGTAAATAATTCAAGTAAATGTTTGTAATGTGATTACATCTGATGACCTTACTAGTTGGTATCCAGTCTCATCATTTAGTCGTGGCCAGGATAATAGCAGTTCCTAGAAACTGACCGAATTTTCAATATTTTGAAAGGCAAATAATCTTAATGAGGCTGTTTTTGCCCGCAGTTTTCACAGACTACCTCCCATGGCGAAATATTACTATAGAGGCACAGGTTTATATCTTCTTGGTCATCTACAAATACACTTCCGTAAATAATAAATAAATTATTTTATATTTGGGGCATCACTTACCAGTATCTGAAGTAATGCATGGACTTCTAATATTTCGTGAATTTGTTCTAGCGTTTTTTATGTTGCCAGTTAAGCAGAAACCACTTATATTACCCCATTTCGACGGTAATTTTCCAGTTGGATTTTTTTTCCAGGTTGCCGTGGCAAGAAGTAAGTCTCCTTATAGAATGTATGTATAGAATTAGGTAATTCAATTCTTACCGATTTTTCATTGGGGAAATATTTTTCGATCGCAATAGCCTATTTCAGAGTAACACATTTTTTTATTATTTGCAGTATAATAATCTACTAGGCAATTAGTCAAAAGTTGTTGATGATTATGATCCAGTTTTTTTTCTACATCGTGGGACATGATATTTTGGCCATTAATACTACTTTGTAAGATTAATTTTATGTCTTAACGGGCTTTGCGGAGACTGACGATCGCTACACACAGCGCTGCTAATGGTTTCAATCCAATTCAAAAAATTTTGCAAATGTTCGCTTGATGAGTCATTTAGTGAATTCACCGGGATGTTCTACAATATCAAAACGACAGGTTTTATGCTAAATATTACCACATTTGTTCTATTTTATAATCTTATTTTACTTACTCGTTCCGTTTTTAATTCCCCTAATTTTTGTTTGATTATAGATCGTTGCCCGAAAAAACTATTGTCCAAGTTATTAAATAGTTCATTAACATCCTCATTCGACATAGATTCTATACACGCTATAGAATTATAACCATATTCTTTTAACACGGCAAACCCCATGACTTAAATATTGTTTGGGCTTCACTAATTTCATTTCATTTCCAATGAATTGATGCCACTAAACAAAAATTTCCTCTAAAATTTCCACCACATTATCCTCAACAATTGCAATTTTTTCATCACTATTTATATTTTCACTTTCTATTTCTAAATTATTGTCCGAATTTTCCATTTTAATGAAATTTTAAGACAAAAAATAAGTGCAATGTTAACTATTGTATCAGAAATTATCACGCAATATATTTTTCTCGTTTTGTCATGAAAGAGACATACCAGAATGTACGTGTTGTACGTGTTCACTTGTAAATGTTGACATTTCTTCTCAGCAAATTCTAAATATATTCCGTCTAAAGCGAAGCACCTCTATTATCCACTCCGTCAATTTTACGTGAACTACCACTCAATTAAGAGGATAAAATATTAAAAAATAATAGGAAATCACATTATTTGCGGAATAATAATGTGAAACCTCTACACTTTGATTTACGTGACAACCCGTTATTTTAAGGGAGTTTTTTTTGTGTGTGTACTATGTATTATGCAGCTCATACACACTACGACTCAGATGTACAACTGAGTTGTAAAACTCAATTGGCTTTTTATCACACACGCTCTAACTGATTGCACAGTCTCAACTCTATGAAAGATGACATAACCTCTGTTTTGTTGTGCGATATTTTTCATAAAAAAGCATAAATAAAGAAATATGCTGTAATAAAGATATATATTGAATATGGAAAATTCACATAACTTTTCATATTTTATGTGAAAATGTGTTCAATTTTCTCGAACAACAATATTGAAGTCTGTCGATTTTTGTTTACTCGATTTGCAGACTGTCAAATGATTCTGCAGACTGCCCCACACACGCTACGACTTTAGTACGACTCGACTTAGTTGTAGTACAAGTTGTAGCGTGTATGGGCCACATTACGAGTCGAGTTCAACATTTTATTATTTCGGCAAATAAATTAAATTAAGTAATGTATTAAAGCTTAAATTATATTTGTTTTTGTTATTTGAACTACACGGGACGAATTTTAGGAAATAACTAAATTCTTTACGAACCGAAATTTTGCCCTTCTCTTTATTCGTGATGGTTTCAGAACGGATTTTAAAATCGATTTTAAAGCGTTTCTATTACGTTTTACGCCGATTTAACACTTACGGTTTCAAATTAGCTTCTAAAATGTATTTTGAAACGTTAAAAAAACGGAAAAATGAATGGAAACAAATCAATACGAAAACCTTACAAAATTATAGAAAAGTTAAAACTTTTAATGTATAAATATTTATATAGTTTGATAATTGTAAGGCCAACTCGTAATTTTTCAATTTATTTAGTTTCAGCAACGTTCAAAATTACCAAATAATTTTTGGCTTACTTGATTTTTATTTTATTTTTTCTAAGAATATGGTTTCAAGGATCAATCCGCAAAGAACAAAAAAATATTAGAAAGTGGAACATTATTTGACTAAAACGGTTCGAATTTGACTTTAATATTGTACTACAAGTGTTTATAAATATGGGGGGTCTCAATTAAAACGATTATTTTTAAGAGTCGAGCTTCATTTATGGTTTACCTTTCGAAGTTTTGAACACCTCTGAACCAAAATGCGAAAAAGTAGTACGTTTGGAAGCCTATGCGAATGGTATCTCAGAATAGCTTAATTTATTTTTTTTACCAATCATTTATTTTATAAATTCGAAGAATTGAAAATCTGTTGGGACCGTACGTCAAGGAGGCTGAATATCTTCCGTAAGAAACCACCTAGTAAATCAATCAACACACAAAGGTTTCTTATATACTCGTTTAATACATCTGTAAATTCTAGCCCAACGGTCTAGAATTTTTTTTGAGCTAAAATTAAACCACTATTCTTTGCTGTGGTGTAAATCGACAACCACTACTTTATTTGCAATTAGGTTTTTATACATACAAATCAAACAAACAATAAACCAAAATAAAATGTATGCACATAGCATTTCCAAACCGATGAAGCATTAAATTTACTTCTCGAATTAGCAGATAAATTTGATACTCATGGATTTGGTTATACAATATGTTGTATGGGATAGCATAAGGTGGCCTTTACGGCCTCAGTTGAGACGCGGTGTGGGCCGTTTACGTAAATTTGAAGTGCGTATAATTCTTGCTTCGCTACTTGTTACTTGCCGCCGTGATTTAATTACACCCGTCTTACAAAATGCAATTTGACCCGAGAGTTTGTTCAAAGGATTGAAACATTTATTCAGAATTCGCTTGGATAAAATTTGTTTTACTATCTAATATTTTTCATATTTTAAGAAATATTTATTTCTGTATAATATTACAACTAATCTCATTGATTGTCTTGTAATTGTTTTATTATTTTAGTACTTTATTCTTGTGGGATGAAACCTATCAGTCCATTCCAGCTATGCCAGTCCTTTGATTTCAGCGACTCAGGGAACCACTATGTCTAAAGGTGGTGTTCTCTTTATGTGCTTCGGTTCGTTCGTGTGATCCTCAGCTCCTCGTTGTCATACTGCTGCAGTCACATTAGATGACTCCTTGTAAATTTTTGTATTTCATCGCTGACGTATTCCATGTTTAAGTCTCGACGGAGATTGTCGTTTCTAATGTACCAATAAGGAGAATTCACAATGCTACGTATAGTGCTTTGTTCTGAAATATTTGTATGATCTTAACTGTAGAGTTCCTTGCGCAGCCCTAAAGCTGAATATACCATACGTCTAGATACTTTTTAAGATTTGTTTATATAACAGCAGTTTGTTGTGCGTTGTCAGTTCAAAGTTTCTTCCAATAAGCCAGTGCATTTTTCTGAATTTTAAAGTCAATTCTTGCCTTTTCTTATTAACATGTGCTTTCCACTTGAGTTTAGAGTCTAGCGTCATGCCAAGATACTTAGCTTTATCATAATATAGAATTTGTTAATTCAGCCTAATCGGACTCGTCAGTTCGTTTAGTGTTATTCTCCATTTTTTTGTCCAGTTATTCAATATATTAATAGCATTTTGTAGTTTCCTTGTGGACTCAACAATACTAGTATCGGTGGTCACAACAGCTGTGTCATCAGCAAACGTTCTTATTCTAACTTCTACTATGTTTGGTAACTCATTTGTATACAGGAGGTATAATACTGGGCCCAGAACACTGTCAGGTAGAACTCCTTTCAATATTTTCTTTAGTTTTGAGTATTGCCCTTCTTGTCTCATCCAGAAATAACGGTCGTTGATGTAAGCCTTTAGGAATTCAAAATATTGTTTTGGCAAGTCTCGTTGGAGTTTAAATTCCAGACCACGGTGCCAAACCTTATCAAATGCTAAGGGCTATAAAAGTTATATTCAAATGTTGTTGGCTCTTTTAATATAATTTAACCGAGAGATGTGCGAGTCCGGCTAAATGAATTTGAATCATCCGCTCGTTTGATTGTTTCACCTGGGCTTTTAGTTGCGCCTTGATTGTGAGTACATTATCCGATTAAAGTAATGAGTGAACGAACGTCCTTTATACTAAACTCTTTCGGAAGTTGATAATGACGTACAAAATGACGATAAATGTGACCATCCATGGTAATTTTCATTCTTCTTTTGATTACTTTCGACCACAACTGTATTATAAGGCGTGTTTGTTTTCTAAAAATTAAATAATATTAGAAAGTCCGGTAACTCAGAAAAAAATTTGAAATTACCTAAACCATATAGGCATCAATGACTTCGCCTGCTTCGGAGTCTTCAAAATAACACTCATCAGTTTGTGATCGACAGTCGCATTGCAATTTTCGTCTCTTCAGAACTTAGGTCATTCCTGTTTCTTCGCGTTAAGTCTCTTTAGCACCAAATTTTCCCATCTATAAAGTTTCTAACTCTGTTTAGCTCATCACTTTGTTTTTAAGCGTTAGCATGCTTCACGATGCCGATAGTGACACCACTCTTCTAAATGCCTGAGATGTTGAATGTGAAACTACTGACCATCTTACTGTTTTATCCGAATCGAGGAAGAACAATTCGTGTTGTAGATGGAAACGTAGATGGAAAAATGTGAAATATGCCAAAAAAAAAGTTAAAAAACACATTGGATTATCTTTGTTCTAATAGTAAATTTTGTGCATCCGCATATGTGGGGCGTACGACTTTTGATTGTTAAACGTTTTACCTTCACACACTATGTGCATCCGTATTGTTTATCTGATTCAGGCTTTAAGTGGATCTTGCATTGTAGGATTATGAAAAAATTTAAAGTCGGAAATGGTTCGTACAAAATCAATAAACTGTAAAAAAGAACAATTCGTCCTATACTTCAAGTCATAAAACTACTGAATCAAAACTAGAAGAAAACAATCTCCCTGGATATCCGGCACGTCCAGTAAGTTACGATGTCGTAACAATAAAGGAGACAAGACGTACCATCCTTTTATATGATGTTATTTTATGGATTTATTTATTTATACCTCGTAAATGCGACAGAAAAATAAATTTTCATTCTCCCGAGCCTGAATTTTGTATATTTTAGGCAGTTTTTATTCAGAATTCTATCATTATAATCTTCATTGGTGGACGATGGAATGCTCTCAATTTCATGGGTCTCATGTGTGATGGAATAAACGGGACTCACTTTTCAACTATACCGAAGTTGAATGTTGAATAAAAGTTCCTTCTATAGTCTCATCGTGGTTTTTGATGATTTCGGCATGTAATAAACATCATTCGATATATTAAACAGCAGACCGTGATCTGTCTTTTTGGTGGTGGTGGTGGGATACCTTTGGCAAGAATATTAATTACGCTAGCTTTCCCAAGCAATATTATTGATTTTTTTACTTGGCATTTTTATTTTTGGTGGTGGCGTAGTCTTTTTTTGGTTCTGTAAAATAACAATCATAAATACCGTATTTGTATTTTTAGCTATGAAAAAAATTAACTTACTTTAGATGGAATGATATCGCCAGAATCGATTTAATGTGAATGACATTTACTCGACTGTTTACACATTTATGAAGAAATCGTACCATAATTTTACACTATAAAAATTATTATCTTTCTCATATGCAGCTAAATAAACCTAAAGATGCCAGTCATCGTTTTTAGAGCTTGTTTAAGACGATCGCAAATGGCGGCGCGGATACATAAATGATCTTTTCTTGTGACTCTACAGTCATACATAACTAAAAGTCCAACATGATTATTATTGACTGTCTAAATGGACTGTTTAATTGGTATTTATTGTGCGTATAACCGTTATAAACAAACATTTGTTCCAATTTCACAATATTTTCAGTTATTTTCCGAGTTTTCACGTGTTTTACATATTTTATGTAAATTACACAAATTTTTATGTATTTTACATTTTTACATGTAAAATGTCATGTAAAATGTAAAAAACGTGTTTTATATGTAAAACGCCCAACGCTCTATTACAGTCAATGAATCTTTCAACTAACAAAAGCCTCAGAGATTTCCGAGCATGTGGTGAGGTAAGATTTGTTTCTTACATTAAATACTATTTGACACATGTGGATAAGTAAGATTTGTTTCTTACATCAAATACTAGATCAGAACCACTTCGATGCGAACCGTAGGGGTCGAGTTAAATTATTTCAAATGTTTAAGAATTTTCGCATTACATTCAATGATGTTCTTTCTCAAATAATAAAAATCTCAGAGATTTCCGAGTAAGTGGACAAAATGTTTTTTACATCAAATACTAGTTTAGAACCACTTCGACCACTTCTGTGCGATTCTAGGTATGAGTCGTTTTAAAAAAATTATTTTTATAAAATTCACTAAAAACTATTCAAAAAATTCTACTTATAGTGCAGAAATATATTGTATGTACGAGTATGTTATCGAAGTTATGTTTTTGCATAAATAAAAACTATTCACAAATTTAAGTTTATTTTAAAAAAATTATTTTTATAAAATTCACTAAAAACTATTCAAAAAATTCTACTTATAGTGCAGAAATATATTGTATGTACGAGTATGTTATCGAAGTTATGTTTTTGCATAAATAAAAACTATTCACAAATTTAAGTTTATTTTTAGATAAATCTTATTTTATTTATTTTATTTTTAAATGTTACAAACGTTTTTTTGCAAATTGATTCATCAGAAAAAACACGAAGACTTACTAACAACGAGTATATAGAAAAATAACTGACAATCAAAACTCACAAAAAGCATCTTTGATGATCCACTGAACTGGTGTTTTATATACACTGACATCTATAGATTGTTAGTTTATAAATAGCATCTGTTATATAATATATTCTTTCGTCGTCCTTTGTTGATGTAATTTTTGTAATCTTGTTTCATTTATATCAGTATTTCACAACGGGGGCCTCCCTAGGAAGGCATACCGTATATCTGAGGAGCTATAGACGAAATTCATAAATTAGGGCGTCTTGGACTTAAACAGGCAATGAAAATTTTGCCACAAATATGAAATTAAAATGTAAAAAATAAGGTTGGAAAACACTGATTAATAGTATTGTAGTGAAATTTTTTGCCTGGTTCCATTCATTATAGCCTAATCCCAAAATTTGGTCAAATTCGACTCTGCACATCAAATTTGTCCATCATTTGTTGAGAGTTGGCCTAGTTCCATTGAACATTATGTTCCGAGTGCAAATCTTATTCTGCATACCACATTTGACAGTAATTGGTTGAGGAATGATAGAATTCCATTGAGCTGGCATAAATATGTCCTGTACAGTATAATTATATGTTCTTGGTAATTAAACAAATGTTCTTTGGTGACCAAATTAATAAAACATTTGATTTTTTTCGAAATAACCAAAATTTAGTTGAATTATCCAATCCGGTAGTTAATCTGACATTGAATAACATTGATAGTTTTCCAGGAACCATTTCCTTTGGGATGCCTCACATATTTCTTGGAACTTTTTGAAAATTTTTTTTAGTATTTCATGGTTGCCTAATTAAATGGTTAAATATTAATGCATTTTAGAGCAATTTTTAAGTTGATTCAAATAGTTATTTCAGAAAATTCTTTTGTAAGTTATGGAGTTGCAGGAGGATTAAATTAATACATGTTTATATTATTTAGGAAGCCGGAATATATTAATTTTGAATTCAATTTCAGCAAAGCTATTTATGCTTATGAAATAATGGATGTATAGACTAGAATTGTGTTGTCATTGTGCTACTAACCATTTTACATAGGTGTCTGTAACCGGGTCGATTCAATTAATCAATTTAATTTAGGAAGCCGAAAAGTATAAATTTAGCTTTAAACTTCAGAAAATTTCCAGATGCATGTGAAAACATAATATTTTTCCTTAGATTGCTGATTTAATGAAGCAATTGTTGAAGACCAATACCAACGTTATTCATTAAGCCTATTAGACCTTTATCCTTCCTCTAGTAGATTAGTATTGTGTAGTCTTTGTGTTACTAAATATCGGCTATACCTAGGTGTCTGTAACCGGGCCGATTCTGTCCCTCTTAATTAACCTATCCAATCCTTTGATTTTGTGATATGTGTAAAAAAGAGTGTACGGTGGGCTCGGCGTCACCCGGGCGGGAGCTCCTGTGAAAGAACTCGGTCGATCAATCTATATGATAGTATTGTAGTAAATATTCATAGTTTGGTTTAAGTTAAAATCATTAATTAATATATTTTCATTTTTCATATTGTAATAAAAAATCATATAGTTGTTCAAAAATTTTATTCGTTTTAGCTCATTTTTGTGATTGAAATTTAAAAGGAAATGAAAATTTAGTGTTTTGTTAGTTTTTACGATATCATCATCATTGTTACTAATAGTATTATTATTATTATTATTATTATTAGTGTTATTATTATTACTACTACCACCACTATTTGTATTATTTAAACCATTATTTCTATTATTACATTCACCATGACTGTTATTATTTGTGTCATCACCATCACCAGCTCCATTATTACAACCATCACCACTATCACCATTAACATCATCATCATCATCATATTCATTAAGAACATCAGCATAACATCCCTCGTTATTCATTGGTTCGTCACCGTTTTTTAAAAACTATTTATTTAAAAAATCATATTGTTCCGTTTTTGTGGTACTAACGTACGCTTTTAAGTCAGTTTAACAGATTTTAAGTCAGTTTTAAAATGAAATAAAAATGCTGGTTTTAAATCAGAAAAAACACCATTGCTAAGTCAGCCTTTTTAACCCGGGGAGGGGTTAAAAAGGCTGACTTAGGAATGGTGTTTTTTCTGATTTAAAACCAGCATTTTTATTTCATTTTAAAACTGACTTATTAAAATCTGTAATGAAAATGAAATAAAAAACTGACTTTATTAATTTAGCCTTTTTTAATTCAGGGAGCCATTAACGATTGCCACTATTATTATTATTACTATCATTAACGCTACAGTCATAATTTAAGACCAGTTTTAATATTATTATTGTTATTATTACTATTATTGCCACCAATCAACGATGATGATGATGTTGATGATGATGATGGTAGTGTCAAATTAATTGTACTATTATCATCATCATTGCTATTTGGGTTTAGTTTATCGTTGTTACTACAATTACTAGTACGTTGTGACGACGAAGTCTGATTTGTTTGGTGCAATAATTGTTGTTGATGTTGTAAAAACTTATTTTGCAAATTTTGTATTAAGCTAAATGGTATGTTACCAATATCACCGCATTGTCGTTGCAATAATTGACTATACTATACCTGTAGTTTCTGTTGCTGAACTTGTAACAATTGCTGCTGCGCTGCTGTTGTATTAGAACTATGATGACGGTGGTTTAATAAATTTGAATTCATTATTATTATTATTATTATTAGTATTCTTATTATTATTGTTATTATTATTAGATGATGATGATTATGTTAACGTATTCAAAGTTTCTCCTATAAAATTATTAACAATATGATTATTACTAGTATAATTGTTATTATTTAAATTCGTATTACTTACATATGTCAATGTTTGAATTTGAATCTTCGCTACTCACTCAACGTCGTGCGACTTGTGCGACTGCCATTTGTGCCTTGGCCGTTTTTTTTTCATTCTCTTCTTTAAAGCAATGACTGTTTTGATGCCTGATTAATTTATAATGCCGTTGAAATATTAAATTACACTTTTTACATATGTAATTTATCTTTGATTTGGTTTTATCTGGATTAATCGAGTGGTTCGTATTGATTGGTGTCGTTATAGTAGTTTCCGTTTCATAATATGTATTATTCGGTTGATTTTCACCAAGTGTTCGCTGTTTTTTGCGCGCATTCTATATATATATATATATATATATATATATATATATATATATATATATATATATATATATATATATATATATATATATATATATATATATATATACATATATATATATACATATTTATATATATATATATATATATATATATATATATATATATATTATATATATATATATATATATATATATATATATATATATATATATATATATATATATATATATATATATATATATATATATATATATATATATATATATATATATATATATATATATATATGGATATACATTTATTTTTTATTAAAAAAAATTAATAAAATTTAATAAAAAAAATTTTGCAAAGGTTTTCGTTTCTTTAGCTCAAATATTTTTTTCAATTCCCCATTGAAATTTTTACATTATTGATTGCGGCATTCAGTGTTACGGTCTCGAGTGATTTGTCAATTGTAAATTGCCCGCACTACCGAAAAACTAATCTCTATAGACAGTAGGTGCAAAAGAAGCGTGTACGGCTTAACTGTACTTAAAACTATAGGAACAAAAATGGGCGGAACCTAAACCGATTTTCTATTGATTTCTCCTTGATGCTCTAAAACAAAAAATTAGTTTAACTGCAACTGGTTAGCGATAAAAAATGATTTTAAGCGGTGCTTTTAGGTGTACATTCGAAAGGAACTAAAATGCCGATTGCAAGAGCAACAAAATATATAAATAATGGTCGAAAACATTTGTACAGAAGTGGATTACACATTATTTAAAGAATAAAAATGTTGACGATTTGCCAGATCGAGGCAAAACCCGAACCACTATAAAAAAGGAGGATCATACAGTTATTTGATGAAAATTCTTCGTTTATACTGGATGTAGCTGTGGAAAAATTGACGAAACAGAATATTATTATTCCAAAAACAACCATTCGAAATAGAATTAACATGCGGGTACTTATTTCGAAATACTTTGGCCAAACAACTGCTAACACAAAAACACATTGAAAAGCGACTACAGTGGAATGTTGTGTTTACCGATGAGTCATCCTTTTGGAGTTTTAATGTTAAAAGTTGTGTTTGGTCAATTAAGCAAAAAAATGGGTTGTCCGAACTATTAAGCACCCGCCCACGCTCCCATGGGGATGCTTCACCAAGCAAGATTTTGTTGAATTAATCGTTTCCACACGGAACCTAAACACACTTTTCATGATTAAAATTTATTCACGAGATTTGTTAGCATCTGACCTTATATATATAGTTTAAAGCGAGCAACTCTAATTAGATCTTGCAAGGCGACAACGATCCAAAACACCTGGTACTCTGTTCTGAATTCAAACTCAAAAAGAGCACCACAACATTGGATTGGCCGGAGATCGCTGGGTAAATAGTAGAGTATAATATTCCTTTATCCAATTATTCAGCTTCTGAGTAATAAATTATTATACATTTTAATTTGATTAGCAGATTAGAGTTATTCATTGCAGTTGATGCGATTAAGCTAATTTATTTAGTTCTACTATAGCCGTACTACTTTCTGATTAAAAATTTAATTTTAATTTAACAGTAATTTAATGAGGCTGCAATAATTTGTAATTTGTAATAATAATTCATTTAAAAAGGTTTGTATTTCTAATTCTTTAGTTAATTGATAATTAATATTCAAATTATTGATTTAATTTATTTAGGAATTTACGATTCTAAATTCGCTCGAGATATACTAATACAATATACCCTTTATAGTAAGTTTATTTTATAGTTACCTGATTGGACAGTTAACAATACTGAGTTTTATTATTATAAATTGATAAATTATAATTTGCACATAACCAAAACTCGTTTTAATTTCGGATTGAGTTGATTTAGGTAAATATTTTGTAATTAAGGATTTCCTTCGTTATAAGCTCTTTCAATAGGTTTGACTGAATATAAAAGCTTCCAAATTGTTCGAGTTTGCGATATAATTGACGGTTATAGATCGAAGTTGGTTTGTTACAAGAACTGCATTGCAGTGACAATTGCCATCGCCAGGAATATAATATATTTCTATTATTAACCAAATTATAAATTATTAATTATAGGTCGAATTCAAATTTCAATTTAATTGACTTACGACAATTGATTTGATAATATTGTCCTAATAACTCAAAAGACTATGGTTATATGAAAGATTGAAGGGTTAATGGAGGGAAATTTTATAAAGTTACATAACAAAAGTGTTGCCAGTTTCTTGTATAAATTTAATTTTGTATGGCAGCAGACAAGGTAGGAACCATAATGACTATCGGTTTTACTAATAAATTTGATATTTCAGCGGATATTTGAATTTTGGAAATTACAGATAGCTTGGAAGCTACATAGTAAAATTTAAATGCAGACAAATATTTCCGTATTTGGTTTTGTATTTTTGGGGTTCATGGCACTTCTTTAACTAAACCTCGTATATAGGTTGCTCGGGAGACTGTAAATTGAAATAAAGGCTTTGGTTAGCTTATTCTAGGTTGAATAAATATTTATCGCCCGTTGTTCAATATATGATTTATAATTTATTGAATTTCGTAATTAAAAGATTCTACAGTTGTTTTAGCTACTTATTATTAATTCTTTCATCTTACATCTGTAAGCATGATTAGCTTAATAGTTTTATTTTATTCTTGTTGGGAATAAGTTGTAGTGTATTAATTTGTTTAGGTATTGGGGATTCTAAAACTGTCGCGCATTCAATGTTGATAAATCGCCTTACAGATTTCCAGATTACGACCAAATGGCACAGTGGTTAAAGCTTTGGCGTTTGGATTGGGAGGTACCGGGTTCGAATCCCGATAGGGGCAGGATGCAAAAGGGAATTTTCATCAATAGATTACGATCTCGATCTGTGATGAAACGGAACACAACTATGACCCCCTGTCGGAGTGCAAAACTCCTGACCCGACCCATCTTCCATGCCAGTACAGACTGGCATGGAGCTATGCAATGTGCAGATTGGTGATAAAATCGGACCTATACCCGTACGCCCTCGAATTGGCTAACACAAGGGTAAAAGTAAGGACGGTAAAAGCAAACTGCGAAAGAGTTGGGAGAGCCTTGGCCCCCGAACAGATTGCAGTGATAATAATAAAAAAACAGGTCTCCAGATTCACTATTTTTGGAACCAAGATGTTGTTTGGTCATTTTTTAGTTTTATAACATACTTGTATTCGATTAGGGTTGGCAAGGACAAGTGACTTTCACTTTATATAGTTTTTTTATTCAACAGATTCACAAAGATTCTATCCGTTGAAGATAGAAAGGTCATGTGACCCTTTCCTGCTTTAATACTACAATATTTGGATTCGATTTATTTTATTTTAATTTTATTTGTTTTAAGAGAACCAAATTAATTTAGTTAATACTAGTAAAAATAAGTTAATTTATTTTATTCAAGTATAATTTAATTATATCGTACATTGTTCTAACTAATAAATCTTTAACTCATAATAATGACGTATAAAAAGAACTATAGCAAATCTTTTAGACTATCTTTTTGCAGTGTAAAATATTTTCAATTCTCTACAAATTTAGTTTTGCATACAATGGTTTAGTTGTTTTTATTACCTGGTTTTTCGTAACTGGTAAATTCGGTATTGGTTACTTTTCACCCGTTTTTACAATATCGCTCATTTACGGCTAGAGTGACACAATCCAAAAATTTTAATTTTACAGTAGAGCAATTTGAAAATACACTCAAAATAGACTGAAAAACGGCGTATTTCAAAAGTAAATAAAAAGACATTCTGATTAGCAAAATAAATTGTTTTCTATTCCTTCATCTTCAATCGGATCTTAATTTTGATAATTCTTTAATATGTTGCTAATTTTCTAATAGATCCGATTGAAGGGATCTTAATTTTGATAATTCTTTAATATGTTGCTAATTTTCTTAGAATAGTTTTTGAGATTATTTGAGCGAAATTTGAGAGTATTTCAATTTAATTTTGTTTTGGAGATGGAAAGCTTTTCATTTATGAAACGTGTTGTGGATTTAATTTTTGAGAATTAAGAACGTGTTATTGGAGTTTATTTCAATGAAAAAAATTCAAATTTATTTCATGTTGATAAAACATTGAATCTATTTCATTTGTTAACGAAAAGCATGGGTTAGCTGTGGTTGTATGTAAGATATCAAATCGAACTTATTGTAGATTGTTATTTTTTATTTCTGTTAAGGATGGTCGATCTTGGAAAATGTTGGGGAACACATAAATTTCCCGTATGTGTATGATAGATACATATATAAGAAACTTCTGTAATTTTATTTGTTAGATTGCTTTATTGAATTAAGTGCGTAAACAAATAAAATACTAGGAATTATTTTATTTAACTATCTGAAAGTTATTTCACAATGAGTTTGTTTCCAAACTTTAGCAATAATTTCAGAATTCGTTAAATTCACATTGGGGGTTTCCGTTCCAAAGTGTAGAAAGATCTGACAAATTTGTCGCCACAGAATTGAGAAATGTACACTTATTTTATTATGGATGAGGAGTTCATGCAATGAATTAGGACCTTTCTTTTACTAGTGCTAGAGGTGATGATACTAGATAATGAACCGAAATGGAAGTGGGTGAAAATATTTAAAAATATTTGTATGTAAAGTGAACACGCATTTGTGGTTTTAAATCCACGGTAATCTAATAAATTAATATAACTACAATTTTTAAGGCCTTTTTTTGACAATTAAATATGTACGGCAAAACTTAGTTTGGAACCTTTGTGGAAAATTTAGACAGTTAAAGTTTGAGTACAATTCGAAATAAATTAAGACAATTAGAATTAAATTACTGAGCCTTGTTACAGAAAGTGACCAGTCTACACTAAAAAGTTAAAATAATATTGAAAAAGTAATTTGTAATTCAAAAATATTGTTTGAAACATTGTGTGTGGTCTTGCTAGGCTTAACTTCATCTCTCCCCTCCCATAAAACGCATTGAGAAACAAAACTATTTGTACTATCGAAAACCTTTGCATACATTATGAAATAGTCAAAGTTAATAAAAGCATGGAGGCCGAATTAAGTTCAATTGCAATCAAATTTCATAATGTAAAGATGAAAATTTAATTTATTTATAATTTATTGCTTACCTGAAACCAAACAACGATAACACGTCGTAATAGTAACAGTAGTTTGCTCAAGTTTCTCAAATCACTGGCCGGCGGATATGAATTATTCCTAAAATATTCCTGTAGCACTTTTATTTGAAAATCCGTGAATCGCGTACGTTTCGCCCTTTTGCGCCTCCGCGTTGATGATGACGATGCATTTATGCTTGATTCGAACCTTATGTTAAACATTTTGTTAATTTGAATTTTTTTTGGTGGCCTCATACTGCTTCTCATATTTCCAATATTTGTTATATTATAAATCGGGATCGATTCAATTTGCTGATTTATAATATCGTTTATATCATTGAGCGAACTATTTGGTGATTGGGGTCGTAATAATATTTCGCTTGAACCACTTTCCAATTTTGTTTCAAAATTAGTATAGTATATACTGGGTTGGTAGAGGCTCATTTCATGATCGGTTACCGGGTTACTCGAACCGGGACGTTGATTCACAATTGATTGATTGTCGGTGTCCGCTTGGTCAGCATCGTTTGGTGTTTGTTCTATCATACTAGTTTGGTAGTCTTGTCGATCGCTGGATATTCTCGATGGTTGTGATATCGGCCGATTCATATTATTTGATTGTAATTGCTTTTGTTGAAATTGTAACTGCTGCTGCACTAAATGTAACTGATGCTGATTTTGTAATAACTGTAATTGGTATAGTTCGTGTTCTCCTAGTTCTATTTGTTGATGTTGCTGTTGCGTGGCTAAAGATTGTTGCTGCTGAAAAGGTGTTGTAATCGATGAGTTCAAAGGCGATAATGGCAACGATGAAGATGAAGATTGTTGGTTGCCTTTTTCCAAATGTTCACATACTGCGATAATTGGTGGGTCAACGACGGCGCTAGCTGTCGCACAATTTTCACTACCTAATAAAGTTGTTACATTCGCTTGTCCTGTACGGTCATATTCTTCTAACTTTAAAGTGGTCGATGGTGGCATGGTAAAAATATAGGCTAAACCCTTATTTCGTTGTCGCTCTTTATACAGTGTATTTCGATACCAATTCTTTACCACCTATATACGAAACAAAAAATTTACATTTAAGAATTTGTTTAAAAACACGAATATAATATCGTGTATGTTCTAAATCGCAACTTATTATGAAGCATATTCACAAACTTGATGCTCAATAAAGTTTACTATGATAAACATTAATATTCATACTTTAATATTCACTCTTAATTACTATCTAGAAAAAGGAAATGCCATCAACAGCGAATCTTACATGGCATTATTGGTGCGTTTGAAGGAAGAATTTACGCTAACACAGCCCAAATGAAAAAGAAAAAATACTCTGTCACCAAGACCATGTCACAAGTCGTTGGCTACGATTACAAAGTTGCACGAACTGAAGATCGAGTTGCTTCGCCATCCACCGTACTTTCCGGAAAGCGACTCCAGAGGAGAAAATTTAAGTAAAATGCTGAAGTCATAGTCGAAACAAACGCCTGTTCTGAGGCGAAAGATAAATCGTTCTTCAAAAAGTCATCGGAATGTTATAGAGGAGCGTTAGAATGAATGTATTACTCTCCAAATAAACTATATTGACTAATAAAATCAAGGACTTATTTGCCTACATGTTATATTGAAATTGACTGGTTAATGATTAAAATTTAAAATACCGACAAAATGACACAATGGTTATGCAAAGAGGATTTTAAATCAACTGATTATGATCGGTGGTGTAATAGGTTTTCTGCGGTTGTTGCAAATAATTTTCTTTGGTGCATGTAAATTCACACCAAAAACATCAATAATTGCCTTGAACTAGGCGCTCAATACCCTAGCGAAATATTATTGGAAAATTACATAATGCGAATTTAAAACAAAAAAGAATATCCAAAATGTAAAAATAACAAAACCAAAATAAAAGTGTACGAGTATCATACTAGTAAACGACTCTAACCCCTGCATCATGGAACTTCATAAGATTGTAAAGAAAAATGGGAATACAAATATTTCTTGGACTGACGTACGATTAAGGCTTCCAATACCGGTAACGTTATTACCGGTAACACCGGTAATGGCAGTGAAATTAAATTTCGCTATTACCGGTATTAAACAAAAGTTCTACCGGTATTACCGAAATTAAAAAAATAATAATTTACAACAGAACATTTTCATTCATAAAATCTAAACTGAAACTAAAAAAATTTAACTACAAAAATTAATTTTCCATAACTTAAAATAGACAAAATACATAATTAATTTGTTCTTCAACATTTGTAAATAAAAACGTGTGTGGTGTGCCACTAACTCCGACTGCTATATTATTATTTTGTGAAAATTGAATTGAAAAGAGATAGAAATAGAAAACATTCAAAACAAATTCCAACATTCGAATCATAATTTTATTGCGTACAAAAATTAAAGAAAAATGTACTAAATTGTGTGATATCTAAAATTTAAATGATTGATGATTGATAGATTAGAATGTGCGGCGAAGACTAAGCAGGGAACCCGGGCCTATCGTACACCCATTTACACATAACAAGAGGAGAGATAGGAAAGGTTGTTAAATATGATAGACTTGAACCGATTACAGACACCTTAGTTGTCAATGAGTTAGTAAAGTGTTAGTTCAATAAATATTTGACAATTGTTAATAGCAACGCAGTTACAGTTTGAATGAAAATATAGAAACTGCTTCCTAGAAACTTAAATTTAAATTTTATAAAAATTAAAAGGTAAAAATAGAAACAGCCTGCGATATACTAACAATGTCTGTTAGTCAAATGACCAATTCACATAATTTCTGCATTAGAACCTCCAAAACAAATCAGTATGAATAAGAAAGTAATGAGTCGAAAGAATAAGGTGAGAAAACTAAATCTAAAATCTGAAAACTAAATCTTAAAACTTAAACAGTTTAACATAATATGATACATTAGATGTATGACTTAATTTTTATAGATTTTTAAGCAAATTTTGAATAAAAATTAGACAACAACGAATTTAATCTGGGAAATATTGTCCATCAACTTACGACCATGCGCCATCTCTCAGGTAACATACGCATGCCGTTGGCTGTATCGTTCTGCAGTCACCGTCTGACCAGCAGGCGCTTGTCAAACGATCTGTGCTATACCGTGCTATACTGTGGCATACAGCAAATTTATTCTGATATTACTGGCCATGTTTATTTTGACAACAACAACAATGTTTGACAAAAACAAAATGTTGACTATGTTATAAATATAATTCAATATTGATCACAACTTAAACAAATTTAAATCTGAATTCAGTAACTATATATAGACTTAAGTATTTAATGTGTTATTATCGGCCATATTTATTTTGAAAACAGCAATAATGTTTGAAAAAAACAAAATTTTGACTATGA
Source organism: Nephrotoma guestfalica (assembly GCA_963691935.1). Taxonomy (NCBI): domain Eukaryota; kingdom Metazoa; phylum Arthropoda; class Insecta; order Diptera; family Tipulidae; genus Nephrotoma; species Nephrotoma guestfalica. Next base: position 12,241,858 of record OY829916.1, on the reverse strand, counting down.
TTTAAATATAATTTAATATTAATCCCAATTTGAACAAATTTTAATTTTATTTCATTAATTATATATAGACATCTAGTCCTAATAAGTATTTAATGCGTTATTATCGGCAATGTTTATTTGAGATTTATATACACAACAAAGTTAATGTTGTTCATTGCATTGTTGATTCCTGAAAATTGAGTTTATGTCTCCATCTATTTCAAAAATAGTGATGGTATACAACATCCCAGTCAGATGAGAACGAAGCACACATGTTGTCGATACAAAAATCAACACACTCATGCTGCGTTTTTTTGAAAAATCTGCTCTAGACCGCGATAAATTATATTTGAATTTTTTAAACAATTTACATATTATTAAAATATTTGTGCTTCGGATTTACTCAATCGAATCCTAAGGAGCTTATACTAAATCAATATCTTGCATTATATTATCGAATAAAGTTTATTTATGCTTGTTCTCAACAACTCTGAACAACTCTTGATATTATGTAGAGTACAACAGAGTTCATCAAAAAACTTAATAATTCCTGAACTGACGAAACAGGGACATTTTTTTAGTACACAATTTTTTGATTGTTCCTTGCTTCATTTACAACTGGAAATTTGTAAGAATGAAAATAAAATGACTGAATTGTATTTTTAATAAGAAAAAATGGATATCTTAATGTTTGCTGGTGAAATTAATTAATTTATTTTAATATGGGGTATTATTGTGTTAAATTATAAACCAAAAATTAAATATCAAAATGATAGACTTGATGTTAGTTAAAGTTGTTGTTCTAATTTTTTTTGTTTAAATTTCCCTGTATTTTCCCTATATTTTATCGCGGTCTCGAACACCATATTTCAAAAAAAAAAGCAGCTACAATTGAATTATATTTAGAAAAATTGTTTATTTAGTTTTGTTTTGCGATCGCGCCTGTAAAGTTAAAAGCTTTCTACATTTGTATTATGGATTGTGGATGTTTTTTTTATTTAATAAATATTAGCGCTTGTTTTCTAGAATTAAGAAACATCATATCGATCTTCGAGGAACAATTTTTGAATGAGCCGATACTAATTTAGATCGATCGACCATGTAGCACAAACGGTTTGGATGAGAACAATATCGAGCCACGTTATATCGCATTTGGGAAATGTCTTCATTTTTTTAAAGTAACATCTTCAGAAAAAAAGAACCATTCCAGCAAAAAATTGTAGAGATGATAGTTTACAAGTATGATTATCCGTTTTATTAGTATATTCCACAATGTGATAAGACATTCAACGAGTTTAAAAATAAGAACACACATTTTTTGTATTAGTATTTGTTTTTAAGTCACATGTACAAAATTCTACAATCCCTGATCTTGGATAACGAATTATTTCTACGGCAACGATGAAGATGAAGATTGTTGGTTGCCTTTTTCCAAATGTTCACATACTGCGATAATTGGTGGGTTAACGACGCCGCTAGTTGTCGCACAATTTTCACTACCTAATGAAGTTGTTACATTCGCTTGTCCTGTACGGTCATATTCTTCTAACTTTAAAGTGGTCGATGGGGACATGTTATAATTATAGGCTAAACCCATATTTCGATGTCGCTCTTTAAACAGTGTATTTTGATACCAATGCTTTACCACCTATGAACGAAACAAAAAAATTTGCATTTAAGAATTTGTTTAAAAACACGAATATAATATCGTTTATGTTCTAAATCGCAACTTATTTTGAAGCATATTCACAAACTTGATGCTCAATAAAGTTTACTATGATAAACTTTAATATTCATACTTTAATATTCACTCTTAATTACTATCTTGAAAAAGGAAATGCCATCAACAGCGAATATTACATGGCGTTATTGGTGCGTTTGAAGGAAGAATTTACGCTAACACAGCCCAAATGAAAAAGAAAAAATACTCGGTCACCAAGACCATGTCAGAAGTCGTTGGCTACGATTACAAAGTTGCACGAACTGAAGATCGAGTTGCTTCGCCATCCACCGTACTTTCCGGAAAGCGACTCCAGAGGAGAAAATTTAAGTCAAATGCTGAAGTCATAGTCGAAACAAACGCCTATTCTGAGGCCAAAGATAAATCGTTCTTCAAAAGGTCATCGGAATGTTATAGAGGAGCGTTAGAATGAATGTATTACTCTCCAAATAAACTATATTGACTAATAAAGTCAAGGACTTATTCACCTACATGTTATATTGAAATTGACTGGTTAATGATTAAAATTTAAAATACCGACAAAATGACACAATGTTAAGTTAGTTAAAGTTGTTGTTCTAATTTTTTTGTTTAAATTTTCCTGTATTTTCCCTATATATTATCGCGGTCTCGAACACCATATTTCAAAAAAACGCAGCTACAATTGAATTAAATTTAGAAAAATTATTTATTTAGTTTTGTTTTGCGATCGCGCCTGTAAAGTTAAAAGCTTTCTACATTTTTATTATGGATTGTGGATGTTTTTTTTATTTAATAGATATTAGCGCTTGTTTTCTAGAATTAAGAAACATCATATCGATCTTCGAGGCACAATTTTTGAATGAGCCGATACCAATTTAGATCGATGGACCATGTAGCACAAACGGCTTGGATGAGAACAATATCGAGCCACGTTACATCGCATTTGGGAAATGTAATCATTTTTTTAAAATAACATCTTCAGACGAAAAGAACCATTATAGCAAAAAATTGTAGAGATGATAGTTTACAAGTATGATTATCCGTTTTATTAGTATATTCGACAACGAGATAAGACATTCAACGTTTAAAGGGCAAAGAGTGTCGTTTTAGTCGAGTCATGGAGTTTAAAAATAAGAACACACATTTTTTGTATTAGTATTTGTTTCAAAGTCGCATGCACAAAATTCTACAATCCCTATTACTTCTGCCACACCAGGAGTACACTACGAAATCAATTCAACTACTATACAATCCTCCTGGTATTCTATAATTTTATGATGTCGTGATCATCGTGACATATTTCTGGTCGATATTAAGAATATGTACCATCAAATTCACCTTCACAATGACGGCATGAATTTTTTAAAACTCGTTTGGAGATATGAACAAACTCAGGCATTGAACTATTTCAGCCTCCGTTCTCTAACGTACAAGTTTACTTCGCTTGATATCAGCGGGCACACTAAAATAAATCGTATAAGCTAGCCAACCGAAGAAACCACCGAAAGTGACGATGACACCAGACGACGTACTAAACCTGAAAGGAGCCATTCAAACAATTTTGTTTAAGGTGTTAGAAGATACTCCTCCTAAAGAAAGACAGACATATTTGGTTAGCTCGTTCCGATCAATATAAAACTTAAACCATTTTCTCGAACAGCTCTGTCCTCTAACCTTCAGATGGAATAATCTACTACAGCACAAGAATGCAAGCGATTTGGAGCTTACGAGTGCAAAATTCCGAAACCACGAAAATATTTTCACATGTTTCTTAATTCCCTAGTACCAGTATTTCAATGGTAGTGCCGTTTCTAACAATTAACAAAAATAAATAAGTATTTAAATATTTCCTATAAAAATTTTGAGCGAAATAAAAAAAACTCATGAATACAAAAATTTGTTTTTTTTTCTTATGATAATTAAAGAACCACTCCGTTATTTTCTTAATATCTATGTATATAAAACAGAATATTTCGATAATAAACTTAGGACGTATGATCAACAGATCACAAAGTAAAACTATAACGATGAAGTTTACTTTTAATAGTCATTAGCAAGAGGTTGCAAAGTTTGTACCAAAATGCCACTATTATTGGATGATTTCTATAGGCTTAACCTTTCAAATGAAATAGATTTGATTTCCAAACCGATTGGTTGCAATAGATTTCTTTGAATACAACTCGTTCATTGAATTTTGATTGATTGAATTTTGATTTTAATATTCACTCTTAAATGACTATTAGGCAGTAACCCACTCAAAAATAATGTAGTTTTGAATATTTTAAACTTTAGTTTAAATTTGTTGCGTTTAAATCTTCAAACATTTAGACCTAGATTTCAGAACATTTCATTTTAGCACATAAATTTTATTTACTTACTTTGATCGGCAAGTTAGCCTTCGCAGATATTTCCATAATGCTTTCTGTACTTGGTAAATAGTTTATATCAAAATGGGCTCGTAAAATTTTAAGTTGTTCATCGGTGATCTGGGTTCGGGCCCTCTTTTGCTTATTTGAAACCTAAACAAAAAAAATCGTTTAACTATAAAATGTTGATTGAAGGTAACATACATTACTTACTTGCGCTGTAGCTGGCTGTGCTGCTACCTGTTGCTGTAATAATTGTACTTGTTGAGTGGGTACCCCGATTGGTAATTGAATTTCAGGTATAACGGAACTTGGTGCAATTGATAGAATTGGTGTATTCGTGGTCGATGTGGAACTAATATTGTTTTGTGAATCAGCGTTGTTCGAGGAGGATGTGGACGAGGTAGGTAGTAAACCACCGGGTATATTGCTTGCTACGTTTCTACCACTGGCCCCAAAATTATGCGACAATAAGTGGTGGAATTGCATGACATATATCATTTGGATGGGATTTAACCTCAAATTAGATCGACGGGCGCGACCATCGCCACCGGTATGATTAGTTAACATATTTTGCTGCTCGATTACGTTTCGTGTCAACAAATGGCTATCTGAGCGAAGTGTTTCGGAATTTGGCACTTCTACAACCGATGGCGTTGGAGTTGGCAGTATACTGACTGGTTGTGTTACAGTCGGAACCTCCTGCTGCTCAGATGACACCCCTTTTAAATGGTTTTTAAACTTATCTGGTATTTTATCGAGTATCTCGAGCGGAATTTTTTCATTATTTTCGCCATTATCGTTGATAATATTACTATTTAAATTGTTAGTTATATTATTTAGATTATTATTTGTTGTTGTCTCAATTAAATTATTTAAATTTGAGTTTTTCTTCGAATTTATTAAATCCTCGTTTGATAGGATGGGCGATCCCGATTCATTGTCGTTATTACTGTCAATATTTAATTTATTCGGGCGGGAGAAATCAAGAGATGATGAAGCAGCGGTATCGACTCCGGCTGCTCTTAAAATATTCGACGAGGATGGTGATGTTGTTGTCAGCGGCGAGACATCACTATTAGTTAATTGTAACTCCTGTAAACGGCGCGCTCGCGTTTGATGCAGCACTGAACACATATGAATATCCAATGTTGATCCATGTATATACGCCACGTTACAGATATCACATTTAAATTGCTTCTTCGAACTATCGTAATCACTGTCACATAGATCATAACTTAGTTTCCGTTTATTCGTTGAACTCCCATCACTGTCTGCGTTCCCAATCCAAATATTCTTTATTTTGTTCGGATCATTCATTTTTAGATATTCGGCCAACGGCGATTTATTATTGATATTCTCCAATTTACGTAAATGTGACACAGAATTGTAGTGCAGGAGTAAAATATATTTTGCTGAAAAACTTTCTCGGCACGTTTCACATTTAAATGGGCGATTCGGATCCAAATATGTTTCTATTGGGCACGGTTGCAAATTATTTACAACACTAATTGCTGCGCTATTCGCATTACTATTTTGGCAATGTAGCGCCGTCTTATAATGTTGTAATAGATTCAACTGCTGCTGAAATCCCACACGACATTTATGACATTTATATTTTACATTTAAATCATTATAATTCGTGATTTGATCAAAATCGATCGTCTCCAGATTAACAGAGTTTTCCACTGACTGGTCTATAACTTCGTCCGTGTTTTTTATACTCGATGACATTGATGGTGACGATGATGAAATTTGATTATTTATCGCACAGTCGTCGATTATGTCGCTATTCTGGGTATTTTGAATATAATATTGTTCAATGTGCTTCTGTAACGGAATTTGGCTGCGAAAATTACGATTGTAGATATTATATTTGGTTGGGTCCCGCATCGTATGGTAAAACGAATGTTGATTTAATTTATCCTGTGTTCTAAATGCCAGGGGACATAACTTACAACAATACTTGTAAGTATGCTCCTCAGATATGGTTGCAGTCATGTGGTTATCTTTAAAGTGCTGCTTAAGCGAATTTATATTGATGAATTGATTATTTAGTAAATTACAATTTTTTAGCAAACAGTAATACAAATCATTTTTCACCGGGTAGTGTTCATTATCGATCGCATGCAAATATAAATCTGTCATGGTTTTGTAGGCTGTTCCGCAGCAGGTACATTCTATTTGTTGGCCACTCGCACCAGATACGGTCGACGATGATGATGATGATAAATTTAGATTATCCTGCTTTTTCTTATTCAGCCAATGGCTTGTAGCTACCAGTTGTAATAATCGTGATAATCCGTCACTATTTACACTGTGTATACTCATCACATGGTTCTCTAATAATTTTTTATCACAAAAACTATCTTGACACAGAGGACACATGATCATCACACTTTCTGTGTCCATGTCATCGTCGAGTGCGTCATCGTCCATAATATCATCGGTGATATCATCATTATTAACTGATTTGCCATCTTCATTAATCGAATATGTATTCGATGAAGTAGAATATGCAACCGCAGCGGAAGTTTGAGCGGCGGCGTGTCCTGCTGCAACGGCTGCTATCCCCGTCGAATGCGATGGTTGAAAGCTTATGTCGTTATCAGTCGAATTTGGTTGTAAATTGGCGAAATGTAGATCAATATCAATACGATTTTCGGTTATAAAATCACAATGATTGCATTTAAACAGTGTTGTCTGTAGTGATGAGCCTGATGTTGGCGGTGGTGGTACAGGTGTTTGTGACTGTTGCTGTTGTTGCTGCAACGTTTCTAAATTTGCTTGACCTATTGATAAATCCATTATTTGATCTTAATTTATTTAAACAGCGTTACTGTGAGATTAGGTCGTTCTAATATTTGATTATCATTTATTTTACTGCTACAGCTTACTGGCGATTGAATAGGACTACACTTTTCGCTTTTAATATCTGAAAATATGAAAACATTATTTTTGTTAATACTCAAATAACTGAATCACAAATGTATATCTACTGTACAGAAACCATAGCCGAGTCTTGAATATTCGACTCATATGTAGATAGGAAATTAGCCAAGTTTAAAAGCAAATTCCTGGACGTAAACGTAAAAATATATTATTTTGGAAAGGTATGCCTGCATAGTTAAATCGCTAAGTAATCGCTAAGAAATTATTAAAGTATCGACATGTTGGGAATAGAATTGTTTTAAAGTTACATGCTGTAAGCATCAATAGTTTAATCAATGCGTATTTCGGAATTGTGTACATGTTAGTGTCGTAAATAGTGTAGAGAATTGGTTTGTGTGTAGAAAATGTCGAATATTAGTAGAGTATATGTAGACAATGCAGAATATATATTTTATGTTGGTTTTCTCCATCGCTTTTTCAATACGAGGTTGCCATTATACTGTTTCCCAGTCGATAGTGGGCTTACGTTAGTGAAATTTGTCCAAAATATGTCCTAAAAAGCAACAATAACAAAATATGTGTAGATGTGTTTGTAGAATGTCTCGATCTAATAAATTTTCGTAAAAGGCTTCGATATAATGCTTAAATTCGTTACGAGCAAATTCATATTGATCTTCTATCATTTATAGAACATGAACGGTTTTTCTAAATGTTCTGGGTAAATACTATAATCGGCGTCTCTAATTGGCGTTTATATACAGATAGTTCTCGGTCCTATATAATATAAAAATACGTTTGTGTTGGCCAAATTAGGATTCAGACAGCCAAATTTGTATTGATCGTCTATAAACCACATGTACGGTTTTTATACTCGATATCGCTATATAAACGCCAATTAGAGATACGGATTACAGCATTTTCCCGGGAAACTTAAGAAAACCATACATGTGATTTATAGAAGATAAATGCAAATTTGTCTGTCTTAAACACGCTAAACCCCCAATTTGTACAAAACAAACTTGTTTTTCTATGAGATAGGACCTGGTCGCATCTCAAGATATACGTCACGTTGCATGCTGGCTTATAGGAGATTTCTAGCAAAGCTCAGAATATTGTCCATTCGATTTGTAGTATTTCAAGGCATATTTGACTGACCGGACATAAAAACTCTAATTTTATCTCAATTAAACTGGGACTAAATATTATTAAAAATAATAAATATTTATTTAATTTTTGTGGCCACTTTCGATTTGTTTCCCAGAATATTTGGTATTATCAAATTTAAAACAAGTTCAATCTGCATTAGAAAGCTTTAAGTAAAAATGTTTTAATCTCAAGTTTAAAATAAATTAGTTTCATGCTTACACATACCACAAACCACTTATGGATTACAATAAAGAGCTAAAAGCTAATTGATAAAATGTCAACGTTCTTTAAATTTGTTTATGTATATCGATAATAGTGACATTTTCGAGATTTTTTATAATTACTTTTCTTTAAACAATAAAATGGTATTTTGAGTTATAAAAAATTTTCGCCGAGTTTCATATAAATCGTTAATTGTTAAAAAATTTGCTTCTTTCAAAAATTTGGAAAGATTATGTTCTTTGTTTAGAATACAATTTCGAGTGACCGCAATAAAAAAGTTATAATTAAAAAGCAAAATATACTAAACACGATATCATAAAAACGATCTTGTTTCAATGATTAAAAAAACATTAGCTAATCAAATTATTTGTAAATTATTTTATCTTTTAATTTAGTGTAAAAATAGATTTATGATTTCTTTGTTTTTGTATTGCTTCATTGTGCTTTATTGTGGGCAATAGGGACCCGCATCCCATTTCAGAACCCCTTAAATACATTTTCCAGAATTTACAACTCATTACAATCGATTCTTAATACTCGAAAACCCATCTCACCATTTTTTAAATAAGGACTCATCGCAATCCATTCAAGGCATTAGAAAACTATTATCATCGCAATTTTTGTGTAAATATTTCGAGCCGAAAAAATATTCAATTAAATATTGGTGTGGGTCATATTAAAGGACTTCCTAAACGAATTTTCCCGATATTAGTATCTATATAATCGTTTCTGAGCATTTGATTCCTTCCTCGTGCTAGTTAAACAAAATAGGAGAACCGAGCAGTCCCAGATGACATCAAACTCCTTTGAGGCGGAGCAAAATGTGAAAGGAAGTAAAAGATCAAAATATTAATTAAATAGCGAATGCAACAAGTCAATATTGAAAATCATAACAGCCATTATTTTAAAAAGGACGCGATTAGCGTCAACCGTCTAATGTGACCGTAACGCAACCAACATATCATGACGAAACATGACGCCAGATATCTTATTAACGAAAAACACAAGACGAAGCGCGATTCAACATAGAATAAAAACGGGCTACATGGTGCGAAACCACTCAAAATGATACAACATGGTACACGTAACGCAACATTGTGCAATATCTAGCAACATCCCACAACATGATTCAACATTAAGCCACGTGGTGTAACATCAAACACCATTGTGCAATATCCCAGAACATAGTGCAACATCATGCAACATCGTAAAACATTACGCAACATGGCGGGCCAAACGAAAGACTCCTAAATGAATTAACCAGAAATCATAACACCGTAGTATTATTTTCAAGCATTCGAATACCCTGCGAAACCAAATAAAAAGTTGAAAGGCTTTATGAGGTTTTGACTGGAATTATGTATAAAAATTATATAGTGCCCCGATGCAATGGCGCCGATGACGTGGTTTGTAGAAAATTTTTCGTGGTTTGATATTTACACACCCGGTATATTATGTATTATTTATATAGGTAAATTATGTAAATTAACCGGCGTTTTAACGGCACCGTATTTAAGGATGATTTAGATCCAGAATCACATTGAACAGCACATTGACGTCACATTTTCTGAATACGTAATGGCGTAAGTATTAAATTTCTCTAAATTATAGGCTATTACCCGGTATTTTCACTAACAAACGGTCTATATATACATATTTATACAATACTTACCTTTTAAAAATGTAATAGACTAACAAAAAAAAATATGAATTCATTTACTTATTAATTTATACACAATTAAATTTAAAAATTTTAATATGGAAAAATAATATGTAATATTATTATGTTACGTGGCTACTCATCCGTTCTTAATGACCACTTCAACAAAAGTACATTATGCTGATTAATTGAAATCACCGATGTGTAACAATTACACCATGTTAAAGTTAGCCGAAAGCTGTCAGCCGAAAGTGAATTCGAAAATCGATAATGCAGATTGTGTCTCGACTACTTCAGCCGAAAGTTACATTTTCTGATGTAAAATGAAATATCCCAGCCGAAAATTACTAACCTATAATATTAGTCGAAAATATATAAATATTAATTACAAACAACAAATAAAATTAAAATAATGACTCGGGAAAATGGGGGAAATGAAATACACGTACAAACTTCGAAAATGTGTAAAACTTAACGTTTAAAGTGTTGTGTCTCATTTGAATCGGTTTATCGATGGTTATCGCTGGAAAATTTTCGAGGTCAAGTTTCGTGTTGGGAGTTCAGGAAAATTAGGGGCAGTGCAAACTTAGAAAATTTGTGAAAACTTGTGAAAATTTAACCTTTTCCAGACATAACACTTTAAACGTTTTTTACAAATTTTCGAAGCTTGCACGTGTATTTCACTCCGCCCAATTTTCCCGAACTCCCAACATGAAACTTGCTCTGGAAAATTTTCCAGCGATAACCATTGACGAACCGATTCAAACGAGACCTTTTCCAGACATAACACTTTAAACGTTAAGTTTTTATAAATTTTCGAAGTTTGTACATGCATTTCACTCCGCCCAATTTTCCCGGACTCCCAACATGAAACTTGACCTGAAAAATTTTCCTTCGATAACCTTCGATGAACCGATTCAAACGAGACCTTTTCCAAACATAACACGTTAAACGTTAAGTTTTTACAAATTTTCGAAGTTTGTACGTGTATTTCACTCCGCCCAATTTCCCTGAACTCCCAACATGAAATTTGACCTGGGAAATTTTCAGAGTTAACAATCGAGATCTTTCCCAAACATAACTCTTTAAACGTTCAGTTTTAACAAATTTTCGATGTTTATACGTGTATTTCACTCCGCCCAATTTTCCCGGACTCGCAACATGTAACTGGACCTGGAAAGTTTTTACAAATTTTTGAAGTTTGCCCATATACTTAACATTCTTATTATATGCACATGAAACTGCTAAATTAAAGTTGGTATTTTAATTTTATTTATTGTTTGAAATGAATATTTATATATTTTCGGTTAATATTATAGGTTAGTTGCTTTCGGCTGGAATATTTCAATGTTACTAAAGTTATCCGAAAATCCCTGCATTATCGACATATTTCGTATCAGGTGATAGTACAAAATTCTGTTGATATTAGCCGAAAATTACATGTTAACAGTAAATTTTCGCCGAAAAAAAAGTTCAAAAATCAATATGAACATGGTCATATGAACAGGGTGAAGTTAGACCAATTCGTAAATAGCTGGATCCCATATCTATAATTAGTCGTGTTAGAGGTAAATGAATTTGAGTTGAAGCACTAACAGTGAACATCTGTGCCGAAAATCAAGCCATATTTTATGTAGCATCATAGTGAAATAAATTAAAAGCTGGACGCATGTTTAGTGGTAATTTGTATTGGGTGAAGTTAGACCAATTCGTAAATAGCTGGATCCCGTATTTTTAATTTGTCGTGTTAGGGGTCAATGAATTTGAGTTGAGCCACTAACAGTGAGCACCTGTGCCAAAAATCAGGTCATATTTTACGTAGCATCATAGTGAAATAAATTACCACTAAACATGCGTCCAGCTTTTAATTTATTTCACTATGACGCTACATAAAATATGGCCTAATTTTTAGCACAGGTGTTCACTGTTAGTGCCACACCTCAAATTTATTGGCCCCTAACACGACAAACCATAAATATGGGATCCAGCTATTTACGAATTGGTATAACTTCACCCAGTTCATATGACCTTTAATCATACGAATTATGTGATATTGTTTTTTCAAATTTTTTTTCGGCGAAAATTTACTGTTAACTTCAGAAACTTGTAATTTTCGGGTAACATCAACAGAATTTTGTACTACCACCTGATACGAAATATGTCGTTAATTCAGGTTTTTTTCGGCTGAAATTTTCGCTAACTTCAGTAGCACGAAATTTTCGGTTAATAGCAACAGAATATTGTACTACCACCTGAAACAAAATATATCGATAATGCAGTTTTTTCGGCTGAAATGTTCGGCTAACTTCAGTAGCATGATATTTCAATTTAATATCAGAAAATTTAACTTTCGGCGGAAGTAGTCGAGGTACAATCTGCATTATCGGTTTTTTACTTTCGGCTGACTACTTTCGGCTAACTTTAACAGGTCGTAATTTTTATTTTTTTTAAATATCGACGGAAGTAGACGAGGCACTATCTGCATTATCGATTTTTTCACTATCGACCTTTAACAGTAGCTGCGTTTTTTTGAAATGTGGTGTTCGAGACCGCGATAAAATATAGGGAAAATACAGGGAAATTTAAACAAAAAAATTTAGAACAACAACTTTAACTAACTTCAAGTCAATCATTTTGTAATTTTTGGTTTATAATTAAACACAACAATACCCAATATTAAAATAAATTAATTAATTTCACCAGCAAACATTAAGATATCCATTTTTTCTTATTAAAAATACAATTCAGTCATTTTATTTTCATTCTTTCAAATTTCCAGTTGTAAATGAAGCAAGGAACAATCAAAAAATTGTGTACTAAAAAAATTTCCCTGATTCGTCAGTTCAGGAATTATTAAGTTTTTTGATGAGCTCTGTTGTACTCTACTTAATATCAAGAGTTGTTCAGAGTTGTTGAGAACAAGCATAAATAAACTTTATTCCATGATAAATATAAAGATATTGATTTTGTATAAGCTCTACAGGATTCGATTGAGTAAATCCGAAGCACAAATATTTTAATAATATGTGAATTGTTTAAAAAATCAAAATATAATTTATCGCGGTCTAGAGCAGCTTTTTCAAAAAAACGCAGCAAGTATGTGATTCTGTGCTTATAATATAGCTTTAGTGGAACATAAAATTTTAAGTAAGTTTATTACAACATAAAATTTAAATAAATAAATATTAAATAAACAATATTGTGCCATTTTTTTAAGTTAATATATTTGCAATATTTATCATTAATATACATTTTTCTTTGTGATAATTGTATTTAAAGTGCAGTGTGCTAAAAATTGTGTGCTTAAAAACGTCATTATAGTACACACCCTAAGTAATCGCTGTTTAATATTTCTACATTCACGCGAATATAAATTTGCAAAACCAAATTTACGATCACAAATTTGTCTTGTAATTGAAGTTTTGTTAGATAAAAATAGGATTAGTCTTAACATATTTTTGGAAACAAGTCCTTTTCACCACGTGCTGATTTTTTATTAGAAAAATAAAACAAAAAATTTCAATAATGGTGCAATGAAACTAGTAATCGAACTTAACAGTTGGTTTGGTAATAAAAAACAATATAATCAATGAAATATTGTTCTTAGATTGACCCCATATTAAATTAGGAATAACTGAAAATAAGTAGACACAATAATTTTTGTTATCCGTTACCTCTAATTTAGAGGCATAGGGCGTGTAGTGTTATGTAGGCTGGGCCATCTAACTCTGTTGGATGTTATAACTTTGATTTTCCCATGATTTTCCGAGTTGTTTCGCCTATGCTAGCATAGTTTATTTCCACGTTACTGCTGTTCGCCCAACTTTCCTTTTACCTTGCTCATTCCATTTCAGAGATCTTCTTGTTATCTTCGTGTTTGATCCGTTTGCCAGAGGAGCTCAACATTTGTTATTTTGTTGAGCCAGAAGCACCTCAGTGTTCTCCTGAGGTATTTATTTATAGCATCACAGATTTCACACGAGAATTAAACATTGTCAGCTTGGTGTTGCGAGATAGTCCAGTTCTGTTCTAGACTTTGTATAACACGTTGAATGTTGTTCTGGCTTTGTTGATTCGTTACTTTATGTCTTCAACTGTTTCATCCATTTTTGCTAGTCTGTAACACAAAAATGTTTTGTATAAATTTATAAATAGAATAAATTAAATTGTTTATTATTTAAATTAAAGTAGGTTTTAACAGTTGTACGTTATATTATAACTATAGAAGTATCACTACTTTTTATGTAACTAAGTGACAGAATTCGTTTCCAGTTTATAATTATAAATAACGTGATTATAACGTGATTATATTACTATACGTATATTTAACGTGAGGCAAAACCCCTAAACTAATGGAACTTGATTTTTTTTATGGTTTAATATCTATTTAACATTTTTGGAAAGCCCGTGGAAATTTTGTAAAAATATCACATATGTTTTTAAATTGTATTTGTCTTTTTAAATTTTGCATAAATATTACAAATAAAATTCAAAAATTCAATCAATAGTAATAAACGAAATATCTTATAATTATCTTATAATTATTATAATTATCAAGATTTTTCTAAATTTTAATTTAATATATTAAAATGTCAAAATATTTGATTTTAAATAATATCACAATAAAATTATCTTAAATAATTCCAAAAATATATAAAAACATGTCTAATAAATTTGGAAGATGAACTTTAATCATATAAAAAAGTAAATAAAAGTAAATGTGGCACAAATTCGAAAAACTATAATAAAATACAAATTCATTTTGCTTCTAAATAAAAATATTTTTTTTCACTAATCCAACAAACTTTTAGTTTGGTAGTACGGTCTAATAGACTTTTATAAATAATTGCCATTCCAAAAAATATTGATCAATTATGTTATTAATAAATGTTCAGATCAGTTTAATTTTAGAAATAAATATCGTATATCTTCCTTTTAAAGTTCTTAAACTAATAAAATAATCCATTATTCAGGTAAATAAAAAAAAAATTAATTGCGTTCGTTAATTTAATTTATATTATTTTAACTTGATTAATTAATAACGAATATTGTTTGAAATTGAAATACTATAGCGCCAGAAATTTCCTCCTCTTTTGATATTGCTGGTTTATTCTTAATATAACTAGTATCAACATTTCTTTATACTGCTACTAGATACTCCTTAGTAAGCTGATAATATTTTACACAAGCGCAATCTAAAATATTAAAAAGGAAAACTGTTAATGTAATTAAGGCGCGTATATAATTAAAAGAATTACTTGTAAATTTTCTTTCAATAATTTAATTGTGTTAAATTTTTTGTTGTTGTTTGTAAAAATTGATATTAAATTCAAACGCATAAACTCTTTGAAATCGATCCCGAGCTATTTCATATATATGAGTTTCCGCGGAAAATAAAATTAAAATTGCCAATTGTAATGCAAATGTTTTATCCTCAATCATGAATGAAAGAAAATTTATAAACCACATCCATTGATGAACGTCAACACAAATTTTTTTGTGTCGAATTTAGTTAAATATTGAGTCGATTGTCTTATATCGGTTAGCTGTTTAAACTGTTTATTGTGATTATTATGCAAATTTTTTAACGACATATTTCGCCTCGGATGCTGATGAATAATCTATCAGTAATGAGTTTGAAACGTAGAATGTAAGATATCGATCCAAAATTTAATTTAATATGGCAATTCAATATATACATACCCTAATTTGTACTTTATATTTATTCGAATTTTGTTTTTTGGTTGACGGTTATGGAACTCGTTCACCAATAGGAACATAAACATATTTAATTAAATGTAAATGGAAGCATTGGGACTGGAAATAAAAACCTAATATTAGTATGCTATAGGATTTCAATTTCAAATTAAACCATTTAAAGTTCACTGGTAACTTTTTCCAAAATAAAATAGACCTTTGCAAAAACAAATAAAACATTTCCAAATTTTAAAAAAACATTTTCTTTTAATATTTTTGCTATTACGTTTATAAATTGTAATAAACGTTAAATTTGACGTTATATAAATGTTACGGTAAGAGTCCCAAATCGGAAAATGTCCTGTTAATGTTTCGGAATCTATAAATGAGAGTCCTATATCATCGAAATAGTTCACCCTTCACCCTACGAAGTATTTTTTATGGTATTAGTGCAAATTGGAATTTGGAATAGTAATGACTAATGGCTTTACTAGCGCTCTGAGGTCACTAAGGTCAACAAACATTTTGTATCCTTCGGACCTCTGGACAACCGGTTTTTAATCGTGCAACTGAAGCAGAATCCGTTTTAAGAAGTGAAAAATATTATATTATTTCTCAACAGCAGAAAAAAATCTTTATAAATCAATATGGATACTACTCAGTTAATTTTGAAAAAAAATATTCAAAAGCGTGATGGGAGAAAAATTGAAAATGTGACCGAAGAAGTTTTGCAATTTGTGGAGGATGCTGTAGAAACAAACTCGTACATCCGCTAAAATCAATCAACGATATTTTATTCGAAAATAAAAATATAAATTTTAATATACACAAACGGTAGTTAAGTCATTAAACACACTTAATTTAACTTAAAAAAAACTGCAATTGAGTTTGATGATCCTAATAACGGAGGCTTGATTTCAGAAATTTTTTTCTTTTATTGTTTAATTTAATTTTGAAAATGTTTAATTTGAATTTGAAATTGTTGAATTTATTATATGAAAAGTTTAATTTGAAATAGAATAAGTTTTTTTTAATTTGGAAATGTCCATTGATTTGTATGGAATGCGTATTTTTCATATAAATCATTTGGAACGTACTTTGAAAAATATGCTATAGTGGACTTAAAATTTCGATATATTGTTGCATAATCGCACTGAAAGGTGTAATATTGGGTTGAAACTGCCGCCGTCTCCATTCAATATTACTTTAAGGTGTATATTGCACGTTTTCTAGTATGGTGTCTGAAACTGGGACATTAGATGTACCATCAGCTGTAACAACTTACAAAACGGCGTTTTCCTCGGTATCACTAACTTCTTCCTATTGTATGTCATATTCATTATTTTTTTTACGGGAACTTAACTCTTCTTGTTGATCTATTTCATTGTTATTCTTTATTTCTTCAACTGATTCATTACCAAAGTCTGAGCCGTACAACAATTCCAAAATTTCTTCGTAAGCTAGATTTTTTTCGCGCTATTTCTAGTAAAAACAGTTACACAATATTAGAGGAAAACTAATAATATTTGCAATATTTGAAACACCGTGTATAATATATCAAAATAATTATTTTTCGACTTCACTCTTTTTAATATAAAATGTATAATTAAACATTTAATGTTACAATTAAATTTAGAAAAAACGATAAATTATTTAGTTACTTGCCAACAAAGAAGAGAGTAACACAACCTCATTCGACAACAACGATCAACAAACTAATAAATAATATCACGTACAAATAATTTTTATAGAAAATAACTAATAAAAAATGAGCATAACGATTTTATATGCACAGAAATATGATGTACAACAATACATTGTACAAGGTGTGCAAAACATAAAAACTAAAGGTATAAACAGAACCAGTGATACAGTGACAAGATACAACGCCTGTCAAATTAAAATACACATAAATCATAGGATGCTAACACAACCAATGTCGCTGGCGACGACATCATTGATTCCAAATTCTTTTTTAGAATCGATTCTAACTTTGCCGTCGGCGCAGCATTACTACCAACTATTTTGAGAGTATTATGTTGGTATCAAATTTTTTAGAACTGTTTTTAAATCAATTTCAACCAAATCTGACTGTTGTACACAATTTTTTATGTGAAAATAATTAAACAGAGTCGATACAAAGATAAATGAACTATTTTAGAGCTAATTGACGCGCTTGGTGTGTTGAGCAAAGCGACACCGTCGATAGACAAATGTATTTTGTCGCTGTACCTCTGGCTCTGTTTATACCTTTAACGTACTATTTATGGTATTCACTACACACGGTAATATTTATAGGAGTAATAGAACGAATAAAAAGTCACAGGTTTTACTAATATTAACACGATAAACTGAGCATTTACAACTTAAGAAACTATAAATGTAATAAAAATAGTAAAAATCGTCCAACCTCATAGCTTTTTAACATTTACGAATCCACTGATATAAAACTGTTCGAAAGTCGAAATAACTCTCTCGTGGCGTTCGTAAAATTTTGGATGAAAAATAAATCGAGAATAGCTATTTGGATTTTGTTTTGTCTATAAGTAGTATTTGGATTGTGTTGCGATCTCTTCTTCTCCATTCTTCTATTATATTATCTATTTATAATAATAAAAATAGGTGGAGTCTTCTATTATTTAGTGAAGCCAATGAAATTTTTTTCCGGGTATTTATTCAAAATTTTCGAAAAACTATCTATCTCTATCTAAAACTGTAAGAGTGTTTGTTTTTTTGCATTTGTACCAAAACTCAATACCAATATAGTTAGACAGTCAGAATTTTTAAATTGATCTTTATTATATTTGGTTGAGTTTGTGACAAAAATGAAAATTAACTTGTTTATGTTATAAAAATCGATTTATCATTTGTTTATTCTAAAATTGTAAAATGGTGTGCCCTTCACTAAAATTTTTGGTCTGTTGGCAAACAAAAAAATTGTACATAATTAAATAAAAACTTTCGTGACATCGTATTAAAATGGGGATAATTTTAGTTTGTTTACAATGTCATAAGCTAACTAAACATACATACCATGTTTGTGAGAAATCTCTGTGAGCTGGCCAATTTTTGGAACAGTGAACGTCTAAATCCCATTTATTTTAGTTTTGCAAAATTTGAGTATACGGATAATTTTTATTTGTTTGAACATTTCAAATTTCGTATTAATCTATTTTTTTTCATTGTCATTGCCGAAGACGCTAGTTTACTCATTGCGTATTAACGAGCAGTTGATTTTCATAGCAAAATTTTTTAAATAATCCTAACATTGCTTTTGTCAACTGTTTTACTAATGCATGTGCATTTTTGTTATTTCGACAAATTTTTTTAGTCCGCCATGTTTTGTTGTTTTTTAATTTTGTCGAAAACTTCACGTTCGTTCTTTAAAAGCCGAAAATTATCAAAACGAAAAATTGGGTCAGATAATTGTAAAACTTTTTGAGACAATAATTTTACCGTATTTCGTTTATATGCTAGAGGAAAATGCGAATTAAAATTTAGATATCTGCCTGACCAAGTTTTTTGTGGTACCAATCTTTTGAAAGGGAACCATCACTATATGTATTACTAGTAAATCCAAAAAAGGTAAACTATTGTTGGATTCAATTGTAAATTTAATTCTGTTATTGAAAGAATTAAATGCATGGAAAAAATTGTTTATTTAATCAACTGGAATAGCAGTTATAATGTCATCAACATATCCAAAGAAAAAGACCGGTGTGACATTAAGAGAACTCAAAACACTACTCTCAATACGTTCAATAACGAGGTCTGCTATGGCAGGACTAGTAGGTGAACCCATAGAGGAACCAAAAAGTTTCCTGTATATTTTATTATCAAAAGAGAATTCACAATTATTTAAAACCAACAGCAATGGCTGTAACTTACTCGACTTTGTTTAGTTTGGTATTTGAATTCTCTTGAATTTCGGTCCATCTGTCATTTATAAGTTGAAAGCACTATCTACATTAGTAAATAAAGATACTACATCTAGAGATAAAGTTTTGTAGTCATTAGGAAGTGTAACATTTTTAATTTTATCTTTAAAAGAAATAGATAATTTCTGATTTAAGGCTTTTGTAAGTTTTAGTTGAATTTTGAAAAGTTTTTTATATTGCCGACTAAAAACCTTCCATATTTCATTTCCATTTTTCGGAAAAATGTATGCGCCATTTTTGTAGGTGGGTAATTATATATTATTATGTGGATGTTAGGCTGGATTTTGTTTAAACCGAATCTTTTTTCTGGTTTAGCCTATGTTTAAATAAAAAATGTATTTATTTATGAAGCCGACGTTTCGGGCACATTTTTTGACCAATTGAGTGTACGGAGTATTGAATAATAAGACAAATTTTGATCTGCTCTATCCACTCCTTTCATGAAAGCATTATATTTGTCGATGCAAATAGCCTTTCTTTTTATATTATCATTTCGACATGTTTTTTTCAGTTGTAGCCTCATGAATTGTTGAAATCATATGAACTAACCTTTTATCGTTCCATGAAAGTAGCAGAATCTCACCATTTCTTCTACCATTTCTACTTCTTACCATTACTTTCGTTTCATATCGTTTCAATTCTTCTGCTTTGAGATCTGATGGTAGTCCTCTGTTTACTCGAATAGTACCACATGCTCTTACTTTTCTATTTAATAAATTTCAGTGCAATTTTTACACTGTTATAATAATTATCTTGGAGCACGTGGTACCATTGATCCAGATATGGCTCTAATACATAAAAAAATGTTTACTCTAGATGTTCCCCTGCTCTGTATATATTCCAATATTTCCAATATATGCTGTTATGCTTCTACATGCAACGCGAATGGGAAGACCATATTTTAAATCTTACCTGGATTATATGTCCTAAATCTTAATCTTCCGCGCCATCGAATCATAACTTCATCCAAAGACATTTTTTGGTTTGCCTTATAAATTAAATTTAGATTGTTTTGTAAAATAATCTATTACAAATTTCGAACGCTGGCGAGTGTATTATCAATTCATTGTTGCACTCTATTATTAATAAACTACGCCACTCTAAAATGAATTTTAATTTCAATGCCGTCTGTTCTGGTTTGACTCTCCTATGTTGTTTTCTTATGGTCATCTTCCACCGTTAATCGTTTCAAATTTGTTGTCAAATTGCCTGTAAAATTAGGTTTGATTCATTGGAATAACTAACTTGACGGTTCCTTACCCTCGTTACTTTCGAAATTTTATCGAAAATTCCTAAATTATTCTTACAATAGTTTCCATTTAACACTTAATTTTTAATGACATAAATCACACAATTTCTCGATGACCCATTTTTGTTTTATTTTCAATAAAAGTTAATTAGCCAATGGATTTTATTTCCTTTAAACGAAAATCAATACTACATTTTCATTGAATCATACATCACCTATCGACACAAAAAATGCTTACTGCATGCGCTTTACATAGCTCCATATCATCCTGCAAACTGACATGGATGAAAGGTCGACGTCGAGTTCCACACACTATCCAGGGATTATAGTTGTGTTTATTTAAATCACCGAAATGAAACTACTTTAACTACTTCATCTACCTGTTCGGTAGTGTAAACTTCGGATATATCTCCATTTCGGTCCATTGTTTGCCCCTCATTCCAAATTTCCTCCATCTCTACTTCAACTAAATTTTGCGTCCACCGTTCTGCTACCTATACATAGAAAAAAACATTCTAGATTCGAAAAGTTTTAAATACAAAGATATGATCTCGAATCGTATGAAGTCAATTTGGTTTTCTGAACTGTTTAACAGATTTCGAAAAGGTTACGGTATGCCTAACGTTTTAAAATTTCTTTAAAGTTAAGGTGGACCTTAACGTATTTCAAATAATTTTTTGAGAATTTTTGTATGTTTAGTATTCGAGATAGTCCATTGAACTCAGAAACTTTTCGCTGGCCGGACTAGTGGGTTGTATGAGGTGATGGAGGATCGTTTAACGTATTTAAAATAATTTTTTGAGAATTTTTGTATCTTTAGTATTCGAGATAGTCCATTGAACTCAGAAACTATTCGGTGGCTGTAATAGTGGGTTACATAAGGTAATAGAGGAACATTTAACGTATTTGAAATAATTTTTTGAGAATTTTTGTGTGTTCCATATTCGAGATATAGTCCATTGAATTCAGTATCTAATGGCCATAAGAACATCGAAGGGAAAGTGGGTAACTTAGAAAATACAGAACGTTTTATTAATTTAAATTTATTGTAAGTAACATTGCATAGGATTTGGACCACTTTTGTAAAATTATTTATTTCCAAACAGATTTTTGCTGTGTTCTGGAGGTGATAGTAGAACTAGGTATATCAAGTAATATTTCTTTCGGCTATAAAATATTTTTTCGCCTGGGATAGCAAAGACACAATCTGCATTACCACCTTTCGGCTGGAAACTTTCGGCTAACTTTAATATTCTACTGAATTTAGTCGAAAATTTCAACCGAAAAAACCTGCTTTATGGACATTTTTCGTATCAGGTCACATCAATATCACATAATTCGAATGTTTAAAGGTCATATGAACTGGGTGAAGTTAGACCAATTCGTAAATAGCTGGATCTCATATTTCTAATTTGTCGTGTTAGGAGCCAATGAATTTGAGTTAAGGCACTAACAGTGAAAACCTGTGCCAAAAATCAGGCCATATTTTAAGTGGCATAGTGAAACAAATTAAAAGCTGAACGCAAGTTTAGTGGTAATTTGTACTGGGTGATGTTGTTAATTTATTCCACTATGATGCTACGTAAAATTCAAAACTCAAATTCATTGGCCCCTAACACGACAAACGACGACATGCGTGCTGTGATTCTAATTTGGAAGATAGCCGCGATCTTGAGGTCCAAATTACTGGAAGGTGGTACTCGTAATTTCAAATCGCAAGATCACGTTTTAAAATCGCAGCAAGATGACAATTTAAATGACACACAAATTAAATGAAACAATTGACTTGGATGAAATTCTTTTGATAGTAGCGTAAATAGGCGAATAAAAACGATATACCGAACTTATTGAACACCCCTCGTAATTTTCAAACGAAGGCAGAGCGGTTTTCAAATAAGCTAAACTGAAATTATAAAATCAAAAATAGTAGAGAAGCTAATTATGTATTACCAACATTAAACCTATCTAAAAAAAGTACTAAAAACGTCAAGAAACCATTTTTATTGTTTGTTTATATATTACTTATATAAAATTTAAGTTTTATTAATTAAACACGGACTTAAAATTTAACCAGACATAATATTTTTTAATTTTCCATTTTGTTGTACACAAATTATAAATGTCCGTTCTCTTATAATTATAACACATTCACATGCAAAACTCCAAATTTGATGTTTCTAGGGCAATTATACTAACTTATATAATGCATACACCTTAGTTCGAAAATTGTGTGTACGTATACGTGCCTTCGTATTGTGCAGTACGTGCTATTCTCTTCGTTCTCATTCGTTTCGCTTACTTATATAACAAGCCCCTCCACAAAGTGCGTCATACGATACATTTCTCTACGTCTCTTACCTCTTTGCTCATAAACTAAATTTTTAAGTGGGGGAAGTGTGCCGCGCCTTTGCTGCACCAATTTCAAGTGCGCCTCGTGTTGTATACTGACTAATCCAACGATAAGAAAGTGGAAAAAAAATTTATTTTGTTTCGACTGTTTTTTATTACAATTTATAATTCAACAAAAAATGTAGTTTCTGGGAATGGTGATGGTGGGTTATTATTATGGGTGAACTTTGTTAAGTGTCCAAATTTGTTTTTTAATTAATTAAATTATATATTAATATATTATTAATTAATAATAATAAAATAAAGTTAGATCAACTAATTCATTTAGTTAAATTTAACTATATTTTACTTATTGTTCCGTAAAGAAAATTTTGGTGAGTATAGATTCTTCTAGCTTGTTAAGCGTGAGGCAAAAATATTAAAATGTCGCAAGAGTTGAATTGATTTTTTCGATATTAATATGGTTTAGTTTGTGCTTTATTTAAATTTTCATTTGTAGTAATAGTTTTGTTTAAATAAAATTTTTTTAAGCAAAGTGTGTTATGTAATCGAGGAAAAAAATGGTGATAGGAGATTCAAAAATGTCCGACCGCTTGTTGATTTTTATTAAAATTGATTTCAATTTTTTATATGGTATTTAATTATAAAAATGCCGCCATTTTTATATATTTAGTTTGTGCTTTATTTAAACTTTAATTTGTAGTAATTTTTTTGTGTAAATAAGATTTTTTTAAGAAAAGTGTTTTGTGTAATCGAGGAAAAAAATGGTGGTACGATATTCAAAAATATGGGTTGTGGATTTTTATTAAAATTAATTTCAATTTCTTGTATGGTATTTAATTATAAAAATGCCGCCATTTTTATATCTTTAGTTTGTGCTTTATTTAAACTTTAATTTGTAGAAATTTTTTTGTGTAAATAAAATTTTTTTAAGAAAAGTGTTTTGTGTAATCGAGGAAAAAAATGGTGGTACGATATTCAAAAATAACACTTGTGGATTTTTATTAAAATTAATTTCAATTTTTTATATGGTATTTAATTATAAAAATGCCGGCATTTGTATATATTTAGTTTGTGCTTTATTTAAACTTTAATTTGTAGAAATTTTTTTGTGCAAATAAAATTTTCTTAAGAAAAGTGTTTTGTTTAATCGAGGAAAAAAATTATGATAGAATATTCAAAAATGTCCGACCGCTTGTGGATTTTTATTAAAATTGATTTCAATTTTTTATATAGTATTTAATTATAAAAATGCCGCCATTTTTATATATTTAGTTTGTGCTTTATTTAATTTTCATTTGTAGTAATTTTTTTGTGTAAATAAAATTTTTTTAAAAAAAGTGTTTTATGTAATCGAGGAAAAAAATGGTGGTACGATATTCAAAAGTATAACTTGTTGATTTTTATTAAAATTAATTTGAATTTTTTGTATTGTATTTAATTATAAAAATGCCGGCATTTTTATATATTTAGTTTGTGCTTTATTTAAATTTTCATTTGTAGTAATTTTTTTGTGTAAATAAAATTTTTTTTAAGAAAAGTGTTTTGTGTAATCGAGGAAAAAAATTATGATAGGATATTCAAAAATGTCCGACAGCGCTTGTTGATTTTTATTAAAATTGATTTTAAATTTTTGTATGGTATTTAATTATAAAAATGCCGCCATTTTTATATATTTAGTTTGTGCTTTATTTAAATTTTAATTTGTAGTAATTTTTTTGTGTAAATAAGATTTTGTTAAGAAAAGTGTTTTGTGTAATCGAGGGAAAAATGGTGGTATGATATTCAAAAATGTCCGATCGGCTTGTGAATTTTTATTAAAATTAATTTCAAATTTTGTATTGTATTTAATTATAAAAATGCCGCCATTTTTATATATTTAGTTTGTGCTTTATTTAAATTTTCATTTGTAGTAATTTTTTTGTGCAAATAAAAATTTTTTAAGAAAAGTGTTTTATGTAATCGAGGCAAAGAATGGTGATAGGATATTCAAAAATGTCCGACAGCGCTTGTTGATTTTCATTAAAATTGATTTCAATTTTGTATATGGTATATAATTAACATTTTTACATATTTAGTTTGTGCTTTATTTAAAGTTTAGTATGTAGTAATTTTTTCGTGTAAATAAAAAATTTTTAAGAAAAGTGTTTTGTGTAATCGAGGCAAAAAATGGTGATAGGATATTCAAAAATGTCCGACCGCTTGTTGATTTTTATTAAAATTGATTTCAATTTTGTATATGGTATTTAATTATCAAAATGACGGCATTTTTACATATTTAGTTTGTGCTTTATGTAAATTTAAATTTGTAGTAATTTTTTTGTGTAAATAAGATTTTTTTAAGAAAAGTGTTTTGTGTAATCGAGGAAAAAAATTGTGGTACGATATTCAAAAATGTCCGACCGCTTGTTGATTTTTATTAAAATTAATTTCATTTTTTTGTATGGTATTTAATTATAAAAATGCCGGCATTTTTACATATTTAGTTTGTGCTTTATGTAAATTTAAATTTGTAGTAATTTTTTTGTGTAAATAAGATTTTTTTAAGAAAAGTGTTTTGTGTAATCGAGGAAAAAAATTATGATAGGATATTCAAAAATGTCCGACAGCGCTTGTTGATTTTTATTAAAATTGATTTTAAATTTTTGTATGGTATTTAATTATAAAAATGCCGCCATTTTTATATATTTAGTTTGTGCTTTATTTAAATTTTAATTTGTAGTAATTTTTTTGTGTAAATAAGATTTTGTTAAGAAAAGTGTTTTGTGTAATCGAGGCAAAAAATGGTGGTATGATATTCAAAAATGTCCGATCGGCTTGTGAATTTTTATTAAAATTAATTTCAAATTTTGTATTGTATTTAATTATAAAAATGCCGCCATTTTTATATATTTAGTTTGTGCTTTATTTAAATTTTCATTTGTAGTAATTTTTTTGTGTAAATAAAATTTTTTTAAGAAAAGTGTTTTATGTAATCGTGGCAAAAAATGGTGATAGGATATTCAAAAATGTCCGACCGCTTGTTGATTTTTATTAAAATTGATTTCAATGTTTTATTTGGTATATAATTAACATTTTTACATATTTAGTTTGTGCTTTATTTAAAGTTTCATTTGTAGTAATTTTTTTGTGTAAATAAGATTTTTTTAAGAAAAGTGTTTTGTGTAATCGAGGAAAAAATGGTGGTACGATATTCAAAAATATGGGTTGTGGATTTTTATTAAAATTAATTTCAATTTCTTGTATGGTATTTAATTATCAAAATGCAAGCATTTTTATATATTTTGTTTGTGCTTTATTTAAATTTTAATTTGTAGTAATTTTTTTGTGTAAATAAGATTTTTTTAAGAAAAGTGTTTTATGTAATCGAGGAAAAAAATGGTGGTACGATATTCAAAAATATAACTTGTGAATTTTTATTAAATTAATTTCAATTTTTTGTATTGTATTTAATTATAAAAATGCCGCCATTTTTATATATTTAGTTTGTGCTTTATTTAAATTTTCATTTGTAGTAATTTTTTTGTGTAAATAAAATTTTTTTAAGAAAAGTGTTTTATATAATCGTGGCAAAAAATGGTGATAGGATATTCATAAATGTCCAACCGCGGTTGTTGATTTTTATTATAATTGATTTCAATTTTTTATATGGTATATAATTAACATTTTTACATATTTAGTTTGTGCTTTATTTAAATTTTCATTTGTAGTAATTTTTTTGTGTAAATAAGATTTTTTTAAGAAAAGTGTTTTGTGTAATCGAGGAAAAAAATGGTGGTACGATATTCAATAATATGGGTTGTGGATTTTTATTAAAATTAATTTCAATTTTTTGTATTGTATTTAATTATAAAAATGCCGCCATTTTTATATATTTAGTTTGTGCTTTATTTAAATTTTCATTTGTAGTAATTTTTTTGTGTAAATAAAATTTTTTTAAGAAAAGTGTTTTATGTAATCGAGGCAAAAAATGGTTATAGGATATTCAAAAATGTCCAACCGCACTTGTTGATTTTTATTAAAATTGATTTCAATTTTTTGTATTGTATTTAATTATAAAAATGCCGGCATTTTTATATATTTTGTTTGTGCTTTATTTAAATTTTCATTTGTAGTAATTTTTTTGTGTAAATAAGATTTTTTTAAGAAAAGTGTTTTATGTAATCGAGGAAAAAAATGGTGGTACGATATTCAAAAATATAACTTGTGAATTTTTATTAAATTAATTTCAATTTTTTGTATTGTATTTAATTATAAAAATGCAGCCGTTTTTATATATTTAGTTTGAGCTTTATTTAAATTTTCATTTGTAGTAATTTTTTTGTGTAAATAAAATTTTTTTAAGAAAAGTGTTTTATATAATCGAGGCAAAAAATGGTGATAGGATATTCAAAAATGTCCAACCGCGGTTGTTGATTTTTATTATAATTGATTTCAATTTTGTATATGGTATTTATTTATAAAAAATGCCGGCATTTTTATATATTTAGTTTGTGCTTTATTTAAATTTTCATTTGTAGTAATTTTTTTGTGTAAATAAGATTTTTTTAAGAAAAGTGTTTTGTGTAATCGAGGAAAAAAATGGTGGTACGATATCCAATAATATGGGTTGTGGATTTTTATTAAAATTAATTTCAATTTTTTGTATTGTATTTATTTATAAAAATACCGGCATTTTTATATATTTAGTTTGTGCTTTATTTAAATTTTCATTTGTAGTAATTTTTTTGTGTAAATAAATTTTTTTAAGAAAAGTGTTTTGTGTAATCGAGGCAAAAAATGGTGATAGGATATTCAAAAATGTCCGACCGCTTGTTGATTTTTATTAAAATTGATTTCAATTTTTTATATGGTATTTAATTATAAAAATGCCGTCATTTTTATATATTTAGTTTGTGCTTTATTTAAATTTTCATTTGTAGTAAATTTTTTGTGTAAATAAGATTTTTTTAAGAAAAGTGTTTTGTGTAATCGAGGGAAAAAATCGTGGTACGATATTCAATAATATGGGTTGTGGATTTATATTAAAATTTATTTCAATTTTTTGTATGGTATTTAATTATAAAAACGAGGGCATTTTTATATATTTAGTTTGTGCTTTATTTAAATTTTCATTTGTAGTAATTTTTTTGTGTAAATAAGATTTTTTTAAGTTTTAAGAAAAGTGTTTTATGTAATCGAGGCAAAAAATGGTGATAGGATATTCAAAAATGTCCGACAGCGCTTGTTGATTTTTATTAAAATTGATTTCAATTTTTTATATGGTATTTATTTATAAAAAATGCCGGCATTTTTATATATTTAGTTTGTGCTTTATTTAAATTTTCATTTGTAGTCATTTTTTTGTGTAAATAAGATTTTTTTAAGAAAAGTGTTTTGTGTAATCGAGGAAAAAAACGGTGGTATGATATTCAAAAATGTCCGACCGGCTTGTGGATTTTTATTAAAATTTATTTCAATTTTTTGTATGGTATTTAATTATAAAAATGCCGCCATTTTTATATATTTAGTTTGTGCTTTATTTAAATTTTCATTTGTAGTAATTTTTTTGTGTAAATAAGATTTTTTTAAGAAAAGTGTTTTGTGTAATAGAGGAAAAAAATGGTGGTACGATATTCAAAAATATGGCTTGTGGATTTTTATTATAATTAATTTCAATTTTTTGTATGGTATTTAATTATAAAAAAGCCGCCATTTTTATATATTTAGTTTGTGCTTTATTAAGTTTTCGTTTGTAGTAATTCGTTGTGTAAATAAGATTTTTTTAAGAAAAGTGTTTTGTGTAATCGAGGTAAAAAATGGTGGTATGATATTCAAAAATGTCCGACTAGCTTGTGAATTTTTATTAAATTAATTTGAATTTTTTGTATTGTATTTAATTATAGAAATGCCGCCATTGTTACATATTTAGTTTGTGCTTTATTTATATTTTAATTTGTAGTAATTTTTTTGTGTAAATAAGATTTTTTTAAGAAAAATGTTTTGTGTAATCGAGGAAAAAAATGATGGTACGATATTCAAAAATGTCCGACCGCTTTTTGATTTTTATTAAAATTGATTTCAATTTTTTATATGGTATTTAATTATAAAAATACCGGCATTTTTATATATTTAGTTTGTGCTTTATTTAAATTTTAATTTGTACAAATTTTGTTGTGCAAATAAAATTTTTTAAGACAAGTGTTTTGTGTAATCGAGGAATAAAATGGTGATAGGATATTCAAAAATGTCCGACCGCTTGTTGATTTTTATTAAAATTGATTTCAATTTTTTATATGGTATTTAATTATAAAAATGACGGCATTCTTTATATTTTTATATATTGTGGTAATTTTTAAATACAATTTTTCTAAGAAAAGTGTTTTTGGTGTGAAAAGTTTTTCTATAAGAAAAGTGTTTTTTGTAATTGAGTATAAAAAAATTGGTTGTGAATAAATAAAAAATGTCCGATCGGTATTTGAGGTGATCAGTATTTATTTGTATAATCATTTTGTCGTATGGTGAAAAATTATAAAAATGCCGGTTAATTTAGATTTTATTTTAATTTTATTTTTTTGCATGTACATTTTGATTTTGAGTGCAAATGTGTATTTTTCAGTTTTTGTTTTTTTCAAAAGTTTGAGTAAAAGTGAATTTTTTCTTTAATAGAATAAATGGCTGACGTTTTTAAGTTTGTGCATTATTTGTGGCAAAAACTTTAAAAAATAAAGTTCAATTGCGTTCTGTATTTAGTTTGCAAATTAAAAAATAATATAAAATTTTTATTAAAATTGGACGCGTGTTAAATAAACTTAAATTTTAATATTATTTTATGTATATTTTTAAAATGTCGATAGATTTTTTATATTAGTTTCTAACAGAAAAAATGGCCGTCAGGTTTTGTGATGTGTTGATTTTCGTATTTTTTGCAAAATATTTTGCATTTTAATTCGAAATTTAAAACTAATAACAAATTCAAATTGAATAATATTTTCAAAATGTTTGAAACTTTTTAAAGCTTGTTGTCTCAAAATTTAGCTTTTTTGTTGTATAATAAATTTTGTATTTACGATATTTAGCTAGGTTAGCTAGTTATTTTAGTGAAAATTACGCACGGAATAGTTTTTACTCAAAAATGATTCGTAAACTTTTTTAATAAATTTTGATCAAATTTATTTTATGAAAAATATTCTAATTTTTCTTAATTTCATTTATATTTTAGCCTCAAATACTTCAATTTGTATGTGAAATTCCGATTTATCTGGACATCGCAAAATTCAGGTATGAAACATGGTTTTTTTTAAAAAAATTGTAGGATATTGAATTTAAAGTTTTAGGAGGTGTAATAAAAATCTTAAAATTTAATATCCTATAAAAATATTATAAAAGTCAATCATTTTTATTAAAAGTGGTGATCAGCTGAACGTATAGGGGGGGATCAAGTCGACTAAATTTATTGCCGGCTCCGTAACCTATTACGGCACTAACATTCCGCCGTTGTGCTGGTCATGGTTTAGGCAACGCGTGGAATATTAGTGGTTACACTGTGGATTTACCCCAGTGTGATTCGGAAGTGTACGTACTACCTCCCAGCGGTGATCACTGGTAACTAGAGTAAACTCTAGGCCAAAGTACGGCGCGAAAGGAGTAAACCTTAAAAAAATCCTCTAATACTGGTATAAATTTTTCATGGAACCAGTATGTTTTCGTACTAGACGATGAAGTTTCGTCTGATTTTACGCATAAGAATGCATCAACAATTAATTATTCGGATATAACCGAGATAGCAGACGATTTGAATACTTTACCTCCACCTTCATCGTACAGAAATTCTGAAGATGATTATGATATTGAGGATGATATTCCAGTTAATAAAGTTAGTCCAAATGCTATTCTCAACAGAGAAGGAATTGAAGATCAACAGATTGATAAAAATTTAATGTCGTCTCCAAGTAGTGTACCTGTAAAATCAACAAACCAAGGTAAATATTTTAATGTAACCGATTATTAAATTTGTATAATAATACAATTTCTATGAAACTGATAGCAAGTTCTTCTGAAGAAAAGAAACCAGAAAACAGCGAATCAGCCGAAAATAAATCTAAAGTAGCCAATCAGCGTTCTGTTCCAGCCCGAGTTTGGTCTGATATGTTAGAGGTTACTGACCCAGATGAAGGGTTCAATTATTGGTTTAAGTTACAAGAAAAATATGAGCGGCCACCATCGAGAGAAACAACAACCAGATCTATAGAAGATATTACCAGGTAAGTGAACCAAATTATTATAAAATCTGGCGGTCACCGCCAACTAGTATATATATATTGCATAACTTTAAGGCCATTTATGCGTAGGACTGTTTAATCGTAAGAACATTTTATCATAAGACTTTTAATCGTAAAATCATTAAATCTCAGTACAAGTTATTAAACATTATAATTGGCCTCACGATTTGCCAGTTAATTATAAATACGATTAATTATAAATAATTTTCAATCATAGTCGACCAAATTTCAATCAGCAAAGCGAATTTAGAATTGAGTTTACAAATTAGAAATTTTGTTCTAAAAACCACAACTCTGTCCAAAGTTCCTGTTAAAATTCCAAATACACCCGATTTAATCCAGTTCGAGTAAGAAATAACCAAGTTCCATCAGTATACACAATTCATTTTAAATTCACTTTCTACGGTCTAAAGGTTTTGGGACTACCAGTCAAGATGTAATAGGAGTTTCAGACATAAACTTTTCTATAGAAGTAGAATTGGTCAACAAGGAATAAACGCTCAACTATATATTGTCATATTACTTTAATATATTGCATTAAACACATTTCAAATAAAAATAAAAAGCCCATAACCAAGCATAGTAAATTATTCAGATAATATAATTTTCTGAACCAAATCAGAACAAAACAACGGCAATTTCAACAATATACCTAACAGGTAAAAACTTATAAGTACATCAGATCAAGAAAAAATAAACAAACAAGTAAACGCAGATATCACAAATGAATTAATCATCAAAAATATAGCTAATCGCAACAAGCACCTGCAGGTTTTACGGATTTATCATTAAGAAACAACTGAGCATACAGCAAACACACAAACATTGAGCTCTATATACAATTGATAAAACAGTGTATCGATTTTGTCCCAAAATGTGTGAAACGAAATGAGTGTAACCGGAAAGATATAGTAGTAGTATTTATGTTTATGTTGGTTAGTGACGCGCGTATAATTGGTTTGCTTTACTATACACATGCAAACCACGTGGCATTGTTTTTTTGTTTATTCTATTAACCCTTGATGAGATTTTAGATTCCTATATTGAGGAGCTCGATTGCGCTCTTTGGCACTCAAAGGGTTAAGGTTAACCATTGTAAACGCCATATTTTTGTGTTGTTTGAAAAAATTAAGAAAAATTCATCATTTTGGAACAATATGATTGGTCGAAAAAATTCTTTAGACGAATGAAAAGACAAATTAACGCAACACTGAATCCGCCTTTACAAGATAGTGTTACTTTTTAAATATTTATGTATTTTCGATTTTTTTATAATTAATATTTTATTTTTAAAATTTATTAAATTTAAATTAAATTTGTTTATAAAATTTTAACATATAACATATAAAATTATAAAAATTTATTATAAAAAAATATTAAATATAAAATACGTTAGCATGTTAAATAATGACACTCCACAGCTCGTGAGCAGACGAAATGTGTTGAGAAAAGGAAATAAGCACCATAAGAATTAAACCGATTCACCCGGATCGCGTTATTTTGGTACTGTCCATCATAAAAATGACACAAATACGAACAAAAGAAAAATACAAATACAAAGACATAATAGTGTATTATATAGTGTATACATATTCGATATTTTTTGCTTCACTCGTTTTAAATGAGTAACTCGCGGGACAAAATCGATATACTGGTTCAATAAAAATAATAGAAACACTGATAGACATAGAACTTAATACGATTATTATTTAATAAGGATGCGAACAGAACTCGCAAACAACAAATACTTTGACATTTTAAAGTAACAAACTATGTTACTCACTCTTATTACCGCTATAGTAAAATTTAGAAATGTCTAATGGAGAATCATCATCGCCTCACGATGCGACCAATTTATGAATAAAGTGAAAGACAATTAAAAATAGAGACCATTCGCCGCACATATAAAAAGGAATTGATGTTATATCTTTTAAACAAGGATTAGAAACGAAAGTCGCGCCGTTTCTTACTTTAAATTAATATTTAAAATAAAAGTCCATCTTAAGAAGCTAGATTTATGTCTTTAAATCATCAAATTTATAGAATTTTATTGCAATAGAGGACGAAACCTCAGAAAAGCTTAAGAACGTCATATGATTCTGAGCTTGTATACAAACTTGTGCGTGTTGTGTAGGAAGGTTTTAGTAGAGCATGGAGCATTACTTGCGAAATACCTAATTTCATCAGTTATGTAAGATATACATATTGCGGAATATTCAGAATATACATAAACATTTAGCTACCTCAGATCATCAGCGAACTGGACACCACGCATAAATCACGTTTTCAATAGCCACACAATGACTAATTCATAATTATTTTTAGTTTATTTTTTCTTGGTCTTATGTACTTATAAGTTTGACCTGTTTGGTATATTTTTAAAATTGCTGTTCTTTTGTTCTGTTTTGGTTCAGAAAATTTTTTTTACTCTTTTTAATTTTATTATCTGAAGTTATCCTTGTAACATCGAACTGGATTAAATCGGGTGTATTTGGAATTTTAACAAGAACTATGGAGAAGGTTGTGGTTTTTAGAACAAAGTTTCCATTCATTTGTAAACCCAATTCTAAATTCGCTTTTCTGATTGAAATTTGGTCGACTATGATCGAAAATTATTTATAATGAATCGTATTTACAATTAACTAGCCAATCATGAGGCCAATTATAATGTTTCATAACTTGTACTGAGATTAAATGAATTTACGATTAAGAGTCTTATGATTAAATATTCTTACGATAAAACAGTCTTACGCCTAAATAGCCTTACAATTAACTGATC
The DNA here is from genome assembly GCA_963691935.1 of Nephrotoma guestfalica. NCBI lineage: Eukaryota > Metazoa > Arthropoda > Insecta > Diptera > Tipulidae > Nephrotoma > Nephrotoma guestfalica. The sequence continues at coordinate 12,207,618 of OY829916.1, read as the reverse complement.
TTACAACTAAGTGCAACGATGATGTAACCATTCGGTTAAATATTTACGAATATATGGTTTACAAACCAATTATGACGATGATATTGTACATTTTTCTGATTATCTTACTCTAATAATTTAAAATTTATTAAACAAAAAATTTAAAATTATGTAATCGTATGCCATTTATTTCATTTTTGTGGTACACAATTACTATTTGTTAATTTGTGACCCGTTTCGAGAAGCGCGCCTCTTGCCAATCATGTTCTATATGAACGTAGTAAATATTTATTTTATTTATCAAGCTTTATACAGAGTAGAGTGTCCATCCGAAAGGTTTACAATATTTTTTGGCCGTCATTTAGACGAATATTAATATTGACAGTTCATACTTGACAGTCATGTAGTACACACGTAGTGCAACGTGTCATGTAGTACAACGTGTTTTAATAGTAAAACCCTGTTACACAAGTCAATCATTAATTCATTATATTAACATTAGGAAAATTACGTGAAAGTTTCGCGAGGAATATGATGGCTTTAAAGCCTACCATTTAGCGGTTTATCAAAAAATTTAAAGAAAGAGGGACTGTGACAAATAAACCAAAGTGTGTAGAACACACATATTCAGAATACCAGAAAATATTGCTGCTGTAAGTCAAAGTATACGAGATAATCCAATGACATCAGTCAGACACCAGGTGCAAGAATTTAGACTTCGAAGCTGAACACCAACCAATATTTTGCGTAAAGACTTGTATTTATTCCCGTATAAAACATAAATAACATAAGAGCTGCTACCAAGAGATCATTTACGGCCATGTACATGTGCAAATAAGATGTTGTTGCTTGACAATGACAATCCGATTTTTTTTTTTTTTGGGGAAATTAATTATGAATGACGAAGCTCATTTTGGCGTAAGTGGACATGTAAACAAACAAAACAACTGGTTTTGGGCAGTATCCACAAATAATTCATCAATCACCATTACATCCCTTGAAAGTGATTGACGGTATAGTGTGCAATTTGACCTGGAGGTTCCACTGTTATCACTGGCGAACGTTATCGTGATATGATAAGGAACTTTTTTAAACCAGAATTGCATGCCAATTGTGTCCACAACAGTTGATTTCGAAATCTGGTGATGTGTATTGCCCTCCACAGTCACCCGATTTAACTGCTCTCGGCTTCTTTTTATGGGGTTATCTTACAAATTAGGTTTGTGCAAATAAACCAGATAAAATTGAACCACTTAAAAGGAACATTACAAAAAAAATTAACATGATAATGCCAGACATTATTTTTCATACATAATTCCAAACTTTAGAAGAACGATCTGTAAGCATTCTTTTATTTAAAAAATTTGTATGTACAAAAAAAGTAGTAAACCTTAAGAGTGGACACCCTGTATATGTATTTTGTTTGTTTTTGAATTTGTTTAATCATTAAATAGTAGGAAATTATTGCGTTGAATATAGATTTACTTTCCTCTACTCTAGCTCCTTTTTCCTAAGTTGATGTGCTTATTTAGATCTAGATGTACGAGTAGCTGTGTGTGGATGATTCAATTCATCTGCATGCTTTTAAATCTTTTATTGTGAATGTTTAATAACATTTTTATTTATTATTTGGTTAATTTGTTTTTAAATACAGTATTTGGACGTTTTGGCTTAAACGTGAAAAATGATATCTCGCAAATGACGGCTATTTTCTGCTTCACACATTCTTGTGCTTTTTCTAACACATTTTCTATTTACTTGTCTCGAAAGTCGCGTTATTTCTTTCAAATAAGTCCAAAGAAGGCCACCGGGAGCGGTTAAACCTGGTAAATACGGCAGCCAATTGAAATTGCTTCTTTTTAAAAATTATTTGTTCGAAAAAGATGTCTCGTAAAAGAGCCAATGTCTCCCTTGTATAGTTTGGAGTGTAGACCATCAAAGATCTTTTCAGATGACACTCCGCGCCAAACAATACGCTTTTAAGTAGATGTAATTTTCACTGATGAATTGATCTTGGATTTTATATTGCCTAAAACCTATAGTTTTGCTTATTTACGAAACCATTTAATTAAAATCGAGATTTTCTTGAACTCTTCCAAGTAGCGAAATGGCAAAACCAAGTCGTTCGTCGGTCTTTATTATTGCAGAAGCTGAATTTTATATTAAAACCTAGAAAAGTATCATTCGTGCGTGCCGTACGACGTTTTCCGGAATCTGCGAGGTTCCTTACGGCATCTTGTGGTTGGGCATTTGCAACCAGATAGTTTATTGTTGGTCTGTATAATAGTATAAAACGCACACAAAATAAATAACCGTTGGTTTTCATAATACGAACATAAATAAAATTTAATTATTTTAATTCGCTGTTCTGTTGTGTATTCCAATATAAATTTCCCTAGTTTTCTTTACAAAATATTGAAAAGCAAAATTAAAAACATAATTAACAAAATTATTAAATAGTCACACTAGAACGATGTTTTAGTGCCACCCTGTAGTGGTGAATTTATGACAGCGTCTGCCCGATCTACAATTTATTGCAATCATAACATATTAATTTATATATCCCGCTTTCAATTATATCTTGTTATTTAAGTATTTGTACTTTTTGTGCTATTTTGCAAGATTGTGACCGTATTTGTACTCAAATCTTTCACATCTCGCAAACAGCCAATTCTAGTCAGAAATAGTGCCAATAGATAGCTCAATTACAACATGAAGTTAAGGCATTGTTTGAAATAACCGATATGTATTCTAACACATCTGATTCCATAATCATCAACATTATAACAAAAAATGCTAAGAGGGAATAAGCTGCACCCGAAGTTGCAAATTTACTAACTACCATCACTAAGCAGAACTACTTTAAACATAACAACGAATTATATTCACATCCAGGTTGTTTACCCATGGTTAGTTCAATATCATGAACATCGCTACACACAATAAAACTAACACTCGAAATAGAATCGGATGGCAAAATCAATTTTTGTAACCCCAAAATAACTAAAAATAGCGGAAAGATCAGTTTAAAAAATTTCGAAAACGACACAAATGGGCTACTCACATAACACATCCGACCATCAAGTCAACAAAAAACATCACCATTTTACACAAGATACACAGATTAAATACAATTCAAATGGGTAACGTAGATTATATCCACGAACTTAACATAGGGAAGATTAACGTATTAGAATCGAATTCAGCAAAGCCACATCCAACACAGTGAAACATAATTGTGTACAAATACGGTTACAAGATATTCAGATTATCGCGCAAAGTGGCACAAAAATTGCAAATACATAACAAAAATATCTTATTGAAAGCGGGTTAAAAGAGGGGTGGATAAATTAATATAAATTGTTAAATGAGCTTGTATATGATAAAGTTTAATTAACAGTATTTAGCTCAAAACTTTAATAAATATCTCTATTAGTTTTTTAGCTTTCGGAACCTTTTCGGTTCCATTCTCAAAAGAATAATAAAACAATTTTAGAAAAGAAATATTTTCTTTACAAAATAAAAACGATTTCATGGCTATCAAAAATGTAACTATTTTTCTGTAGATATCGTTAGCTACTAGAAGACTAGATATTAATTATTTACTAGATATTAGAGAAAAATAGCTACATTTTAGATAGATTGATTTCGTTTTGTTTTATTATTATTTTGAGAATGGAACCGAAAAGGCTCTGAAAGCTAAAAAACTAATACAGATATTTATTAAAATTTTAAGGTAAATACTGTAAATTGAATTTTTGCATAAATTAACTTCTACTGATTGAAACAAATTGTATCTGGAGCAGATTTGTCCTACATTCACAATTAGATTTAAAGACCATACAGACAATGTAAATACATATACAAAAAACTATCGAATTACGCACATCACCTTGCCGACCTACCACCCATGTAGTATACAGGTTGACATGGAACTTGCAATGCGCAGGGGGTATATTGTAATTGTATGAATTGGTGGTGTGTGTGTGTGTGTGTGTGTGTGTGTGTGTGTGTGTGTGTGTGTGTGTGTGTGTGTGTGTGTGTGTGTGTGTGTGTGTGTGTGTGTGTGTGTGTGTGTGTGTGTGTGTGTGTGTGTGTGTGTGTGTGTGTGTGTGTGTGTGTGTGTGTGTGTGGGAATGAAAAAGGCGTATTAATTGACCTTCAAAGGACATTAATTCCACTGGACAATTAATAATTTCTTTAAAAAATGGGTCTAACTGAAACACAAGTGGAGATGGATTCACACACTGATGAAGTCACCGAATAATGTAACAATATCTCTGGAATGAAACGAACAAGAATAAAGGAAATTCTAACGATCAGCTGTAACAAGGAAACGAACGAAAAGCTAGCAAAAGCGAATTCGGCAAGTCATGGGTAGAAATCAAATCAATAGCACCCAAAAGGGTTAGATGGAGCCTAGTAGATGCCATTTTATACTAAATTGGAGATAAAGAATAAAATCCATCGTTTACTTAAAGGTGATTTGTTAGATAGAGCATGTGACTACGAAACCTACACAAACAAACAAACTATTTGACTTGGTAATTAAAATTTAAATTTACTACGTTCATATTATACGAATTGATTGTCAAAGCGCAAACTGCTCAAAATCGGTTTCAGAAATGTAAAATATTACGCTTTATAAATTTTTAATTTTCTGTTTAATAACTTTAAAATTATTAGTCTGAAAATTTGACCATTTGTTTACAAGTTACAATTGTTTTTGTAGCGCTACTTTTATTATTTTCAAGTCTTTGTTTAAGGGCTGGTTGCCCGAATTCGGCAGTTATTATAGATCAGATGGGAAAAGTGTACAAAATCGTTTTGGAAGGCCTTAAAGTGAAAGTGTATGAGATAGCTAGCACCTTTTAGTTATAACAATTTTGAAGGATCAAAAACAGCAACGCGTCAATTATTCAGAGCGCTGTTTGGAGCAACAGTAAACGTAATTTTTTACACCGGTGCAAATGATTAAGGTCGTATACTACTCCACCGGCTAATAAACAGGAACTGTAGGATAATACAATTCCAGAATTAAAACGGAAATACACTCCACTACTTCGGCAATACACTGACCATAAAATCGTTGGATGAAATAAAAATTTCAAAAAGTATCACGTACTGTCGAAATCGAAAGTAAATGAATGATTAATGAAAATGTCACCTTACATTATAACTAACTAACCTAATTGAAAGGACGAATAACGAAATTCCGAAAGTTCAGGCAGATATAAGCTGACACAATAATTTATAGGCCAAAATTGTTATATTTGACAACATATTTATATTCCATTATCACGGAGGTGGAGCTGGTAGAATTTTTTTATCTACCAGTATTTCTGTTTGTTATAAGTGACATTCGACACTACCAATTTCAAAAATAAACTCTATCAGTTTAATTTAATTAGAATAATTATTCAAAATTATCCTATTTTCGGAAGAAAAAAAAAAGAATTGTGACTTCTAAGGTGAGAACAAAAATTACCCATTTATCTTCTTAGAAATACTAATATAATACTGTATACGAGTTTAATACCTGACGATAAATTTAAATTTAGTTTAAAATATCAAGAATTATTTTAAACGTACTAATCTCACCAATTTACTTCGTAAAAGTTTCATTTTTACTCCTACAATATACTCGTAGATAACCATCAATTTAACTGAAAAAGTATTTATAAGGCGACGACTTCGTGCCAATAGAAAAAACAACAAAAAGAAGCAATAATTCTCAACATAGTCTACTTAACGCTATTTTCGACACCAACATGTAGACAATTCCGAAATACGCGTAAACGAAGAACATTGGTCAATGGGTCCCTTTTATCCCTGGTAGAAGGAATTCACAGTTGTTTTCTATATAATAACATTTAGTAGTTCGTTTGCATTTATTGTGTATAATCTTTACCTCCAAAGAGCATTTTTGCAATGAAGCCATCTATTATGAACCTTTTGCACAAACACTTAAATAACGTGCGGAGTGTTGATTTTTCTTAATATCAAAGAATAGCTTGGTGTACAGTTCAGCTTGCCACTACAACAGGATAAATCTTAGTTTTACGGTTTTATTGTCCAACTTTTCCTCTTCAACATTTTGTATATTTTATTTTATGATAACATGATTTTATGATAATTGAGGATTCCAGTATATACCTAATGTTTTTACATTTGGTCTTCTGTAATTTCATATTTCGTAAATTCTCGATTTTCCTCCGGAATTGTTTGTAGTACCTCCCTTAAACTGCTGCACCATTTTCTAAGGTTGAAACCTCCACATTTCAACAATTTAATTAGCTCGTTCTGCAGGATCAATAGTTCATCTAACGAATGTGCCCCAGTCAAGGCATAATCGACATAAAATCTTATAAAGATTTCTGCTACTTTGAGATATACGTGCCATAAGTTACTGTTATTAATTTGTATTCCTGTAATGGCTTATTTGAATCATCTAGCCAGACTATTGTTTGCAGATCCTGGTGTTCTTCGAGGACCTTTCTTTGCCGATACATTTTCTCGATATCGGCACTGAAAATATATCTATAATTTCGCCACCTTATCACGATTGAAGTAAGATCTTGCTGTAGGGTTGGCCTAATTAGTTGTGCATCTTTAAGGCTGCTACCTGAACATGTTTTTATTGAAGCATCAAAAACCACTCAAAGTTTAGTTGGTGGGCTTGTCTCCTTCATGACTGTATGGTGTGGTAAATAATTTTTTCTCCTTGTTGAATCGTTTGCTGGAACCATATGTCCTAACCTCAAGTATTCGTCCATAAAATTTTGATAATCTCTTTTTAGCGCAGGATGTTTTAGAGTTTTTTCTCTAATTGAAGAAATCTTGCAATTACTTGTTTTTTAGAGTTACCTAGCTCTAAGTTTTCCTTTATTGGAAGCTTCATTTCATTAGAGTCATTGGATAAACGTTTATAGCCGACTTGATAAAGTCTTTCACAATTAGCTTGCTCAGTCGTTAAATGTTCGGGTGACTGAATTTCTTCGATTTCCCAAAACCGATGTAGGTCCTTATATTTGTATAGTTGAAATCATAGTTCGTATGTGATGTTCATTGGAAACTGAGTTTATAGCTCCAAACATGATCTACCCCATTTTCGTACGTTGAGCTGTAGGCGTTTCAGCCTTTTAGTTTCTAGGAATTTCTAGGAACTTATCCAGTGAAGCCAACTTTTTTGAATCTTCCAATTTTTGCTCATATAAATTGTGAGTTTCACTGTCTAATTTTGGCAGCAACAATTCCTGTAATAATGGATCCCATGATGTGACATCAACATCTAGATTGGCGATGCATTAGTAGTTTCTCTAGCAGTGTCGACTAGTTTTCTTATTGGGGCTGCTGTCTCTGTTTGACACGCTGGTATGTTTAGCAGTTTTTTGATGTTTGTTGATACAAGCATTAGTTTATTGTTGTAGCGCTGTTGCAACGTACTCCAGGCTGTCATACAGTTATCCTCTGTGATGTTAAAAGAGTTTAGTAGACCAGCTGCTTGGCAGCGATGTGCGATTACGCGTCGACTACTACTTTTTACATGATTTCGTCGACAACTCGTCGACAACGTCGAATACTCGTCGACAACTCGTCGACAACGTCGAAAACTACTTGATAAATGTACACCATCTATCGAGACTTGTAATAAAACTCAGCATATACTGTCTGTACTACTGATTGATAGCTGGCACTGATTTATGAAACATTAAAACATAATGTGCCTAATATTTATGTCATAAATTGATAACTATCCATTATCGATAATAAATTCTTCGACAATCGAAAAAGTCAAATTAAATTTGCGAATTTCAATAAAATTTGAGTATATCATTCATGCGTGATTTCGCTCGTATGAAATTTTCAACCTTCTGCTATTTATCACTACGCGGCGAATGAATAGTTAATTTAAGATTTATGATGACGTTTTATTTAATTTTCATAATTTTTCTTTATTGTAGTAACTTCGACTAGCATTAATTATTCGTTTACATATAAATTAATAAATAATAATAATAATAATTAATAAATAAAAGACACTAATTAAAAAATTTCCAATTTTTCTTGTTAATAAATTTCAACAAGTTGTTTAAAAATATTAATTTAACAGGGCAATGTCAAAATATTGGCATATATTCTCCGTGTTAAGTTAAAACGCACGCGAAGTAATAATCTAATAATAAATCATTGCATTTCCGTGTCAATAGTCAAAAACCAGTAGGTAGGTATAATTAAAATTAAAAATCTATATTACATAATATAAAATCGGGTTTTTATCGATATCAAAACCAAAAGAAAAAGGTTTTAAATAAAGTTCGTGGTAATGTGTATTAGTGCATGTGATCAGCAATCTATTGCATCTCTGTAACTCGAAGTTGTCTAGTTTATAAATTTTATTGCAGTTGGCTGAATTCACAGCCGCCGATGTGCTTTTCCTCTACTAAAATTGTTATGTCAATCTATCAATAAATTCTGTACAGAGATGCAATCTTCGAATACATGAAGAGATATGTGTAATCGGCCGGATTTTCTTCGGGCAGATAGGTCAGTTGACGGTTTGAACCGTGGTGTGATTCCTTTGGCCACTTTCTCTCGTGCCCACTTGTTGTTACGATCCTCCAGCGCCTTAATAGTGTCCAGTTTACGGAAAACGAGTTACATTATAATTATCGAATATCTTTCGTGGCAGATTCATCCAGCGCCGCAATATTTTTAGCGTATGGTACTTTTACAATTATCAAAGTGTACATTGCAGCGTCCGCTATTGTAGGTAAAACATATTCTGGGAAAACGTTAACATCACTGCGTGGCAATTCATCTACCACTACCCATGCATAGACAGGCGGTTAATGTATCTAACAATAACTAAAAAAACAAAACCAAAACTAATAAATTTCTAAGAGAACATTTAATCAAAATATTCAATAGTTTTAGATAGATGGCCCTAGTTCAGAGATTTTAAATTTATTTTTAATTTGTAAAACGCTTGTAAAAATGTTAGAATTAGATTTAAGTAATTATTCACGAATTTTAATAGTGCGGTTAACGTAAAATAATTAAAAATTAAGTTATATATATCATTTTCTATGTTGTCGACCTTGTCTACGTTGTCGACGTCTGGAAAGAAAAAAATCCTTATGTAATCTACGTGCTGGATTACGTGTCAACAACTAACGTAGATTACTTTATGTAATCTACCCACCAATCCCTGCTGCTTGGTGTAATACATGACTTTTTAAGTAATGCATTTTTGTTATGATCGGTAGTTCTTTATTATTGTGCACTTACTGTGTACATTTAGAGATATAAATGTTACACAAGGCAGTTTAATTTGTGGAGTTAATTTTACCGCACCTCCTCCGAATTGATGTAAGATTTCCAACTTGTCTTGTACCTGCGCTACCGTGCAATCATACTGCATTTCCCAATCAGTATATTGCTCGATGTATATTTAATTATCTCTTATATGCAGCTTCTGGAAATGATGCTGCTATATTCGACCAGTTGCTTCTGATGTTATTACGTTTCTGCCGTAAGTATGATTTTGTATTTAGGTCTGTGTCCCAATTCTTTTTAATTCCTTGAATTTTGCATTGCTATTAAATGCTGCGATTCATATTTGATGTCGTGATGTTGATCTTCGGAGCTTCCTTGTGTTTGTTATCAGCTGGTTGAACCCAATTTTTAATATTGAGTTGTTTATTTTGTTTAAATTCGTTGTAAAGTTCTTTAAATTTTTCTTTACGTTTGACGAAATATTTTTGTTTCGCTTTACGATCTGGACCATCCTTTTTAACATTTTCTTACGTTTTTGAATTTGAGCACAAATCTCGCTTTGTTTTTGTGTTAAATCTTTGTATAGCTCACTTTTCTGTTTAACTAGCAGTTTAATTATTACACACCTATTTCCGATAATAATTAATTTTCCACGTTCTGAAATGTAGTTGCCGATTCGTTTTACTTCGCTCTAAGGGCCAATATTTTCCGGCCTTAGATTTGATGCTGGGTAATTAGTTGATTTACTCTCGATGTTTAATTAGGAATATTGTGCTTACCTCGGGTGGTTGCTTAGATCACTATATTTCCAATTAAAGGACTAAACTTGTCTGTTTTGTAAACGAACTGATTTATTTATTTTAAGTATTCTATTTATGTACAAAATTACAAAATTATAAATTTATTTTATATTATTTTGTGCTAGAGAAATAAGATCGGCCATTTCCTATCAAACAATTGTGTATTTGGTGCCAAGGAAATAAGATCTGTTGTTTTATACCAACCAAACATGATGATGGCTACAATGTTACACATGTTCGTTGGTTTTGTTGTATTTCAATTTATGATGTTTAAACAGTATTTAATTTCGCGAGAATATTCTGCAAGGTTTGATTGTTGTCAATATCATTCTTCTTTTGTTCTGAGATTTTATTTGTACTACCAAATTTCTGGGCATACGTTATCCCATCAGTTCTTAATTGGAGGAAATGTTTATTACATTTCTTTTGAATTTTGATCTTTGTTTGAGGGATAGTTTGCTTGCTAGTTATTTTATTGTTTCTCATTTTTGAATTTTTTTTTTTTTGCAAACACTCATCTTAAGGGATAAGCTTTTCCGCAATGTACTCTCCAGCCAGTTTTGTTAAATACTTGGTTTATTTTAAAAAATGTTGATAGTAACACATCGTTTTTTCAGTGGTATGTGCATTATCGTCATTAAGTGATTTTATGGTAAATGATCCTTATGAAATATTCTGCTTGATTGTATTATAGAAACCATTATAGTTGTTGATTACCGTCGAAAACAATCGGTGGCTAATTTATTTGTGGCTTTGTGGATTCTCCGAAGAAGGAATATTAATAATTTTATTTCCTTAATTTTTCTTCCTGTAGTAAGCATCAAAAACCACTCAAAGTTTAGTTGGTGGGCTTGTCTCCTTCATGACTGTATGGTGTGGTAAATAATTTTTTCTCCTTGTTGAATCGTTTGCTGGAACCATATGTCCTAACCTCAAGTATTCGTCCATAAAATTTTGATAATCTCTTTTTAGCGCAGGATGTTTTGGAGTTTTTTCTCTAATTGAAGAAATCTTGCAATTACTTGTTTTTTAGAGTTACCTAGCTCTAAGTTTTCCTTTATTGGAAGCTTCATTTCACTAGAGTCATTGGATAAATGTTTATAGCCGACTTAATAAAGTCTTTCACAATTAGCTTGCTCAGTCGTTAAATGTTCGGGTGACTGAATTTCTTCGATTTCCCAAAACCGATGTAGATCCTTATATTTGTATAGTTGAAATCATAGTTCGTATGTGATGTTCATTGGAAACTGAGTTTATAGCTCCAAACATGATCTACCCCATTTTCGTACGTTGAGCTGTAGGCGTTTCAGCCTTTTAGTTTCTAGGAATTTCTAGGAACTTATCCAGTGAAGCCAACTTTTTTGAATCTTCCAATTTTTGCTCATATAAATTGTGAGTTTCACTGTCTAATTTTGGCAGCAACAATTCCTGTAATAATGGATCCCATGATGTGACATCAACATCTAGATTGGCGATGCATTAGTAGTTTCTCTAGCAGTGTCGACTAGTTTTCTTATTGGGGCTGCTGTCTCTGTTTGACACGCTGGTATGTTTAGCAGTTTTTTGATGTTTGTTGATACAAGCATTAGTTTATTGTTGTAGCGCTGTTGCAACGTACTCCAGGCTGTCATACAGTTATCCTCTGTGATGTTAAAAGAGTTTAGTAGACCAGCTGCTTGGCAGCGATGTGCGATTACGCGTCGACTACTACTTTTTACATGATTTCGTCGACAACGTCGAATACTCGTCGACAACTCGTCGACAACGTCGAAAACTACTTGATAAATGTACACCATCTATCGAGACTTGTAATAAAACTCAGCATATACTGTCTGTACTACTGATTGATAGCTGGCACTGATTTATGAAACATTAAAACATACTGTGCCTAATATTTATGTCATAAATTGATAACTATCCATTATCGATAATAAATTCTTCGACAATCGAAAAAGTCAAATTAAATTTGCGAATTTCAATAAAATTTGAGTATATCATTCATGCGTGATTTCGCTCGTATGAAATTTTCAACCTTCTGCTATTTATCACTACGCGGCGAATGAATAGTTAATTTAAGATTTATGATGACGTTTTATTTCGACGTCATCGACTTCGACTAGCATTAATTATTCGTTTACATATAAATTAATAAATAATAATAATAATAATTAATAAATAAAAGACACTAATTAAAAAATTTCCAATTTTTCTTGTTAATAAATTTCAACAAGTTGTTTAAAAATATTAATTTAACAGGGCAATGTCAAAATATTGGCATATATTCTCCGTGTTAAGTTAAAACGCACGCGAAGTAATAATCTAATAATAAATCATTGCATTTCCGTGTCAATAGTCAAAAACCAGTAGGTAGGTATAATTAAAATTAAAAATCTATATTACATAATATAAAATCGGGTTTTTATCGATATCAAAACCAAAAGAAAAAGGTTTTAAATAAAGTTCGTGGTAATGTGTATTAGTGCATGTGATCAGCAATCTATTGCATCTCTGTAACTCGAAGTTGTCTAGTTTATAAATTTTATTGCAGTTGGCTGAATTCACAGCCGCCGATGTGCTTTTCCTCTACTAAAATTGTTATGTCAATCTATCAATAAATTCTGTACAGAGATGCAATCTTCGAATACATGAAGAGATATGTGTAATCGGCCGGATTTTCTTCGGGCAGAGAGGTCAGTTGACGGTTTGAACCGTGGTGTGATTCCTTTGGCCACTTTCTCTCGTGCCCACTTGTTGTTACGATCCTCCAGCGCCTTAATAGTGTCCAGTTTACGGAAAACGAGTTACATTATAATTATCGAATATCTTTCGTGGCAGATTCATCCAGCGCCGCAATATTTTTAGCGTATGGTACTTTTACAATTATCAAAGTGTACATTGCAGCGTCCGCTATTGTAGGTAAAACATATTCTGGGAAAACGTTAACATCACTGCGTGGCAATTCATCTACCACTACCCATGCATAGACAGGCGGTTAATGTATCTAACAATAACTAAAAAAACAAAACCAAAACTAATAAATTTCTAAGAGAACATTTAATCAAAATATTCAATAGTTTTAGATAGATGGCCCTAGTTCAGAGATTTTAAATTTATTTTTAATTTGTAAAACGCTTGTAAAAATGTTAGAATTAGATTTAAGTAATTATTCACGAATTTTAATAGTGCGGTTAACGTAAAATAATTAAAAATTAAGTTATATATATCATTTTCTATGTTGTCGACCTTGTCTACGTTGTCGACGTCTGGAAAGAAAAAAATCCTTATGTAATCTACGTGCTGGATTACGTGTCAACAACTAACGTAGATTACTTTATGTAATCTACCCACCAATCCCTGCTGCTTGGTGTAATACATGACTTTTTAAGTAATGCATTTTTGTTATGATCGGTAGTTCTTTATTATTGTGCACTTACTGTGTGCATTTAGAGATATAAATGTTACACAAGGCAGTTTAATTTGTGGAGTTAATTTTACCGCACCTCCTCCGAATTGATGTAAGATTTCCAACTTGTCTTGTACCTGCGCTACCGTGCAATCATACTGCATTTCCCAATCAGTATATTGCTCGATATATATTTAATTATCTCTTATATGCAGCTTCTGGAAATGATGCTGCTATATTCGACCAGTTGCTTCTGATGTTATTACGTTTCTGCCGTAAGTATGATTTTGTATTTAGGTCTGTGTCCCAATTCTTTTTAATTCCTTGAATTTTGCATTGCTATTAAATGCTGCGATTCATATTTGATGTCGTGATGTTGATCTTCGGAGCTTCCTTGTGTTTGTTATCAGCTGGTTGAACCCAATTTTTAATATTGAGTTGTTTATTTTGTTTAAATTCGTTGTAAAGTTCTTTAAATTTTTCTTTACGTTTGACGAAATATTTTTGTTTCGCTTTACGATCTGGACCATCCTTTTTAACATTTTCTTACGTTTTTGAATTTGAGCACAAATCTCGCTTTGTTTTTGTGTTAAATCTTTGTATAGCTCACTTTTCTGTTTAACTAGCAGTTTAATTATTACACACCTATTTCCGATAATAATTAATTTTCCACGTTCTGAAATGTAGTTGCCGATTCGTTTTACTTCGCTCTAAGGGCCAATATTTTCCGGCCTTAGATTTGATGCTGGGTAATTAGTTGATTTACTCTCGATGTTTAATTAGGAATATTGTGCTTACCTCGGGTGGTTGCTTAGATCACTATATTTCCAATTAAAGGACTAAACTTGTCTGTTTTGTAAACGAACTGATTTATTTATTTTAAGTATTCTATTTATGTACAAAATTACAAAATTATAAATTTATTTTATATTATTTTGTGCTAGAGAAATAAGATCGGCCATTTCCTATCAAACAATTGTGTATTTGGTGCCAAGGAAATAAGATCTGTTGTTTTATACCAACCAAACATGATGATGGCTACAATGTTACACATGTTCGTTGGTTTTGTTGTATTTCAATTTATGATGTTTAAACAGTATTTAATTTCGCGAGAATATTCTGCAAGGTTTGATTGTTGTCAATATCATTCTTCTTTTGTTCTGAGATTTTATTTGTACTACCAAATTTCTGGGCATACGTTATCCCATCAGTTCTTAATTGGAGGAAATGTTTATTACATTTCTTTTGAATTTTGATCTTTGTTTGAGGGATAGTTTGCTTGCTAGTTATTTTATTGTTTCTCATTTTTGAATTTTTTTTTTTTGCAAACACTCATCTTAAGGGATAAGCTTTTCCGCAATGTACTCTCCAGCCAGTTTTGTTAAATACTTGGTTTATTTTAAAAAATGTTGATAGTAACACATCGTTTTTTCAGTGGTATGTGCATTATCGTCATTAAGTGATTTTATGGTAAATGATCCTTATGAAATATTCTGCTTGATTGTATTATAGAAACCATTATAGTTGTTGATTACCGTCGAAAACAATCGGTGGCTAATTTATTTGTGGCTTTGTGGATTCTCCGAAGAAGGAATATTAATAATTTTATTTCCTTAATTTTTCTTCCTGTAGTAAGCATCAAAAACCACTCAAAGTTTAGTTGGTGGGCTTGTCTCCTTCATGACTGTATGGTGTGGTAAATAATTTTTTCTCCTTGTTGAATCGTTTGCTGGAACCATATGTCCTAACCTCAAGTATTCGTCCATAAAATTTTGATAATCTCTTTTTAGCGCAGGATGTTTTGGAGTTTTTTCTCTAATTGAAGAAATCTTGCAATTACTTGTTTTTTAGAGTTACCTATAGCTCTAAGTTTTCCTTTATTGGAAGCTTCATTTCACTAGAGTCATTGGATAAACGTTTATAGCCGACTTAATAAAGTCTTTCACAATTAGCTTGCTCAGTCGTTAAATGTTCGGGTGACTGAATTTCTTCGATTTCCCAAAACCGATGTAGATCCTTATATTTGTATAGTTGAAATCATAGTTCGTATGTGATGTTCATTGGAAACTGAGTTTATAGCTCCAAACATGATCTACCCCATTTTCGTACGTTGAGCTGTAGGCGTTTCAGCCTTTTAGTTTCTAGGAATTTCTAGGAACTTACCCAGTGAAGCCAACTTTTTTGAATCTTCCAATTTTTGCTCATATAAATTGTGAGTTTCACTGTCTAATTTTGGCAGCAACAATTCCTGTAATAATGGATCCCATGATGTGACATCAACATCTAGATTGGCGATGCATTTGTAGTTTCTCTAGCAGTGTCGACTAGTTTTCTTATTGGGGCTGCTGTCTCTGTTTGACACGCTGGTATGTTTAGCAGTTTTTTGATGTTTGTTGATACAAGCATTAGTTTATTGTTGTAGCGCTGTTGCAACGTACTCCAGGCTGTCATACAGTTATCCTCTGTGATGTTAAAAGAGTTTAGTAGACCAGCTGCTTGGCAGGGATGGGCGATTACGCGTCGACTACTACTTTTTACATGATTTCGTCGACAACTCGTCGACAACGTCGAATACTCGTCGACAACTCGTCGACAACGTCGAAAACTACTTGATAAATTAATTTACACCATCTGTCGAGACTTGTAATAAAACTCAGCATATACTGTCTGTACTACTGATTGATAGCTGGCACTGATTTATGAAACATTAAAACATACTGTGCCTAATATTTTTGTCATAAATTGATAACTATCCATTATCGATAATAAATTCTTCGACAATCGAAAAAGTCAAATTAAATTTGCGAATTTCAATAAAATTTGAGTATATCATTCATGCGTGATTTCGCTCGTATGAAATTTTCAACCTTCTGCTATTTATCACTACGCGGCGAATGAATAGTTAATTTAAGATTTATGATGACGTTTTATTTAATTTTCATAATTTTTCTTTATTGTAGTAACTTCGACTAGCATTAATTATTCGTTTACATATAAATTAATAAATAATAATAATAATAATTAATAAATAAAAGACACTAATTAAAAAATTTCCAATTTTTCTTGTTAATAAATTTCAACAAGTTGTTTAAAAATATTAATTTAACAGGGCAATGTCAAAATATTGGCATATATTCTCCGTGTTAAGTTAAAACGCACGCGAAGTAATAATCTAATAATAAATCATTGCATTTCCGTGTCAATAGTCAAAAACCAGTAGGTAGGTATAATTAAAATTAAAAATCTATATTACATAATATAAAATCGGGTTTTTATCGATATCAAAACCAAAAGAAAAAGGTTTTAAATAAAGTTCGTGGTAATGTGTATTAGTGCATGTGATCAGCAATCTATTGCATCTCTGTAACTTGAAGTTGTCTAGTTTATAAATTTTATTGCAGTTGGCTGAATTCACAGCCGCCGATGTGCTTTTCCTCTACTAAAATTGTTATGTCAATCTATCAATAAATTCTGTACAGAGATGCAATCTTCGAATACATGAAGAGATATGTGTAATCGGCCGGATTTTCTTCGGGCAGATAGGTCAGTTGACGGTTTGAACCGTGGTGTGATTCCTTTGGCCACTTTCTCTCGTGCCCACTTGTTGTTACGATCCTCCAGCGCCTTAATAGTGTCCAGTTTACGGAAAACGAGTTACATTATAATTATCGAATATCTTTCGTGGCAGATTCATCCAGCGCCGCAATATTTTTAGCGTATGGTACTTTTACAATTATCAAAGTGTACATTGCAGCGTCCGCTATTGTAGGTAAAACATATTCTGGGAAAACGTTAACATCACTGCGTGGCAATTCATCTACCACTACCCATGCATAGACAGGCGGTTAATGTATCTAACAATAACTAAAAAAACAAAACCAAAACTAATAAATTTCTAAGAGAACATTTAATCAAAATATTCAATAGTTTTAGATAGATGGCCCTAGTTCAGAGATTTTAAATTTATTTTTAATTTGTAAAACGCTTGTAAAAATGTTAGAATTAGATTTAAGTAATTATTCACGAATTTTAATAGTGCGGTTAACGTAAAATAATTAAAAATTAAGTTATATATATCATTTTCTATGTTGTCGACCTTGTCTACGTTGTCGACGTCTGGAAAGAAAAAAATCCTTATGTAATCTACGTGCTGGATTACGTGTCAACAACTAACGTAGATTACTTTATGTAATCTACCCACCAATCCCTGCTGCTTGGTGTAATACATGACTTTTTAAGTAATGCATTTTTGTTATGATCGGTAGTTCTTTATTATTGTGCACTTACTGTGTACATTTAGAGATATAAATGTTACACAAGGCAGTTTAATTTGTGGAGTTAATTTTACCGCACCTCCTCCGAATTGATGTAAGATTTCCAACTTGTCTTGTACCTGCGCTACCGTGCAATCATACTGCATTTCCCAATCAGTATATTGCTCGATGTATATTTAATTATCTCTTATATGCAGCTTCTGGAAATGATGCTGCTATATTCGACCAGTTGCTTCTGATGTTATTAAGTTTCTGCCGTAAGTATGATTTTGTATTTAGGTCTGTGTCCCAATTCTTTTTAATTCCTTGAATTTTGCATTGCTATTAAATGCTGCGATTCATATTTGATGTCGTGATGTTGATCTTCGGAGCTTCCTTGTGTTTCTTATCAGCTGGTTGAACCCAATTTTTAATATTGAGTTGTTTATTTTGTTTAAATTCGTTGTAAAGTTCTTTCAATTTTTCTTTACGTTTGACGAAATATTTTTGTTTCGCTTTACGATCTGGACCATCCTTTTTAACATTTTCTTACGTTTTTGAATTTGAGCACAAATCTCGCTTTGTTTTTGTGTTAAATCTTTGTATAGCTCACTTTTCTGTTTAACTAGCAGTTTAATTATTACACAAATATTTCCGATAATAATTAATTTTCCACGTTCTGAAATGTAGTTGCCGATTCGTTTTACTTCGCTCTAAGGGCCAATATTTTCCGGCCTTAGATTTGATGCTGGGTAATTAGTTGATTTACTCTCGATGTTTAATTAGGAATATTGTGCTTACCTCGGGTGGTTGCTTAGATCACTATATTTCCAATTAAAGGACTAAACTTGTCTGTTTTGTAAACGAACTAATTTATTTATTTTAAGTATTCTATTTATGTACAAAATTACAAAATTATAAATTTATTTTATATTATTTTGTGCTAGAGAAATAAGATCGGCCATTTCCTATCAAACAATTGTGTATTTGGTGCCAAGGAAATAAGATCTGTTGTTTTATACCAACCAAACATGATGATGGCTACAATGTTACACATGTTCGTTGGTTTTGTTGTATTTCAATTTATGATGTTTAAACAGTATTTAATTTCGCGAGAATATTCTGCAAGGTTTGATTGTTGTCAATATCATTCTTCTTTTGTTCTGAGATTTTATTTGTACTACCAAATTTCTGGGCATACGTTATCCCATCAGTTCTTAATTGGAGGAAATGTTTATTACATTTCTTTTGAATTTTGATCTTTGTTTGAGGGATAGTTTGCTTGCTAGTTATTTTATTGTTTCTCATTTTTGAATTTTTTTTTTTTGCAAACACTCATCTTAAGGGATAAGCTTTTCCGCAATGTACTCTCCAGCCAGTTTTGTTAAATACTTGGTTTATTTTAAAAAATGTTGATAGTAACACATCGTTTTTTCAGTGGTATGTGCATTATCGTCATTAAGTGATTTTATGGTAAATGATCCTTATGAAATATTCTGCTTGATTGTATTATAGAAACCATTATAGTTGTTGATTACCGTCGAAAACAATCGGTGGCTAATTTATTTGTGGCTTTGTGGATTCTCCGAAGAAGGAATATTAATAATTTTATTTCCTTAATTTTTCTTCCTGTAGTAAGCATCAAAAACCACTCAAAGTTTAGTTGGTGGGCTTGTCTCCTTCATGACTGTATGGTGTGGTAAATAATTTTTTCTCCTTGTTGAATCGTTTGCTGGAACCATATGTCCTAACCTCAAGTATTCGTCCATAAAATTTTGATAATCTCTTTTTAGCGCAGGATGTTTTGGAGTTTTTTCTCTAATTGAAGAAATCTTGCAATTACTTGTTTTTTAGAGTTACCTAGCTCTAAGTTTTCCTTTATTGGAAGCTTCATTTCACTAGAGTCATTGGATAAACGTTTATAGCCGACTTAATAAAGTCTTTCACAATTAGCTTGCTCAGTCGTTAAATGTTCGGGTGACTGAATTTCTTCGATTTCCCAAAACCGATGTAGATCCTTATATTTGTATAGTTGAAATCATAGTTCGTATGTGATGTTCATTGGAAACTGAGTTTATAGCTCCAAACATGATCTACCCCATTTTCGTACGTTGAGCTGTAGGCGTTTCAGCCTTTTAGTTTCTAGGAATTTCTAGGAACTTACCCAGTGAAGCCAATCTTCCAATTTTTGCTCATATAAATTGTGAGTTTCACTGTCTAATTTTAGCAGCAACAATTCCTGTAATAATGGATCCCATGATGTGACATCAACATCTAGATTGGCGATGCATTTGTAGTTTCTCTAGCAGTGTCGACTAGTTTTCTTATTGGGGCTGCTGTCTCTGTTTGACACGCTGGTATGTTTAGCAGTTTTTTGATGTTTGTTGATACAAGCATTAGTTTATTGTTGTAGCGCTGTTGCAACGTACTCCAGGCTGTCATACAGTTATCCTCTGTGATGTTAAAAGAGTTTAGTAGACCAGCTGCTTGGCAGGGATGGGCGATTACGCGTCGACTACTACTTTTTACATGATTTCGTCGACAACTCGTCGACAACGTCGAATACTCGTCGACAACTCGTCGACAACGTCGAAAACTACTTGATAAATTAATTTACACCATCTGTCGAGACTTGTAATAAAACTCAGCATATACTGTCTGTACTACTGATTGATAGCTGGCACTGATTTATGAAACATTAAAACATACTGTGCCTAATATTTATGTCATAAATTGATAACTATCCATTATCGATAATAAATT
Source organism: Nephrotoma guestfalica (assembly GCA_963691935.1). Lineage (NCBI taxonomy): Eukaryota > Metazoa > Arthropoda > Insecta > Diptera > Tipulidae > Nephrotoma > Nephrotoma guestfalica. The sequence continues at coordinate 12,187,141 of OY829916.1, read as the reverse complement.
CTTCGACAATCGAAAAAGTCAAATTAAATTTGCGAATTTCAATAAAATTTGAGTATATCATTCATGCGTGATTTCGCTCGTATGAAATTTTCAACCTTCTGCTATTTATCACTACGCGGCGAATGAATAGTTAATTTAAGATTTATGATGACGTTTTATTTAATTTTCATAATTTTTCTTTATTGTAGTAACTTCGACTAGCATTAATTATTCGTTTACATATAAATTAATAAATAATAATAATAATAATTAATAAATAAAAGACACTAATTAAAAAATTTCCAATTTTTCTTGTTAATAAATTTCAACAAGTTGTTTAAAAATATTAATTTAACAGGGCAATGTCAAAATATTGGCATATATTCTCCGTGTTAAGTTAAAACGCACCCGAAGTAGTAATCTAATAATAAATCATTGCATTTCCGTGTCAATAGTCAAAAACCAGTAGGTAGGTATAATTAAAATTAAAAATCTATATTACATAATATAAAATCGGGTTTTTATCGATATCAAAACCAAAAGAAAAAGGTTTTAAATAAAGTTCGTGGTAATGTGTATTAGTGCATGTGATCAGCAATCTATTGCATCTCTGTAACTCGAAGTTGTCTAGTTTATAAATTTTATTGCAGTTGGCTGAATTCACAGCCGCCGATGTGCTTTTCCTCTACTAAAATTGTTATGTCAATCTATCAATAAATAATTCTGTACAGAGATGCAATCTTCGAATACATGAAGAGATATGTGTAATCGGCCGGATTTTCTTCGGGCAGATAGGTAAGTTGACGGTTTGAACCGTGGTGTGATTCCTTTGGCCACTTTCTCTCGTGCCCACTTGTTGTTACGATCCTCCAGCGCCTTAATAGTGTCCAGTTTACGGAAAACGAGTTACATTATAATTATCGAATATCTTTCGTGGCAGATTCATCCAGCGCCGCAATATTTTTAGCGTATGGTACTTTTACAATTATCAAAGTGTACATTGCAGCGTCCGCTATTGTAGGTAAAACATATTCTGGGAAAACGTTAACATCACTGCGTGGCAATTCATCTACCACTACCATGCATAGACAGGCGGTTAATGTATCTAACAATAACTAAAAAAACAAAAACCAAAACTAATAAATTTCTAAGAGAACATTTAATCAAAATATTCAATAGTTTTAGATAGATGGCCCTAGTTCAGAGATTTTAAATTTATTTTTAATTTGTAAAACGCTTGTAAAAATGTTAGAATTAGATTTAAGTAATTATTCACGAATTTTAATAGTGCGGTTAACGTAAAATAATTAAAAATTAAGTTATATATATCATTTTCTATGTTGTCGACCTTGTCTACGTTGTCGACGTCTGGAAAGAAAAAAATCCTTATGTAATCTACGTGCTGGATTACGTGTCAACAACTAACGTAGATTACTTTATGTAATCTACCCACCAATCCCTGCTGCTTGGTGTAATACATGACTTTTTAAGTAATGCATTTTTGTTATGATCGGTAGTTCTTTATTATTGTGCACTTACTGTGTACATTTAGAGATATAAATGTTACACAAGGCAGTTTAATTTGTGGAGTTAATTTTACCGCACCTCCTCCGAATTGATGTAAGATTTCCAACTTGTCTTGTACCTGCGCTACCGTGCAATCATACTGCATTTCCCAATCAGTATATTGCTCGATGTATATTTAATTATCTCTTATATGCAGCTTCTGGAAATGATGCTGCTATATTCGACCAGTTGCTTCTGATGTTATTAAGTTTCTGCCGTAAGTATGATTTTGTATTTAGGTCTGTGTCCCAATTCTTTTTAATTCCTTGAATTTTGCATTGCTATTAAATGCTGCGATTCATATTTGATGTCGTGATGTTGATCTTCGGAGCTTCCTTGTGTTTGTTATCAGCTGGTTGAACCCAGTTTTTAATATTGAGTTGTTTATTTTGTTTAAATTCGTTGTAAAGTTCTTTCAATTTTTCTTTACGTTTGACGAAATATTTTTGTTTCGCTTTACGATCTGGACCATCCTTTTTAACATTTTCTTACGTTTTTGAATTTGAGCACAAATCTCGCTTTGTTTTTGTGTTAAATCTTTGTATAGCTCACTTTTCTGTTTAACTAGCAGTTTAATTATTACACAAATATTTCCGATAATAATTAATTTTCCACGTTCTGAAATGTAGTTGCCGATTCGTTTTACTTCGCTCTAAGGGCCAATATTTTCCGGCCTTAGATGTGATGCTGGGTAATTAGTTGATTTACTCTCGATGTTTAATTAGGAATATTGTGCTTACCTCGGGTGGTTGCTTAGATCACTATATTTCCAATTAAAGGACTAAACTTGGCTGTTTTGTAAACGAACTGATTTATTTATTTTAAGTATTCTATTTATGTACAAAATTACAAAATTATAAATTTATTTTATATTATTTTGTGCTAGAGAAATAAGATCGGCCATTTCCTATCAAACAATTGTGTATTTGGTGCCAAGGAAATAAGATCTGTTATTTTATACCAACCAAACATGATGATGGCTACAATGTTACACATGTTCGTTGGTTTTGTTGTAAAGGGTGATTTTTTTGTGGTTAGGATTTTCATGCATTAGTATTTGACAGATCACGCGGGATTTCAGACAAGGTGTCAAAGAGAAAGATGCTCAGTATGCTTTGACATTTCATTATGAATAGACTTACTAACGAGCAACGCTTGCAAATAATTGAATTATATTACAAAAATCAGTGTTCGGTTCGAAAAGTGTTTCGCGATTTACGTCCGATTTATGGTCTACATAATCGACCAAGTGAGCAAACAATTAATGCGATTGTGACCAAGTTTCGCACTCAGTTTACTTTATTGGACATTAAACCAACCACACGAATGCGTACAGTGCGTACAGAAGAGAATATTGCGTCTGTTTCTGAGAGTGTTGCTGAAGACCGTGAAATGTCGATTCGTCGCCGTTCGCAGCAATTGGGTTTGTGTTATTCGACGACATGGAAGATTTTACGCAAAGATCTTGGTGTAAAACCGTATAAAATACAGCTCCTGCAAGAACTGAAGCCGAACGATCTGCCACAACGTCGAATTTTCAGTGAATGGGCCCTAGAAAAGTTGGCAGAAAATCCGCTTTTTTATCGACAAATTTTGTTCAGCGATGAGGCTCATTTCTGGTTGAATGGCTACGTAAATAAGCAAAATTGCCGCATTTGGAGTGAAGAGCAACCAGAAGCCGTTCAAGAACTGCCCATGCATCCCGAAAAATGCACTGTTTGGTGTGGTTTGTACGCTGGTGGAATCATTGGACCGTATTTTTTCAAAGATGCTGTTGGACGCAACGTTACGGTGAATGGCGATCGCTATCGTTCGATGCTAACAAACTTTTTGTTGCCAAAAATGGAAGAACTGAACTTAGTTGACATGTGGTTTCAACAAGATGGCGCTACATGCCACACAGCTCGCGATTCTATGGCCATTTTGAGGGAAAACTTCGGAGAACAATTCATCTCAAGAAATGGCCCGGTAAGTTGGGCACCAAGATCATGCGATTTGACGCCTTTAGACTATTTTTTGTGGGGCTACGTCAAGTCTAAAGTCTACAGAAATAAGCCAGCAACTATTCCAGTTTTGGAAGACAACATTTCCGAAGAAATTCGGGCTATTCCGGCCGAAATGCTCGAAAAAGTTGCCCAAAATTGGACTTTCCGAATGGACCACCTAAGACGCAGCCGCGGTCAACATTTAAATGAAATTATCTTCAAAAAGTAAATGTCATGGACCAATCTAACGTTTCAAATAACGAACCGATGAGATTTTGCAAATTTTATGCGTTTTTTTTTAAAAAAAAGTTCTCAAGCTCTTAAAAAATCAGCCGTTATTTCAATTTATGATGTTTAAACAGTATTTAATTTCGCGAGAATATTCTGCAAGGTTTGATTGCTGTCAATATCATTCTTCTTTTGTTCTGAGATTTTATTTGTACTACCAAATTTCTGGGCATACGTTATCCCATCAGTTCTTAATTGGAGGAAATGTTTATTACATTTCTTTTGAATTTCGATCTTTGTTTGAGGGATAGTTTGCTTGCTAGTTATTTTATTGTTTCTCATTTTTGAATTTTTTTTTTTTTGCAAACACTCATCTTAAGGGATAAGCTTTTCCGCAATGTACTCTCCAGCCAGTTTTGTTAAATACTTGGTTTATTTTAAAAAATGTTGATAGTAACACATCGTTTTTTCAGTGGTATGTGCATTATCGTCATTAAGTGATTTTATGGTAAATGATCCTTATGAAATATTCTGCTTGATTGTATTATAGAAACCATTATAGTTGTTGATTACCGTCGAAAACAATCGGTGGCTAATTTATTTGTGGCTTTGTGGATTCTCCGAAGAAGGAATATTAATAATCTTATTTCCTTAATTTTTCTTCCTGTAGTAGAATCCCCACTTGTTCTTTTCTCAAGTCTTGCTCGTCATATTTGCTCGTGTGATACTCGAACTTTTCTTTGGCATTAGAGTCTCTCTAAGAAAGAACAAAAGCAGCGTGAAAATTGTTAGCCGCCGGCTCTTTACATTATTTACATAAAATTCCCAATTTCTTTCCGCATCCGAAAATTAATATCGCAATCGTATTCGCGCGTGGAGATCTAGCGGATTAAATACATCCAACTTATCAACCAAACCGAATTAGTTCGACACCATTTGAAATTTCATTAGATTTGCCTTTCGAAATAGACATTTTCCAATTACTATTATTATTAGCCCATTTTATTACATGTCTTCGCCTAAACTTTCACTTAATTTTATTTTATTTAAAAACTACAATTGCAAAGAGTAGTTTTAAATGTAAGATACTGGGAAAGCCGACTTAAGATATTTTAGTATTGTTATTCGCCGATTTCAATTTAACAAAAAAAAAATTAAAACAAACATTTTTTTTTTTTAAACAAATTACAAATTTTATTTAAATTTGAATAAGTTTTTTATTACACCAAGTATCATAACAAAAATAAAGGAATGTTTTTATTGGAATCACATTATCGTAATATAAACCTAACAAAATTTTATTGTTTACTTATATGCTATATACATATATATATACTATTAAACAAAAATATTATTGAAAATTAATAATGCGTTTCAGTGACTGCACTGATTCCTTTTGATAATTCTCTACTCACAAGTCATAACTTCTTGTCAACTTAAAAAGTGGTGCAGTTTTTAAACCTTCGGCACTTGGGCCGGGAGGTACTGGGTTCGAATCCCACCCAGAGGCTGGGTGCAAATCTAATTTTCGTCATCGATTACGATCGGTAATGTTATCAAATATAACTAAGACCCTCTGTTGGACTGCAGAATTCAGTGCCGACCCACCATTCATGCCAATGTATAGAGTGACATGGAGCTTGCAATGCGCAGGAGATATACTCTAACAGTGTGAATGGATGGTGTGTGAATGAAAAATGGGGTATTAATTGACCTTAAAAGGACATTAAATCCACTGGAAAATTAATACTTTCTCTCCTTTTTTATTAAAAAAAAAACAGAGAAAAATGATTTAGGAGCAGTTTTGAATGTAAAATAAAATTATCTAATGTTGCTCCCGACTCTGGTATTTGAATTACCGTCAATTTTCATTTGTTTGGATGGATTAAAACATCTTAACTCTTTAGTAGATAAAATTCAAATTTTGAATCTCTCTTAGTTCACTTTAATATGATTTACCTTCTATTCTTAATTTAAAACTAGATTTTTGTGTTAACTTGCCTTAAAATGATTTCATTCTGGAATAAGGCCATCTTGCTAATAAACTATATCCTCGTGGTTAAAGTCGACTAAAGATATTTTAGTATTGTAATTCGTCGGACGTGGCAGTATAAATTTACATCGGGATGAGGTTACCAAGGCTTTGGAAGTTTGGTTTCGAACTAATGAAACTATTAATTCTTTAAATTAAAAATTAAAATCGGTGGTCTTATCAGACTGTAGTGACCAGACTACAAAATTATTTAAGATACTTTGAACTTACCTACAAAGTATATTTACAATGCCGTAGCGAATTATATATATCGTGTATGATCTCGAATTTTATTGTATTTAACGCATACATGTGATTTCTATATGAAATTTTGGGTTATTCTGGATGATAGCCAGATCTCACTTTAACCAAATAGCTAATATTATTAAAACTCTTATACATTATACAACCACTGGTTCATTATCGCCATAGTTGGTTCTGTGTTACGTCTTTTATCGTTTTCCTAAATTTCTTGGCAAATTTTACTGTTTCTTACCTATCTTTTAACCGATTTGAAAGTTTGCTTTATTTGTATAACACAAACATATAAACATATATTATTTACCAAATTCACACGGCCTGTAATCGCTTATAATAAATAAATAATTAATGTTCTAAGCGGATAACACTGTGGCTGATGGTTAAAATTAGATTTAACACAAGTATTCCAATTATATTGTGCACAGCTTTATAGGTTACATTTTTATTTAATTTTACAATTTTTGTTATCAACTGACGTCTAGATTGACGAGTTTTTTTTCCTAAATGTGGAAAGAATTATAAACAAACAGTTGTCATAGTTTATCGAAGTAAGAACAGGTAATCGTGAAAACAGGTTACATACTAGTAGTGTTGGAAATAGTCTTACTGTTTACCAATGTAGACTCCTCTTTAGTGATTAATTTGGTAAAATAGTATTGGAACGAAATAAAATCAAAAAGCAATACAAAATTACATATATTGGATAACCAATCTTGTAAAAGCCTTAAAATTTGTATTAAGGAAGATGTTTGGGTTCTCCGGTAAGTCCAACCGTGGCGAATCTATTAATGGAATATGTTGACGACGTGTTCAAAGCATTTTCATTTAAACCTTTTTTCTTCTACAGAGTCTTCTAATAGTTTTACTCCGCGTATAAAATTCACAAGTGAATTTGAAATTAATAATCATATAGCTATTCTAAATGTTGTAGTGATGCGTAATGACCTTTGTAACATAGGAATAGTATCTCGATTTTTATTGATGTCCGATATTGCACTATTTAAAAGAAAATAAATAAAAAATTTGTTAATTTAATTTAGAAATTTAATCCCAAGGGGATAAATTTTATACAGTGGTACCTCGGTATACGACCTTAATTCGTTCCGCCGTATACCGAATTGGTCTAAAGCGAAACAACCTTTCCCATAAGAAGCCATGTAAAACGAATTAGTCCGTTCCCATGTGAAAAACTTACCTATATAATTATGTTAACAGGTTCAAAAATAATTTAGACACTGTTATAGTTATGTATGAAATTGCTTGTATATTTTTTATTTTAAGATATTATTTCTATTTATTTGCACTCTTAAAAATGATGACACTACTTTCTATGTCAAAATATTTGTAATGTTATGGATTACGGATTACCGTTTAAAGTGACTCGTTTATTTTCAGTTTGGCCCATATTAATATTCAGTCGATCCCTCCAAAATAATTTCTCAAGGAATCTTGAATTTACCAATGTTGTACTAGATAGGATTTTTGTTTATATAATTTAAAAAAAGACATATACATAAATATATTTTTGATCCAATCAAAAATTTAACTTTCATATATGCTAATGCTCGTTCTTCTTTATTGTGCTATATGCTCATAAAAGTTACGAAAATAATTATTTTATTATTATCACTACTATTACCGCCACACATGACCTTATATTATAAATATAAAAAATAAAAATAAATAAATTTTAAAAATTTCTTTCGGTGTGCCAAAACTTAAAATCAATACTTGTCTCAAATGTGTAATTCCGTGTCCATTCATTAAGAAGCGTTAACAATCCCTCTGAGAAAACTTTATTTTGAAATTGTTGAACTATATTTTGATTGCTTGCTTCGGTGCTACCGGTACACTTATTAACGGAATATACTGTACATTTATACATAAACTGCAAATAATAAAAACAAAATAGTACATACGAGTACACGAAGTGAATATTAATATTCATTTCCTAAAATTTATTAAAATAACCTCAATTTAACAGTATATATATATATATATATATATATATATATATATATATATATATATATATATATTTAAATTTCACTCAAGCAATAAAAATAATATTTACACAAATAAAATTTGATTAAAATTATTACATGCAGGAAGTGAATGCTTTTTTAGTTTAAATTAAAATACAAAATGCATTTATTTAATATCCAAATTCAAATCGATCAATTGTTCACGGAACATATCGCACAATGTTTATAACCTTAATAGTTATTGGAAAATTAGAAAAACAAATTATTTAAATTTATTAAAAGAACCTCCATTTAACTGTTTCTTTATAATTAAATTTTACTAAAACAATAATAATAATATTTCCAAAAAATAAAATTAGATTACAATTATTACATGCAAGAAGTGAATCCTTCTACACTTGTATTAATTAAAATACAAAATAAATTTACACAAATAAAATTAGATTAAAATAATTACATGCAGGAAGTGAATACTTCTGTTGTTACAATCATATATCTTTTTAGTTAAACATGAAATACAAAATGCAATTATTTAATAACAAAATTCAAATGTCTCAATAGTTCACGGAATATATTGCACATTACTATAACCTAAATTAAATTAGAAAAACAGATCTTTTCATGCGCGAAGTGAATATTAACCTTCATTTAGTAAAATTAATTAAAATAACCACATGTAACCAGAATATATATATACTTAAATTTCACTCAAGCAATAATTATAATATTTACACAAATAAAATTAGATTACAATTATTGCATGCAGGAAGTGAATCCTTCCATTGTTACAATCATATAAGTTTTATAGTATTAAATAAAATAGTGTGAAGTGAATATTAATAGTCATTTAGTAAGATTTATTAAAATAATGTTACGTTAACTGTTTGTTTATATTTAAATTTTACTAAAGCAATAATAATAATATTTCCACAAATAAAATTTGAATAAAATTATTACATGCAGGAAGTGAATGCTTTTCTAGTTTAAATTAAAATATAAAATGCATTTATTTAATATCCAAATTCAAATCGATCAACTGTTCACGGAATATACCGCACAATGCTTATAACCTTAATAGTTATTTGTAAATTAGAAAAACAAATTATTAAAAGTTATTAAAAGAACCTTCATTTAACTGTTTCTTTATAATTAAATTTTACTAAAGCAATAATAATAATATTTCCAAAAAATAAACTTAGATTACAATTTTTACATGCAAGAAGTGAATCCTTCTACACTTGTATTAATTAAAATACAAAATAAATTTACACAAATAAAAATAGATTAAAATAATTATATGCAGGAAGTGAATACTTCTGTTGTTACAGTCATATAACTTTTTAGTTAAAAATGAAATACAAAATGCAATTATTTAATAACAAAATCCAAATGTTTCAATAGTTCACGGAATATATTGCACATTACTATAACCTAAATTAAATTAGAAAAACAGATCTTTTCATGCGCGAAGTGAATATTAAACTTCATTTAGTAAAATTAATTAAAATAACCACATGTAACCAGAATATATATATACTTAAATTTTACTAAAGCAATAATTATAATATTTACACATATAAAATTAGATTACAATTATTACATGCAGGAAGTGAATCCTTCCATTGTTACAATCATATAAGTTTTATTGTATTAAATAAAATAGTGTGAAGTGAATATTAATATTCATTTAGTAAGATTTATTAAAATAATGTTACGTTAACTATTTGTTTATATTTAAATTTTACTAAAGCAATAATAATAATATTTCCACAAATAAAATTTGATTAAAATTATTACATGCAGGAAGTAAATGCTTTTTTATTTTAAATTAAAATACAAAATGCATTTATTTAATATCGAAATTCAAATCGATCAATTGTTCACGGAATATACCGCACAATGCTTATAACCTTAATAGTTATTTGTAAATTAGAAAAACAAATTATTTAAATTTATTAAAAGAACCTCCATTTAACTGTTTCTTTATAATTAAATTTTACTAATGCAATAATAATAATATTTCCAAAAAATAAAGTTAGATTACAATTTTTACATGCAAGAAGTCAATCCTTCTACACTTGTATTAATTAAAATACAAAATAAATTTACACAAATAAAAATAGATTAAAATAATTACATGCAGGAAGTGAATACTTCTGTTGTTACAGTCATATATCTTTTTAGTTAAAAATGAAATACAAAATGCAATTATTTAATAACAAAATTCAAATGTCTCAATAGTTCACGAAATATATTGCACATTACCATAACCTAAATTAAATTAGAAAAACAGAACTTTTAATGCGCGAAGTGAATATTAACCTTCATTTAGTAAAATTAATTAAAATAACCACATGTAACCAGAATATATATATACTTAAATTTAACTCAAGCAATAATTATAATATTTACACATATAAAATTAGATTACAATTATTACATGCAGGAAGTGAATCCTTCCATTGTTACAATCATATAAGTTTTATTGTATTAAATAAAATAGTGTGAAGTGAATATTAATAGTCATTTAGTAAGATTTATTAAAATAATGTTACGTTAACTGTTTGTTTGTATTTAAATTTTACTAAAGCAATAATAATAATATTTACACAAATAAAATTAGATTAAAATTATTACATGCAGGAAGTGAATGCTTTTTTAGTTTAAATTAAAATATAAAATGCATTTATTTAATATCCAAATTCAAATCGATCAATTGTTCACGGAATATACCGCACAATGCTTATAACCTTAATAGTTATTTGTAAATTAGAAAAACAAATTATTAAAATTTATTAAAAGAACCTCCATTTAACTGTTTCTTTATAATTAAATTTTACTAAAGCAATAATAATAATATTTCCAAAAAATAAACTTAGATTACAATTTTTACATGCAAGATGTGAATCCTTCTACACTTGTATTAATTAAAATACAAAATAAATTTACACAAATAAAATTAGATTAAAATAATTACATGCAGGAAGTGAATACTTCTATTGTTACAGTCATATAACTTTTTAGTTAAAAATGAAATACAAAATGCAATTATTTAATAACAAAATTCAAATGTCTCAATAGTTCACGGAATATATTGCACATTACCATAACCTAAATTAAATTAGAAAAACAGATCTTTTCATGCGCGAAGTGAATATTAACCTTCATTTAGTAAAATTAATTAAAATAACCACATGTAACCAGAATATATATATACTTAAATTTCACTCAAGCAATAATTATAATATTTACACAAATAAAATTAAATTACAATTATTACATGCAGGAAGTGAATCCTTCCATTGTTACAGTCATATAAGTTTGCATACGCAAACTGCATTTATTTGATAGCTAAATTCAAATGCAATTACATGCGCGAAGTGAATATTAATATTAATTTAGTAAAATTTATTAAAATAACCACACGCTAACAGAATATGTAAATACTTTAAATTTCACTCAATCAATAATAATAATAATATTACAGAAATAAATTTAGATTACAATTATTACACGTAGTGAATAGTCCATTGTTACAGACATACATGTTTTTAGTTTATGTTAAAATACAAAATGGTATTTATTGATTATCTAAATTCAAATGGAGGAAGGAATTAAGAAGGAGTTGCATTCCGAATTGGGCCTTTAAAAACGTTTACACTTTTCTCAGAGCAATTTAGTTAAGTTAGTAGCTTTAATCATCAAATGTTTAAATTGAAGCTGTTGAACACTCTGATTTCTAGACGAAACCCAATAGATTGAACTATTGATATTTTTTTTGTCCAAAAGTCATCCAACTCCGAGCGATATTTTTTCAATTCTCTTAAACTTACCAATAATTAGTAATTTCATACAGCTGCAGTATAGGAAAAAGTACTTAGTACCGACAATATCATCTCTAGTCTGTGTCATTAATGGAGATATTGGAAAAATTTAATTATTTTCTATGCTTAAGCTGATTTAGAACAATATCGAAAAAAATCGAAAAATGACAGAAGTCTGAACTTCAAAGTAGAAATAAAAGTTTTGCTTGGTATTTCAGGTATCAGGTCAATGGTAAAGCTCTCATCCAAATGAAGAGCAGAAAATGCCTGTCACCAATATGAAAAAAACCTTCGTTGAATATCCTATACTATAGTTGAATATGATGAATAAAAATTTTAAAATATTTGTTAATTTCACTCATTGTAAAAATGAATTTTAACTTCCGAAAATCCCATTCTGAACAGGAAAACTAAAAGGTTTTAAAATAAGAGGTTTCATTTTGCTATTTAAAAAAACGAATATTTTTTAAGAAGAATCAATGAATGATTATTTCATTGTAAAGAGGAAGGTATGCCATTAACATTTGAAAACGATGACAGCCAAGTGGCTGCCACGGCTACGCTTGCAGCACCATATCCTGGCACATTTGCGGCTGTGTGTCCTCCATAACTTCACGAATTCCATCTTTTAGGTCTTGAATCGATTGTGGAGCATTGGCATAGACCTTATATTTCACGTGGCTCCAAAGAAAAAAGTCTAAATGTGTTAAATCACAAGTTCTCGGTGGCCAATTGTGATCACCTCTTCTTGAAATAACACGGTCAGGAAACTTTTCTTGCAAAATTGCGATTGTTTCGTTGCTTGTGTGGCACGTAGCGCTCAAAATAAACGTCGTCCACATCAATATCTTCCTATTCCGGTCATAAAAAATCATTAATCATAGCTCGGTAGCGCAATCCATTCACCGTAACAGTTGCACCAGCCTTCTTTTTCGAATAAATAAGGAAATGGGCCTCATCACTGAAGATGATTTTTTGATGAAAATCCGGATCATTTTGATGCATTTGAAGGACCCAATCAACGAAGATACGACGTTTATGGTAATCGACCGGCTTGAGTTCTTGTGTTAACTGAACTTTAAAAGCCTTAAGACCTAAGTTTTATGCAAAATACCGTGTAATGTCGTTTGTGGGATGTCTAATTCCAAAGATCGACGAGGAATCGACAAACCTGGAGTTTCGTCAATACTACGGGCTACAGCAGCAATATTCGCATTTGTTCTTGAGCGACACACACGGTTTCGATTCTTCACATCACTAACTTGTTCCAACAGCTCAAATTTGTCCACCAGTTTCACTATTGCCGGTCGAGAAGGTGCTTCACCAAAAGTGCTTTAGTTTTGCGAACTGTGACTGAAAAATTTTCACCATTCTTGTAGTGAATTTTAACAATTTCAATGCGTTGTTGAAGCGTGTATCGTTTCACTTTTAGTAATGGCGTAGTTTTTACTTGTCAAATGTCAAAATATGACAGCTTCAAAATTAATAGCTGTCCAAATAGAAGGCTATTCAAAATGAAACCACTTATTGGAAAATCCTGATGACAACCTCGTACTAAACATATGATGGATAAAACAAAAAAAGGAATATTCTACATTGTCTACATACTCTACTTATTAACGACATGAAATACGCATAGACGCATAACACTGTAGTTTATCATATAAATATAAACTAAGTAGCCTTGATTTTGCCTTGAAAAGTAAAATTTACATATTTTGTATAAAATCAATTTAAAAGAGCTTTGCAATAACCACATCACTATTGAGTATATTTTAGAGGTTATTATTTAATAATGAAAAACACAGACAAAACCCAGATTTGCTAAGAAATGCCAATCAAGCAAACAACAAAACACATTAAAATACTAACCAGCATCTACTTTCTATTGTTTTCCCTTCGAATGTAAATTGTCCAAGATTTTGTTTTAATTTTAAAACATAGTGCTTTGGAATTATTTTTCTTGTTATTCTTCTTTTCTATTTTTAAACACTTCAATTTTTTGTTATATTTATTTATTACTTTTGTTTATGCATTATTATGATTGCTCATAGATTTAGATAATAAAATAAGTATGCTTAATGCCATGCATATAAATCTTATTAAATCGGGAACACTCACCACAATACGTACTGATTTGCAATGCAAATTGGTTGAATTTTAGAAGTTCAAATTTCTATGCCGATCTAATTTCCTTCAGATATAAATCTGCTTTTCTTTGAAATAAATTTGTTGACACTTCGAATGATACCTCATTTTTCATACCAATCGGTCGAACACTTATTCGTCTGGATTATTCCCAAAATAATTGTGTTTCTTGATTATTTTTGAAAATACATTCGATTTGAATTTCATACAAATTTTGAATTTTTTATTATGTTGGAATTCGTCAAAAGAACTGATAAGGTTTTAATATGTCTTAATAAAAATTAATTATTTAGTATTTTTTTATCAATGATGATATTAATATTGAAAATTTTATAAAAAAACTTATTTTTCAATCTAAAAAATCAATGAAATCAACTGCAGCTTTTAAATATTAATTTTGATTTTAAAAAAATAGTTTATTTATTTTATTGACGTGTTCTACATATATAAATTAACTTGTTTCTTGTTAATTATTTTCCCAGTTTTTTTTTATAACTTTACCTGTGTTAATGTTTTTTCGCTTAAAACGTAGTGGAACTGTATTGTTGTTTTATTGGCGGTTCACCATTTATGACAAATAATTAAGTATTTCGTATGTAAATGCAGTTATTACAGTTTGCATGCATATCTTCTCAGTTCTTTCTCGTGTTTTTGTATTTTTATAATTTTCTTAATATTTTAAACTGTCCCGATATGATTCGGCATCATTCTTACGATTTATATTTCTTATCTTTTTTCTAAATGTATATGAAAAAGACAAAAAATAATAATTTGTTTCCATTTTTCATGATATGTATACTAAATGATTAATTTATGACAAGTCACATTAGTTTCTCATATGACTCGCTGATTGGCTGTCTACGTTCGGCGACAAGTGTGAGATATGCCGTATACATTTCTTCTTTCATGACATTGTCTTAAGTGGAACATGTATGTCAAGTCTCTGCTGTTTCTTATCCTGTCACAAACTTTTCAATATGGCATTGTTGTCACGCCATCGATGATTATTTTCATTTTTTGGTGTAAGTGAACATTTTTTAATTGTTTTATTCTGAAAATTTTAACATTAGCAAACTTATTCATTTTTAATAACTTATAGCCAATACATGGCCGGAAATTGGTTATAATATTTTTTGAGGCGGCAATATTTATATACAATGGGTTTATTAAAAATAAATTAGAAATGTCTTCATTGAAATAAAATATTTTTATTACATATGCTGCACATAAATTTATCTCAGACATACCATATACGATTCATTTCAGATATATAACTAGACATTCATTCCTAACATGTCACATACGGTTGTGACTCATATGCGACTTATGTCATAAATGACTCATCTCAGACTTGTCACAAATAAAAATTAGTCCTATTTGCTAAAAAATAATGTTTCAATCTATTTCATTCTGCTATCAACGCTTGTATTTCTAGTAGAACTCAAAGGCCTACTGTCTATTTCTACAAATCAGCTCCCTCCGGCGTGCAATTTTTACAGGTAACAGTGGCCTGTATGTTCCACAATGCACCTTAACTACCGTAAATTTGTTGCAAGGCAGCAGCAAAATTGCAACTGGTATATGTATTAGACTCATAAAATACCAACGTCATAACTTTATCTTTCTGAGTATCATAGAGCGACTTATCTTTTATAACTCGGCCTGCGAATTACTACGCAAAACAGAAAATATCGTTGAGCTTCACTTTCAATAACATGTCAACCTCACAGTCACGACATCATTAGGATGTGCTTTCCGGTTAAACCATGAGTCGGTTGTGCCGATTGATTTGCTGGCGTGCTAGCTATCATCTCATTGATAGTTATGTGTTCGTTCAAAGCTTACTACAAAGCTCAGAAAATAATTTTGAGAATGTCTCGTTCGTTTGATCGTCCGTTTTACATGAATTTATTCCGGAAGTCTCCAGCCCATAATGCATATACATCTTGTTCGTTGGACATCTCGGTGAGCTGGCCAATCTTTGATAAAGGCAAACGTTTAAATTATATTTCTTAAATTATATTTATTTCTGGCTTACAAAAACAAATAAATGTTAAGGTAGGTGGAACATCTGAATAATCAGCTAGTGGTTGGAAGCTAACCAACGGAATTGTATACTAATTGGAATGGGTAATTGGAATAGTTCCATCTAAATTGGTGAGGACCCCACCGACTCCGACCGTAACCTTAAGCTCATAATCTAAATCGATAATTAAACAATTTACAAAATTTGACGGTGGCAATGGACGAATTTCAATTTCTTTTTGCCAAATTCGAGATCCTTTTACTCGTGGATTTAAATTTAAATCTATCGGAGAGACCACGGTAAATGCCATTTTCGAATCCTGATCGAACTTCCATTGTCTATCTAATGTTACTTTGACTGTATACCTAACGTGACCAAAGTCACCCTCGAAGGAGGACGAATGAGTAGGGAGTAAAACACATGTAAATTCTATTGGATGGAAGTGCTATTTTGGCACTATTTTTACCACCTAACAAATAACATTGAATTTGGAAATATTCCTCGTGGCCATTTAAATTTGTAAACTCTTCGTGAGATTTTCCTTCATTGTCCGTGCGACTTTCAGTGATATTCCATGCAGTATTTGCCTCAAACAAAAATCGGATCAAACCATCTTAAAGCAAAATCATCAATGTTATTTCTAAAATCCCTATGGCATTAATTCCAAAACTAAGTCGTGATATATGAAAATATTTGCTAATATGTCTAGTAAATCTTTTTCATGTTCTACATACCACGAATCTTATTATCTTGTCCATTTATTGATTGTCTAATACAATATTACATTATTTTAAACCCATTATTTTCTAATTAAACACAACACAATGAAATCCAAATGAAAAAAAATTTATAAATGGTAATAGCACTACAGCACCATCAAATATTTTTAACTTTACGTCAAAAAATTCTTTCGATTTGAAAGAGCACACCCAAGAGAGAGACATTTATCTCTTTTTCTCTGTTTGAAATAATAAAAATACGCGGGGCATACACGACCAAAATATTTCTCATTAGGTATATCCACACGAGGACTCATTTGATAGCGGTTTCTGGCCTCAAAATACCATTCGCGTCTACACACAAGTCTCTTGAATCCGGACTCATCGACTAAACTACTATGTATGTGTAACAAAATTGTCAAAAAGAAATCATTTTAAAATGCCTTCGCATAGTTCACTCAATACAAAGCTGCAAGTCGAACAAAATATTTCAGATTTCGTAATTTATGGAATTCGTGTCAATGAGAAGAAAATTTTTTTATTAAAAATAATTTAATGCGCAATTGCACATGTTATTTTTTAGGTTCCATATTTTATAACAGAGCATTTTTTATATATTTTCAAAAATTTAATAATGAAATGAAATAACATGTTTCTGCCAATGCAAAAATAATATTAAACTTATTAGTAAACTTATTAGGATATAAAATTCATTGTCAAACATTAAAATGATAATTTACTTTTTAAATTAAAAATACAGTGGCATCAGCCATTAAACCATTTAATTTAATTTATAAATTATTGTCACATTATTTTAGAAAAATATGTTATTGAACTTTACACTGTCGGTACTACTGGTACCGACTTGGTACCTCAATTCTTAAACATAATCACTACTTTCACAATGTATTTAAATTTCTACAAAAATTCCAAATACTTTAATTTCTTACACTTTATGCAAGCAAACGTGCATATCACATATAACGATCACAAGTGACTCAAAATAAGTATGCTTAATGTTATGCATAGAAATTATATTAAGACGGGCAAAATCGCCACAATATGTAGTGGATTGCAATTCTCTATGTCGATCCTGGTCGATATGATTTCTAATTTTCTTTAGACATAAATCTGCATTCCATTGCAATATATTCGCTGATACTTCGGAGATGCCTCATTTTCTATACCAATGGGTCCAACATTTATTCGTCTAAATTATTCTTATTGTATAATTCCAACCACAGATTGGAATTAGATTCTTTTTATTGAATCGCTTTATTTAATGAGCAGTGCGCCTACTGCTTAATTTTATAATTTTAATTATCGAAGAGAACAAGCAGGTTGGCTTTTCAATCTGTTCTAACTTTATTTATTGATGAACCCGCTTTATATATAAATTTATACAAGTGACAACAATTTTAATTCATTTTCATTAATAATTTAATTTAAACAATATCGTGTGAAAAATAATAAAAACTATTGCCGAGCACATAGTATGTTGTTCTACGCTTTGAGCTTGCCTTACACCCATGATAATTCTGTTTTTTGATGCTATTGTTTTATTAATAATAAAATATTTAGTAATTTTTTTTATCAAGGGTTAACTTAAAAATTGTATTAAAAAAAAATTATTTTTAAATTTAAAAAACTCTATTAAACCAACTGCAGCTTTTATATATTAATTTTGATTTAAAAAAAAATAGTTTAATTATTTTATTGGCATGTGCTACATACAAAGATAAACTTGTTTAGTTGCTTCAATAAAATAAAAATATTTCGAGAGAGAGAGAGCTTGTGATTAGATAATCGCCAAACTCATCATAGACTATAAAATAAGTAAAAAGTGACTCCATTATTCACAGGTATATAAGCATATGAAGCTTACATATTTTCAATTCTTACTTAACTTTTATTGCTCAATTAAGCATAAGCTGATAATGCATGTTTTATCCTTACAAGAAATCCTGTGTTTAGAGTTAAGTTGATTTGTTAGTTATTTATTATTATTATTATTATTTTTTGAATGAATAGTTAAAGATGCCAAACAGCGAATCCTCGAAACTAGTAGATCACGTAAAATAAATTAAATTAAAATTATCGCAAAACGAAAAGTACTAACTCTCATTTATTAAAAATAAAATAAATGTAATACTGTAGACAAAAAATAGTAAGACTTGGTGCATAATTTTAAAATTCTTTATTTATTTCTCCAAATCTATTTCGTCCCTCTCAAAGCAATCCCCCCCGGCCTCGGATCCTTCCGATATTTCAACGATGCCAGTAAGGTCTCTGACTGTTAATCGTCGATTCTCGAGCACCAATTCCTTGATTTTATTAACGCGTTGATCATCAGTTGATGTTGATGGCCGTCCTAGACGTGGTTCGTCGTCAACACGTTCTCGACCCTCTTTGAACAATTTGTACCAATCAAAAACACTTGCTCGCGACATACAATTATCACCGAAGGCCTTTTGCAACATTCTGAACGTTTGGGTACCACAAAATTGATTCCGCACACAAAATTTAATGGAACTTCTTTGTTCAATAGTTTCACTCATTGTAAAAATCGCCGAATGCACTTTTTGTACTTCTGAAAGACAAGCGTATACTAAACACTAATGATTATTTTGTTGTGACATTTGGCACAAATGTCACTGACAGTCATACCAACATAGAAAAAAAAATATTTCGACGAATGGTTTTCCGCGCGAAATTTAAATTAAAAAGTCTTGGTATATACAAAGTGGTATATACGATTTCTTCAAACTTGATGCCATAATTTTTTCTTCAAATTCACCTTAATTAAATGTAAAATGTATTTTAAATAATGACTATTACTGTAGAAGTTATTAAAATGTACGTAATTGACAAAGTGACTTGTTCGAATGGTTTAGATTTCCTCAATCGTCTTTACCTCTCTGATTTAGAATATACATATATGGAAAAAATAATGAATTTCTTAAAAAGTCTACAACTATAGCTTAAGATTACAGAAACATTTGACACTTAAATAAATAAAGGCAAATTGTTTTAATCTTTGATGACTACTAATTCAGTTACATGTACAAATTAATCATCTTATTTTATTTCAAATCCTTATGGGGTATTAGCTTTCCGTTTCTAACTTGACAACGGTTCAAGTTTAATAACTTCAATCATTAGATCAATATCAAATGCATCGGGATGATCTGGTTCAGGAATCTGTGTTTTTACCGGTATATGGGTTTTTTCGCATAAAAATGAAATTCACAGGGCTTTCTCTTATTCTAACATTCCACTACTTCAAATCCTAAAAAGACCAACTATTCAATACCTTGTTTAAATTTCTTTGAAAAATAATTAGTTAACTTGAGAGGCTATTTGTTTTTAAGCTGATTCAGTAATCTGTGTTTTAATAGAGGTTCCTGTGGTTCACCATTTATTTCAAGAGATGAGGGATTCCGTGATGCATTTATTTGTGAATTTTATTATCGATTTATACATTTTTAGATTTTCTTGCTTAAAACCTAAATATAGAGGGTGGACCACTATTATTGTTATAGAATAATTATCAACTCGATTATAATTATGATGTAATGCCCTAAAAATTTACATTAAAACTAGTCTATTCGGAATACAAAAAAATGCTTGTTGATGTCTTAAATCACAATTTAGTATTTTCTATGTTCTATTTGGTTTTTCTTTCCGTTTCTTAGGAATGAGTTAGGAAATTATACATTTGAACTTTTATCTCACGTCCTTTTTGTAATTTTTTTTTATCAATCATTAGATCAATAAAACAATACACAATGAAGGATCAGTATTTCCTCGTTTGCTTCAAAATCGTTTAACAATTCATCGATATCGTTGTCTAAATCATCATTCTGCGCCATCTGTTGCATTTGTCTTAGATTTATATTACAGAAATATAGATTTCTTATGATTTCAATCATTTTCAGAAGTGATAGGAATAATTGGTAACTACTTTGTTATTCATTTAGTGATATAATTTATTCAACTTATTCTATTACAACAAATCCTTAAAGACCGGCGTTTTCGCTTGTCGCTATATCTCTTGTTCCGTTCATACCTTAAACATCTAGAAATAATCGTAGATGTCTTATAACTTATCTTACCAATTCTCTGCTATAATTATATTAAACTTCATCTGTGAACTGGCATGATAAGGTTGTATTGGTTCTAAATAGTTTGGAGTTACTACAGTTATTTGGTATTTGGTTTCCTTTACTTTAAATTAAGTATATTAAGTATTTAACTTAGTCTCAAATTAGAGACTGTTGTTTAATAAACAATAATTAACGTCACTAACTGTCAAAGGCAAACTTTATATATTCTCATCAATGTTTTTGCCATTTTGAGACATGGCATTTTAGGTTAAGTCTCTTGTTTTATTATAGTACTTTTGTTTTTTAGGGTTAGTTTACGAGTATTTTAAGTGTTATTGTTTATTTTTCTGCCGAATATCGTGAAATAAGAAGATGAAACCATCTGAATCATTTTTTGGGCATGTTATACCGCCTTGAAGTTATCCCACACTTTCATCCCACGATTTAAAAAAAAAAAATACCACTAGCAGCTCAAGTGTTAAAAACTCTTCCCAGACTTTTTACATTTTATATACATAATACGTATTTCTCATCGCACGATTTTTTTCATCCCATACTTTTTCATTATCTCATCCCATACTTTTTCTTTTTACTTGTAGTAATATTTTATTTGATAGTTGAGTTTTTATACATGAATTCCTTGGAAGAAACAAATTGTACTATTAAAATTTAAAGAGGGTCGACCGATCTTTCATCAAGATTGTATTTTGAACCTTTTCGGTTGTCTCGAGCACAAGTGAGAAATCCCGTTTGTCGTGGGAATTCCCGCTATTCGAATATAGTACGTGACACGGGAAATGTATCGGTTCAGTTGAAAAATAGAAAAATTCTTCAGCCTTAGGGTTTAAAAGGACCGCAAATTTGTTGACTTAGATATGACCTGGACTCGTATGGCTATCTAACGAGAGAGTATGACGGCCCACTGACGTGGGAATTTCCGCTATTTAGATTTGAGTGCGCGTCTTATGATATTTTACGAATTTTAGCAATAAAAATTAGTCTGGGATGAGTACTTCTATTAAATTTATAATAATACGAAATAATAATAATTTATTTAATATTAGGGACAGATGTTGATTAATCCTTTGATACAATTCGGATATGGTTTGGTTACCCTGTAACAGAGAGTACCTAAATCCCACTTGCATACGTAATGCAGAGTTAGATATTTGCCAATCTTCGGCCAATCAAGTGGGGTATTATAGGATTATAATGCCCCGTCTACGTGGCCTGCTATTTTATTCCTTATGACGCTTATGATATCATAATACTTTGGCGTATCTTTCAAGCGTTCGTATATTTCTAGGACTCTAGATCTACACTTTTCCTACGAACTAAATTCTCTCGGTTGGCCTGAGAATTCCCGTATGCATTTTATGATGTCGGGAATTTTGTATTTATCGCTTATCGTTTGATCGGTATCTTTACTGGAATTATTAAGTTTTTCGAGTTTTGGGTCTGTCACTCGACCCAGATTACAATCGAGAAAATTAAATTTGGTACTATTTTAATTCTATAACGTGAATATGTTGCGTAAAATCGCAGCCAATGTTATGAAAATGTTTAGTACTATGAAACTTTCAAATCAAATTGGTGATGATTTCACCAATAATGATAGGGTACCTGCAAGCGCCTATTGTAGAGTGCACATATTTTAAATTGAGGAAGTAGGATCTATGGACATCATTTCTTTTTTAACCGAATTTGTAGGTTTATATGAGAGGTGATGATCCAACTCGCACTCGCTGTTGATTTTTTCGAAAAGCACATTTCTTTATGCTTCTAACGGTTGTATCCTATGTATTATTTATTTATCATGACAACCGGGTTGGTTTTGCAATTACACTTTCTGTTGATATTCTTACTAAGACTATTTCTATATTGCCTACTTTACTTTAATAGACTTATTTTGTTTTTTGTTAGATTTATTTCACTTTTGCTAATTTCTTTAAAATACATTTAATTAACTTACATAATAAGTAACAATTGAACCGTTATCATTTGGAGTTAACCTTAATCTACCCTTTTCTCTATGTCTTCGTTCTTGTAAATATCTCGCAATTGGTTGGGCCGCTACTGAATGAAAATTTTTCTTGGTTATCCTTGATTCCCTTACACTTAGTTTCAATTTTTCTGTATTCGGAGTTCATTTTGATCCTTCTTTTCCCAATTCTTATATCAAAATGGCATTGTGGTTCCGCGTGTTGATTCCCTTCCGCCTAATTTATTACTGTTATGGATAAACAATTTTGGACATTTTAATCGCTAGAGATCCTGTTTCGGCATCAATTAATTCGTCATTAATTTAATAACACTCGAATTGATTAAAAAAAATGATTCTTTATTTTTTTTACATATTTTTTATTTTATTTATTAAAACTTTAGTTTAATACACTTAAACAATTGATTTACTTCTAATAACTTTTATTACAAATTACTTAAGTTGCTAGTATTACCGACACCGAGCAGAGGAATATGATATCCCACTATAATGTGGGAACCTATTTGTTTGACGTGTTAACTTATGACACGTTTCACTATGTACCCATACAAAAACAACATTTTATTTTGTCACTGTCTTATAAAGTTTTCTCATAAATTCTGAAAACCACTGAAATATTTCTTTTGGGAGCCATTTCCGAAATAATAATCGAGACAGCAACCGACCAAATGGCACAGTGGTTAAAGCTTTGGCGTTTGGATCGGGAGGTACCGGGTTCGAATCCCGATAGGAGCAGGATGCAAAGTGAAATTTCATCAACAGATTTCGATCTGTGGTGAAATGTAACACATCTATGACCCCCTGTCGGTGTGCAAAACTCATGGGCCGACCCATCTTCCATGCTGGTATAGGCTGGCATGGAGCTTGCAATGTGCAGATGGTCTTAAAATCGGTCCTATAGCCGTACGTCCTCGAGTTGGCCGCAAGGCGTAAAGTAAGGACGTTAAAAGCATAACCGCGGAAGAGCAGGGTGAGCCTTGAGCCCCAAAACAGATCGCATAGTTACCAATAAAAAAAAAAAAAAAAAAAAATAAAAATAAAAAAAAAAAAAAAAAAAATAAAAAAAAAAAAAAAAAAAAAAAATCGAGACAGCATCAAAATGATCATATTTGAATTTTTTTTATGAAAAAAAATTTGTCTGGCTTTAAGCAGAGGTGCACTTTCCGAGCTGGAACCAAACGTTTGCCTCTTGTTTGCCTATTCCATTTAAAAGTTTTCATGTTGTTTATGATGTTGCAATTTTCTGTGGCTCCAATAGCTCAGTGTCAGTTGCCATAGCTCCTCTCTTATTATAGTCTTTATCTCCACAATATCCTCGAAATCCAGCTTGCGCAACTTTACGCTGACAGTTGCTAAACCTGCTTTAGCTGCCTCATATTTTAACGACAACGCCAATACTTCATTCATGGTTTTACCTATAGTATTGGTTCTTAAACGAAATTTCAGATGGTCACCCTTAGGAGCACTAAAATAAATAGAGCAAACTTCTCTGGACACATCACATTTCTTATATCATTATCGTCATTTATTATATTTGTATTGTTAAAATCTAATTAATTATCAAAAAATAAAATTAAACATGAAATTAGTTTTTTGTGCATTGTTACGTATGCTCAATGATCTAGATAATAAATAAGTATGCTTAATGTCATGCATATAAAACATATTAAAACGGGAAAAATCCCAACCGTCTGTAATTATTTTCAATATAAAATTCTAAATATCTATGTCGATC
The DNA here is from genome assembly GCA_963691935.1 of Nephrotoma guestfalica. Lineage (NCBI taxonomy): Eukaryota > Metazoa > Arthropoda > Insecta > Diptera > Tipulidae > Nephrotoma > Nephrotoma guestfalica. The sequence goes on along the minus strand of OY829916.1, from coordinate 12,162,545 downwards.
CGACGGATTACCTTGTATCCGTATGTTCTGTATTAAGCCATGCCATTTGTGATGGAGTTTTATTAACGATCCTAATGTGATTTACCAGATTATTTCTAATTAAAAAATCAACTTAATGTCGCCCGATAAATCCACATCCTATTTCGTGCGTAGATTGCCATGTCATTTGTGATGAAATTTTATTAACGATTTCTAATTAAAAAATCAACTAAATGTCGCCCGATAAATCCACATCCTGTATCGTACGCAGGCTGTCATATCATTTGTGATGGAGTTTTCTTAACGATGCTAATGTGATTACCCAGATTATTTCTAATTAAAAAGCAACTAATTGTCGCCCGATAAATCCACATCCTGTTTCATATGCAAGATGTCGTATCATTTGTGATGGAGTTTATTAACGATCCTAATGTGATTAATCAGATTATTTCTAATTAAAAAATCAACTAAATGTCGCCCGATAAATTCACATCCTGTTTCATATGCAAGATGTCGTATCATTTGTGATGGAGTTTATTAACGATCCTAATGTGATTAATCAGATTATTTCTAATTAAAAAATCAACTAAATGTCGCCCGATAAATTCACATCTTGTTTCATTTCGTACGCAGGTTTGAGTTGATTAAAAATTATATGTTATTTTTTAAATAAAACTTAGTTTTGATTAGTTATTTAATATTCTGTTATTTAAAGTTTAGCTTAATATACTTAATAATTATTACATGCCAAAAAAAATTATCTGCAATTTTAATTTATATTTAAGAAAGGAATTTAAAAAATCGATTGGAGCATCATAAATTCCGCACCTCGCAGAAATATTATAAACTGAGGTTACTGGTAATTTTACTTTCAACGTGTTTAGAAAAGTTATAATTTCGTTAGTTAATTCTGGTATATTTTACCAATTTGTAATAAAAAAAATCAGTTTTTCAATGCTAAATTCTCTTACCACGCTACGCCTTGGAAGCATAATCTTAATTGTTTTCCTCAAAAAGCGCTTATCCTAATCCAGTGGTATTATAAAACAATGAATACATACCTGGCATACTTTCCTCGTTGGACAACTTCATATAAATAAAAGTAAAAATAGAGGTTGTACTACACTAAGCTAAACGAAGTTTTGGAAAGAACACAACATGTTGTGTGGTGCGAAATTTTAGATTTACAAAACTTACTTTAGAACTTACAAAAATCGTACCGTCTACAGGACAAGTAATCGCGATTGTCGTAGAACATTAAAATAAAATTACCAAAGCAATACACCTGAGAGCACTATACCTATAACCTATAACCTCATATCGTCTTTAACATCAATGGGCTAATTGCCATTTTCATCAAATGAAAGTAGATAATGTTGGTAACTTCCATAAGGGGAGCCAGAATAGTTAAACCTGGTTTTAATCCTTCTTGCTCCATGCCAACTATTTGTTGTAGTAGCGATTGGTTTCCTTATTTGAATGTATATTGGTGGTTGATTAACATAAAAAATTGTTTTACCAAAACCAATTATTTCTAAATCATTAGTGTTTTAATTCAAATTTACTTAATTTAAACATTTTAAGCGTATACTTGTATGGCTAAACAACAATTTAATTTTTTTTCTGAAAGTATTCAGGTTTATGTCACATAACCAGAAATCTCAGAATGACCCTTTCGAAACTATCAAAGTTGTAGCACCTTGTTGACTAAACAAAGCTTGAAACGTTTGCTTAATATTAAACAGCACACAACACAACTAATAATACTGTGGGCAAAAAATAGTAATACTTTGTTCATAATATTAAAATTCTTTATTTATTTCTCCAAATCTCTTTCGTCCCCCTTTAAGTAATCCCCCCCGGCCTCAATACACTTGTGCGTTTTTTCCAATCCTCGAAACAGTTGTTAAAGTCAATTTCCGGAATAGCCTCCAATGCGCTATTACTTATTACTAACTACTTTTTGCCCACAGTAGTATCTTAACGTAACCAAAACAAAATTTAGCTCGTTTATATTTTTTTGTATCGTCAAAATACATACAACGAAACACGCGAGAACGGACCGTAATGTGTTAACATAAAATCATTACTGCAATTATGAATATTCATGTTTAAAAATTAAGTTTACTATAAAAAATTTACGGTAGGAAAACAATTTTTTTGTCCACGCATTGTCTGTTCTGGTTATATTTGGATTCTGTGGTAATAATTCAAAAGATCAAATTAAAATGATACACTAATTTTTAGGGTGTGTCTGATATACGGTAACAGAATAAATAGAAAGGTCTATTCAACGATTCTATATATTTTCAACCAAAATTTTTTTTATTTTCTCTATTTCATACATTGCAGTTCTAATATGGACGTATAGTTCCGCCCAGAAAACACATTGATATCTTTATTGATCAACACCTTTTTTACCTTGTTTATACATCCGTTCTACTTCAGTAACCGATTGGATCATCACGAAATATATTTTTTATTTAACGAACGAACAAACTAACAAAATGCAAATAAACTCCACTCTTTATGCTGTTGTCAAATCCACGAAGTTAACGAGCGAATCAAAAGAGGTAAAACTGATAATCCATCCCATAAGGCGGGACTTAAAATATCATTGCAATGTCTATGTTTAAAGGAAAATTAAATTTTAGAAAAATATATTAAGAGAAATTTGTTATTCAAATTCGTTCGATAGAGAATTAAAAATATTAACGGATTTACTTTCACAAATGAAATTGTTTTTGTTTTATTTACTTTTTCACCGGTGTGAATAAAATTTCACAGCTTTGTTAATTTTTCTATCAAAATTTTATTAAATTAAAATTTTTACGCTGGTACACGTTCAATTACGAAATGGAATTGTTCAGCAGATTAATAAAATATTGTCTTCCTTCTTAATACATAAAATGTATTGTGCCCATTTTGTAAATGACTGGGTTCAACAGTTTTCGGTTGAGAGACACTGGTATATTTACGTGTCAGGTTGACGATATTTTTGCTGATTTGATTTCGGTTGAGAAATCAAGCAGTTCATTGTTATACATTCTGCTAATTATTGTGTATTAGTTCATTTCTTTTGGCTGCTACAGATTCGCCTGATATGATTTCGGTTAGCATTTTTTCCGGTTTGTGTCGTACCATCACATCGTGCTTCTTGTGTGTCAGTCTGATAGGTTCTAGCTTCTCTAATAGATAGGTTAGATAGGTTCTCGGGTTATCAATTCTGGGGTAAACGTTATTCTTATCAAAAAATTTAGAAAAATATACGCCAGATTTCACTAGGATACCCCAATTTTTGGAAAATGCTTAAGCATGAGATTTCATCCCGACATTCAAACCGACTGTAGAGATGCCGAATTTTGAAAATCGTCATTTAAAAAATGATCTAAACCAAATTAGTTTGAAATTTCATATCCTTTAGATTTTAATCATATTTCGTAAATGCTATATGCATACTTTAATATAATTGCAAAAATCGTAAAAGCTTCTACGGAAACTACCACTTTCGGTTTATCAAATTTCGCCAGTTACTAGGACCTCCCAGTTTATTGCAAAATCTTAAGTAGGATATGGTATCCCTGTCAGACAGCTCGGTTAGGCTCGAAAAGACGAACTGTTTGTTATCAAAAATCATCATTTCCACTCAAATTCTGGAAACTGGCGTGGCCAAATTTTGTTCTAAATTTGAGTAAGAATCTTTCTTTTCAGATTAGTTTTACTTATAAATGATATGTTTTCAAAATATTCGCAAAATGCTATATGGGTCCTTTGGAAGCGGCACTATTAGTGGACCGAATTTGTCCAAAGAATCATTAGCTTAAGTTTGAAGTTTCAACCTGATCAATAGTCTGGGCTGGAAAAATCTAATATAAATTTTGGTCGGAAAATTGTCATTTTAAATTAACCTGAACCATTTATTCACCGATTGTTATAAAATTATATGTGTGTGTTAAAAATATAGGATTCAAAAATAAGTTCCGGATGGAACGAAGACCTTTTTCAAATGAATAATATGAAATTCGGTTGGCTCTGTTCACTTTCGCTTTTAATTTTTCGCGTATCTGATCTCCCAAATAACTAACTACAACTGACTGATTATGTTTGTTGCACTCGTATTTTATTCACTCCACTTACTTTCCATGATATTTTTCAAGTATTTGAGTTATTCAATTTTCCGGCACTACATTTAAAAATTGGTTAGCGTTGCTATCCGACCTCCCCCATATTCGTTTTAAACAGCCATTATCTTAAAGAATGTTGTGCCACTGTGTTGAATAGGCCTCCACTATGGGTGGCTTATCTGAAATCTCATTCCAAGTTGGTCGACGATGTTTGTAACGTAATATTATTGATAAATCCGCGTCTACTAATTGCTCCTTCCGAAGTGATTCATCCGTCCAGTCCTCATCGGATAGCATTTTAATAAGCCGTACATATTTCCTTCCATTTGAATGCAGTGTTTACATTGAACTTGACATGGCCGCCTTGATAATACACGTCCGCCAAAGTCATAGTTTTGCAAATGTTCGATCCAGTGTGCCACCGGTCCTTCAGAATTATTAAATTGTAGTAACCATCGTAAGGTAGTAGGTAACATATAAATGTTTCACGTATCCCACTATAGCCAATAACTTTTTTCGCGTCACACAATAGTTACGCTCCGTTTTCTATATAATTTTTGAGTAATATGCAATGACTCGCTCGCGACCATCGGTTTCTTGTAACGACACTCCCCCTATACCATCATTGCTTGCATCGGTATTCAAAATAAATTTTACGTTGGATATAGGGTACGCAAGTATTTTTGCTGTGCGCATAGCCGTTTCCGTAGTTCAACGAATGATTTCACTTGTTATTTCTACCACTCAAATTTCTTGTTCTTCATCGTTAATTCGTGCAAACTTTTTGCAACATTGGCGATGTGTAGGTATACAATCCAAATTTTTGGGACTTGGCCATTCCTTTACAGCTGATATTTTTGCCTTATCTGTATGAGTTCTATTGGCGGTGACTTTGTGATCCAAATAGTTTATCTCTGTGAGACTTTAGCTAGGTTTCTCTCGTGCTCTGCAAAAGTTTATCCCATAACGATACAATATTGTCTAAATATATAAGACACGTGCTACTGTGTAAGCCTTTTAGTACGCGTCTAAGGTGTCATCGATTCGTGGTAATGGATAGCTATTCTTTCTCGCTACTTAATGACGTCGGTAATCTACACAAAATCTCATGCTGCCGTTCTTCTTTTCAACCAACACTACCGGTGACCATGGACTGTTCAATAACTCGATAACTTCTCTAGCTCACATGTCCCTAATCATTAGATCCACTTCTTCTTGTTTTGCCAAAGGCAATCTTCTAGCCGAATTATTCTGTTTGCATTTCACTATGGTACGAGTACTACCTCTTCATATATTCCGATGATTGTCCCTTTCTTGATTATTTTTTATTTTCTCGAGAGATTTAGAGCTCTAATTGGAATTCTATCGTCGTGATTTGGTATTACTATGGCTTTGCCGATCATTACTTCTCTAATTCCTTATTCCGGTTTATTTGTTCCTACAACCCACAACTCGGATGACCCAGACAGAACCTCCCTCCAATCTTGTCCAAATAATTGTTTCTGTATTTCGTAACAATTTTTCTCGGTGGTCAATTATTTTTCGCCTTATGGTTGTTACATAACCGCTGAGTCGGAGTTGCATTTCGACATTACCATAGCTCAGGACACCTCGTCCAACAACCAATACGTAGCGATTCGCTTCTATAAAGTCCATACCTAAAACTACCTGATCGACAATATCGGCGACCAGTACTTCGTATTGAAAACTGGTATATAAAGTAATCACACATCTTTTACCCATCAATATCACTTCCTATGGTTAAGCTTTCACCACTTCGTCCTAATCTGGAAATAGGGATGGAGATTATGGGGCAAATAGTTGGAGTTTAAAGACCCTTTGCATGGGTCCTCGTCCTTTGTCAATAATTTATCTTCTTTTGATTTCCGCTGTATTGGAGAGGGTAACCTACCTCGCTTTGGTCGGATTTCCAAGCAGTCCAGAGAGCTGTGACCTAGCTTGTCGCATGTCCAACAGGTAATCCTACTGTCACTCTACTGCCTGGACTACCGGCGATGTTGTTCCATTTGATTTCAGGCAAAGAAGTTCTTTCTCGAGACGTTGAACTTTAAACTGCAACGTCTGTTCAACATCCTGAACATTCGGCTGCACCTGTTGAACTTCGTTTTGTACTTTCTCGACCCGTCGAAGTATTTCTAAAAACTTTTCGTTTATTTTCTTCTCTTCTTTCGTTGCCTATTTTAATTTTATCAATTTCTTGTTTCATTTCTCGCGTCAAACCTTTACTGTATTGATCAAATTGTTGATCAATTTGCTGCATTATTTGTTTACTTTGTTCCAGGATCTAATCCTTGCTTCTCCATAGCCTCACTTAATCGCAATATTAATTCCTTTTTGCAACCATCCGGCGGTAAATTGCGTTGCTTTAATTTGAATTTTATCTCCGTCACTGTTAAATCCTTAACACACCCATCTTCAAATGTTGACAATCCCCTCGCTGTCACCAATTCTATTAAATTTGCCCTGGATTGTAACTATCTTTATAGATTTTGACACTTCCGGAATATTCGCGAACGTAATCTCTGAATAATTTCAAACTATTTATGACACTACTGGATACACTTTATACACCGAACGAATATTCTAGGTTAGATTCACCTAGATTTATTCTAGATTCTATTCGAGACTATTATAATCTACTACACAACAAACTATTAAAAAATTCCTTTAGTGCTAGTACTAAGCCCCAGATGTCACCAATTTTTGTTGAATGTTTCACAATGTCGAATTAATTGCCCATCGTCCCAATAGGCTAGATCGTAACAATATGTTATATCTTGAAAAAAATAATTAGTTACTAACATAATTAAAATGAATTTTAGTAAATTTAACTGCTTCTAAATTTATTCGAATAACTACTTTGTAAAATTACATGTACTGGCTGTTTCTGTTAATGACAATCAACGTGTTGATAAACTCGTTTCCACATATTACAGTCTGCAAATACCAAAACAATTTTCAATCGATCACATGCATTAACTAATATTTAACCCATATGTCAGGTTCTAAATAATATTCAATAATACGTTATTGTTAGAAGATTTATACACTATACGGTGACAATAAAATGTCTTGATATACGGAATTTATCAGAGCCGCCAGGTCATTCTCTCATAAAATATGGGACTGTCGTAATTGTTTAGACAATATAAACAAGGACGAATGTAGAATTTTAATGGTTTTCACTCCGGCCGAGAATGCTGGTTTATTGGAAGAATTGAACAGTGGTGGTCAACTCATTTCTGAAGAGCCAAAGCCAAAATTACATAAAAATATGTGCGTGTAACTTTTGCAACAGAGTACGAAATTATATAATATGATTGCATTTGAAATCATAGATCATTGTTGATTGTAAAATTTTAAAAATAATTGTGATTATTGTAAAGCCTGTAATGTTTTAAATAAATAATTGGCTTTAAACCAACTCATAACGAGTGTCGATCTCTTTGTGTGTATTGTTTTGTTTGTGTTGTTTGTGCAACTAATTCATTCGTGATCGCGCTTTGTGAAATTGTGAAATTCGCTGCTCTAAGTATCTTAAAAGGAGATCTTACTGCTTGTCATTGGCTGTCAAATATTCACTAAAGAAAGTTTTGAATACCGCAACAGATTTTTTCTAGAATAACGTTGTATACCGTAAAAACGTAACACAATTTTGCATACTATTTACTTCGAATACTAACTGTAAACTAAATTAAGTGTAATTTACATTGAACGAAAGATAGGCCTCTAGTAGATAAATCTCAATAATAAAAAATTTCAAATCTGATGAAAATAAATTATAACTGTAATTTATACATATAAATTACAACTGTAATTTATACATATATACATATAACACACACAACACCATAATTGAGTATAATTGAAACTTTGGTTTCTCTCTCTCTCTCTCTCTCTCTCTCTCTCTCTCTCTCTCTCTCTCTCTCTCTCTCTCTCTCTCTCTCTCTCTCTCTCTCTCTCTCTCTTTCTTTGACATAAGAGGCCCGATTATGCTCGGCTTTTATACTTCGAATTTTTACAATCCTCCATTACTTCCGTGCATACTTGTGAACGTAGATTAGCGTGGTGACCCAGTAATGCAAACGTCGATATCAGAATGGAGTAGATTCAAATAAATGCATACAAAGCGAGAAAACGCACTAGTAAATTAAACATTTTTATTAACCTTTATATCCATGTGGGTGATGGTTGATTACAATATGTGAGCCTACCTACTTTTGATTCTCTAAACTTCGAATGACCACAACCAATTACTAGGTGTACATTTCGTTGCTTTTGAGTCATTCCTAACGATTTTAAACTATGTGAAATTGCTTCCTTGAGTCACTCGCCTAATGTAAGTGCAAGTTTTTTTGCGTTTGGCACGAATTTTCATCCAACTCGACACATCCAAAACTCGACATTTTCACTTTTTAGAAGTGCTCTTGGGAATAACTGGTTTTGATTCCACTTTGGTGAAAGTTTGGTTCATTTTTCCAGTATTCCTGTATTTTGTTTTTGCTTTGTTTCTTTATCTTTGTCGCTCCTTAGCTATTTCACACATCCTGCGGCTTGGGGAATGTGGCCTCTTGCAATTATGCATTTTGCGGCATTATCTTTATTAACCACGCCTACTAGGGCGTAAAGTTTTTCGGCACCTAACGCATCTAGGCACTCTTTGGCAATATTTCTGCATATGATCAAAAAACCTTTACATTTTTTGCACCGCGATATTATACAGCTGTTATTTTTCAATGGCTCTTTTTTAACTCTCTAAGTATTGTTTTGATATTATACACTGTTCGCAAGTTGTTGATAACACCAGAAGATTTGTTTCGACCCAATAATTAAATTTATTCAATTCCACTTTGATATTCGCTCCACAATAAAACAACCGCAATAAACTTAATTACATGCAATTTATAATTTTATTTTATAATACTTTTATGATTTTGTTCCGATGTGATTCGTTCGCCAGATAGAAAAAGAAGAATTATTTTCTCCAAAGTTCTTAAAATTATCGATTCAATTTTGTCATCTCATGTATACTAATTGATTTTCGGAATTAAATCATTTTATACTACTAGATACTAATTAGGAAACTGCATAAAACATACTCGCTAATCTAGTACATTAGATGACAAAGTGATTGACATTATTTTGACATATTAAAGTAAACAATAAATTTCTTAATAGTAATTGTGTTAACAAAGTTTACAGAGAATTTGTTAAATGTACCATACGTAAACGAAAAGTGTATTAAATTATTTAACAAGATAAGTATTTGATTTTATATGACCCATTTATATAATACTAAAGTATAATTTGATTCCATTTTAGATAATATTTGATAAGACTAGACTAGTGAGTGAATTTTATTAATCTAACTGAATCTTACTGGAGAGAAACATTGGAAAAATTGAAGCGTTAACTACGATTAAAATATGTATCATAAAATAAATAAATATTGTTAAACAATTAACTTAGCTAAATGTGTTTTGCTTCAGTTTCTCCAACATACTCCCACGCCTTAAGGAATTTTATTTCTTAATGACTAATTTAACTAATTTCGTTATAGGACGTTTTATTTCATTTCTGGATGTCTTCAGTGTTACTACCCTTGTGAGACCGTCATTTCCAGGATGGAGGTTTATGATTCTCCCACGCATCCACTGACATGGATGCAAGTTATCTTCTCGTATAAGCACTACATCATCAATTTCAAATACGTCGGTTTTCATTTTCCATTTGTTTCTTTGTTGTAGAGCAGTAAGATAATCATGATGCCACTGCTTCCAAAACCCTTGAAGTCGTTGCTGAAGATTTTGCCATTTAGATAATTTGGTTGTTTTCACTTCATCTAGAGCCGGTTCTGGAATAGCAGTCAAGGACGTTCCGATCAGAAAGTGTGCAGGAGTGAGAATTTCCAAATCTGCTGGATCATCATTTATCTTACAAAGGGGCCTCGAATTCAGAAGAGATTCAATTTGAGTTATCAATGTTGTCATTTCCTCAAACATGAGATTAACATTGGCCACCCTTTTTAAGTGGAATTTGAAGGATTTCACCGAGGATTCCCATAAGCCGCCAAAGTGTGGTGCATGTGGAGGATTAAAATTGAATTTGATACTTTTCTGTAATAGAAATTCAGAGATTAATAAACTGTTTGTTTGATTTATTATTTGATGTTTTAATTGTTGCAGTTCTCTATTAGCACCCACGAAATTAGACCCATTGTCACACCAGATTTGCTCCGGAGCACCTCGTCGAGCAACAAAACGTTTAAGCGCAGCTAGAAACGAATCAGTATCTAAACTGCTGACCACTTCCAAATGCACAGCTTTAACAGCTAGACATACAAAGACAGCGACATATGCCTTCTCAATCGGAGAATTTCTTCGTTTATTTGTTTTAATATAAAGAGGTCCAGCGTAATCTAATCCGATTTTCGAAAATACACGACTTTGTGTACACCTTTCTGCTGGTAAATCAGCCATTTTCTGCTCAGTTTTATGACAACGGTAACGGATACAGGTGACACAATATTTTATACAACGTTTAATCATATATCTTGCTCCTATTATCCAATATTTATTTCGTACAATACTCAGAGTTAGCGCGTTACCCGCATGCATATTGGTAAGATGAACTTCACGAATAATCATTTGGCATGCTAAGTTATTTTTTGGTAAAATAACCGGATGTTTTACTGCAAATGGCAATGATGATTTTCTTAATCGGCCACCTACTCGAAGAAGTCCCTTTTGATCAATAAATGGATCAAGTGAAGACAGTTGATTCCTTACAGGGAGTTGTTGGTTCTTACTCAGAATAGTGAGTTCATGAATAAACGCAGATTTTTGCACATTTCGGAGAAGTATAGTTTCCGCTTCATTCATTTCAGCTGATGTTACCGATCTATTGTAATGTTGTGAACTACTTTTCTTTAAACCAAATCGTAATATGAACACCATGATTCTTTTAATTTTTGACCAAGATGAAAATTTATTCATTAGATTGAAAACCATGTTGTCAACATCGGTGGTTAATGTTAATACGTTTGTATATTTTTCTCTTTCCTCTGAAGTTAGGTTGTCGAAGGATTCTGTTTCACTGGCTGATTTTGGCCAATTTTGTTCGCTATTAACTAGCCAATGAGGCCCATGCCACCAAATTTGTGATTTTGCTAATGCCTTCGGTTTTGAACCTCTAGAGATGACATCAGCGGGATTGTGCTTGGATTCAATATGGTGCCATTTATTACGCGGGATAGTTTCCAGGATTAGAGCTGTTCGGTTCCCTACGAAGCTCTTCCATCTCCGTGGAAAATCAGATAACCAGTGTAAGACTATCATTGAGTCGGTCCAAGCAAAAATCTCTATGTCGTTGTATGCTAATGACTTAATGCAATATTTGACTGAGTTGCACAAAAGTACTGCTCCACATAATTCAAGTCTGGGAAGTGATAATTGTTTCAAAGGTGCGACTTTACTTTTTGCATACACAATATTCACGCTCACTTCATCCTTCTTATTAACAGCTCGTAAATATATAACACAGCCGTAAGCGGCTTCGGATGCATCACAAAATGCGTGGAGTTGAATCCGTGTTGGTTTTATGAATGTCGTTAACCTTCGAGGAATTTGGATTGATTCAACTTCTGGTATTGAAGAATACAGATCTTCCCACGCGTTTCTTATGGTATTGGGTAAACATGCATCCCACTCAATTTTAAGTAACCACATCTTCTGCAGCAATATTTTAAATAATATTATTATTGGTGCAAGCCACCCCAGCGGATCATATACCTTGGAGGCAATTGACAAAATCTTTCGTTTTGTCCATCGTATATTATTGGTATCTTGCTGGACCTTAAAAGAAAAAGTATCAGTTTCAGCGTTCCACAATATACCTAACGTCTTTATCGATGCATCATCTTCTATTAGTTTTGGAATATTCTCAATTTCTTGGGATGAAAATGCCTTTGTAAATTCTGGTGAGTTCGATTTCCATTTGCGAAGGTGGAATCCGCTTTTACTGAGTATCTCGTTTAGTTGGTTTTTCAGTACTACAGCCTCGTTAATACTATCACAGCCCGTCAATAAGTCGTCAATGTAGAATTCGTTTTTAATAATTTCCGTCGCCTCTGGATATATCTGATGAAATTGTTCAGCTGATTTTCTCAAAGATTTAACTGCAAGATAAGGAGCGCAAGCTGTTCCATATGTTACAGTGTTTAATTTATATGTGTTTAGTTTTTCGAGATGATGATTGCGCCACAAAATAAGCTGGTAATTCGCATCGTCAGAATTCATCAGAATTTGTCGGTACATTTTTTCAATGTCCGCCACCATAGCGATTGCGTGTTTTCGAAATTTTATGACGATTGTTGACAAATCCGTTTGTAGATTCGGGCCGATATGAAGAATATCATTGAGCGATGTTTGCGTGCTGGTCTTACAAGAACCGTCGAAAACGACCCTCAATTTGGTAGTGCTGCTACTGGTTTTGAAAACAGCGTGATGTGGTAGAAAATATTTGTCATCATTTCGAACTGGGATTTCATTCCATGGTAAATAAGTCATATGGCCTAACGTGATATATTCATTCATAAATGACTGATAGGCGTCAAAGAAGTCTGGCATCTTCGCGAATTTGCGTTCCATTCCTAGAAGGCGTTGATGTGCAGCCTCGAATGATGTGCCTAATGTCGGTCTTGGCTCCTTAAATGGCAGTCTCACAATAAATTTGCCGCTAGCATCTCTCGATGTTGTATGGTTATAAAATTCTTCGCATATGTTGACTGGAACGTCCGCTTGATATGAAACCTCCTCGATTTCCCAGAATTTTCTCAATAGTTGGTGTAGATCCTCATTTAACGTTTGAATGACTGGTTCGACGTTCACATGTAAGTTTATGTTGGCTTTTTCTTCAGTCCATGTCCCAGCGATTAACCACCCAAACTTGGATGAGTATAAGATCGGAAAGCCGCGAACAGTACGTTTTTCTTCGTTTAACACTTCAAAAAATACATCAGCTCCTAGCAAAACGTCTATTTTATTTGGTTTGTAGAACTCCGGATCGGCAAATTGTAATTCCGGAGTAACCTTATTTAATTTAATTGGTTTGGTTGGTAATAAACTTGTTATATTACCAATGATATGAGCCGTGACGTTTAATGTATAGTGCTTGTCTATACGAGAATATATGGTCATATCGATTCTCCCTTTTGTTTTACCAGTCGATGTAGATGCTAGCCCGTAAATAGATATGGAAGCTTGACTTCGCTTAAGGCCTAGGCGTTGAGCGCAATGTTCGGTTACAAATGAAGTTTGCGATCCCGAATCTAGAAGTGCTCGAAATGACTGGAGATCTCCGGTACGTGATCTTATATATATAATAGCAGTCGGCAGTACCGTGTGTGGCGATGAATACAGCGTATGTAAAACTTGTGCATCTGGTTGTTTATTGGATGAATGTGGTGGTTCAACTGGTTGGTCTTTTTGATTAGTCGATTGAGCTTTAATAGTATCACGTATTGGTTTATTACTGTAAGAATCATTAATTGACACATGATGACTCGAGGATGTAGATTTGTGCTCTGATTGTGTCATACTTTGGCCTGAATGAAGCAAAGTATGGTGACGTTTATTGCAAATCAAGCATGATGTTTTACTGAAACATTTGCTCGTTGTGTGACCCTTTTTCAAACAGTTTCGACATGAACCCATTTCATCCACTAATTTCAATCTCGCCTCTAAACTTTGATTTTTAAAGACCGGACATCTAAACAATGGATGTTGCTGTTTGCAAACGAAACATTCTAAATTGTGGTTAGAACTCGAAGATAGAAACGATTTTGCAGTTGGTTTAACGGCATGCCTTTTTGATGTTGCATCGCAAATTTCCAGAGCATCACATCTCTTGTTTAAAAATGCGAGTAAATTTGCGAAGGTAGGAAAATTCGTACCGACTGACTCGTTTGCCCATAATTGTTTAGATTCATTATCGATTTTACTAAGTAATATGTGGATAAGCCACGGGTCGCGAGTTTCGGCCTCTGGTCCTAGTGCACGAAGTCCACGTATCACCTCATCAGCTGTTTCGGTAATGCGCCGTAAGTCCTTGCCGTTCGATTGAACACATGGTTTTTGATCGAAAAATGTTTGAGTGAGTGATGTCACAATTGGAGTCATTTTGTTGTAACGACTGCATAATTTCTCCCACGCTTCTGAATAATTATTTTCAGTGATAGTAATATGTCGTATAAGAGAGGCAGCATCACCCGACAGCAGCCCTTTTAACATTTGTAGTTTGTGCACATCACTGATATTTTTGTTGTTATGCACGGTGGAATTAAATAAATCGTGGAACGATGCCCAATATCTATAATCCCCAGAGAACTTTTCTATTTGGACTTTTGGTAATCGTACTTGTTGTGATGTATTCACTCCTTCATAAAATGTCCTTTGCTGGTCGATAAACTGCTCCAAGGTTGTGTTTAAACCATGTGTGGCATTAACTTCATCTCGACCTTGACTTTGACTGTTAATAGCTGTAGTTAATAATGCTCGTGCGTTGTAGAACTGTTGATCCACTTTGTCGGTGATTGGTTTATACGTAGGAAATTCAAATAATTCAACCTCATATTCATTGAAAGTTTGGTATCTCACCTCCAAAATATCAAGCCGACCTTTAATATCTTCAATGTTAGTGTCTGCATTTATCTCTTCTGCAAATCGCAGAATATGAATAATTTGATTGTGAGCGCGATCGCGAAGTCGTTCTAATCTCTCCATTGTAATTTCACGAAAAATAAAAGCACTTTATCACTTTATTACTGCACTTTAATTTAAAGTTCAATATTACGAGTAAAAGTTTCGCACAGTAGATACAATTAATTACTAGAGTTTCACTGTTTAACGTTGTAATAGTAGTATAGTTAAGATAAAAATTCTACTTAACTGTTTTCTGTGGGAAATCCCGGGTTTCGGCACCAAAATGTTCGCAAGTTGTTGATAACACCAGAAGATTTGTTTCGACCCAATAATTAAATTTATTCAATTCCACTTTGATATTCGCTCCACAATAAAACAACCGCAATAAACTTAATTACATGCAATTTATAATTTTATTTTATAATACTTTTATGATTTTGTTCCGATGTGATTCGTTCGCCAGATAGAAAAAGAAGAATTATTTTCTCCAAAGTTCTTAAAATTATCGATTCAATTTTGTCATCTCATGTATACTAATTGATTTTCGGAATTAAATCATTTTATACTACTAGATACTAATTAGGAAACTGCATAAAACATACTCGCTAATCTAGTACATTAGATGACAAAGTGATTGACATTATTTTGACATATTAAAGTAAACAATAAATTTCTTAATAGTAATTGTGTTAACAAAGTTTACAGAGAATTTGTTAAATGTACCATACGTAAACGAAAAGTGTATTAAATTATTTAACAAGATAAGTATTTGATTTTATATGACCCATTTATATAATACTAAAGTATAATTTGATTCCATTTTAGATAATATTTGATAAGACTAGACTAGTGAGTGAATTTTATTAATCTAACTGAATCTTACTGGAGAGAAACATTGGAAAAATTGAAGCGTTAACTACGATTAAAATATGTATCATAAAATAAATAAATATTGTTAAACAATTAACTTAGCTAAATGTGTTTTGCTTCAGTTTCTCCAACATACACATCTTCCACTTTTTCTTAGTTATCAAAAGTGAACATAAATAGTGGAAGCTCTTTTTTGTTCATTTGAACTCCTTGTTCGGTTTCAAATTTTTCTTTCTTAGTTAAAGGAGCACCCCTAAATAAACTTTCAGTAGATTGATTATGTATTTCGTTATATTATTGCATATATTTATAATTTCCTGATTTAGCTATATTTGACTGCGTTCATTTGAGTATTCATAAAAATTTTGTTTGAATGTAACATTTCTAAATGTTTATTTATTTTTGGTCCATATTTCCCGTAATGCCTTTTATTATGGATCCGAGCCCATTGATCAGTCCTTTTTTAGACCAGAATAATGGTCTTGTTATACATTTGATCTATTTAACAATGTCTGGTATTTCCTCATTACTATAGTCATTTTTGGTTCCAATTCATTATGGTTTCCTGTTTGATTGCAGAAGCTATCTATATTTGATTTAATGATTGCTCATACTCCGTTATGTTTACTATATGAATTAATTTCGAGTGACTATACTTATTATTCTGGTTCTTCCTAGTTTAACCAAAGCAAACCCTTGTGGTTGCTTAGGTCATGGTTTTCTAATTGTTGACTTATACTCCGTTCTGCGAACCTACAAAAATTTACTAGTTTTCCGAATTTGGCACTTCCTTAACATGCGTGTTGGGCACAATTTCACCTACTCAATGAGATTAGGCCCGGAAGATTTAGTATTATTAAAACTTAATATCTTATTTCTATATTTATACGTCTTTTATTTTTTGGCTTATGCACTTTACGTTTGTAAGTAGCTACTGCTACTTCAAACGGAAAAAGCCTCAACTTCGATGAGAGCTACTCCGATCGATGTTGTCGCTTGTCCATATCATGCCGTGTGGCTTTGATTTCTACAGCTCGAAGTTGTTAAGGTGATGGTCATGTGATTTGGGCATTTGAACTCGCGACCTACATTACCGCACACTATTTGAGAATGTGATGTGGTAGCATAATAATAGCATTGTTCGCCTCCTTGGTTCAATTTCCCGTATAGGAAATACATTTTCGATTCACGTTTCGCTCTCATATATAATATGCCATAGTTACATTTAAGCTGATAATCAAATCCTCTCTGGTGGTACAGCAGCATCACATTAAATGATTTCTTGATGGTACATCGATGTCTTTTCGATACGTCCTACCCGTAAAATTTTTGTTTTGCATGCTTCGACGAAAAACATAAACACCCCTCGTGGAAAAGTTCGAGCAATTTATTTCAATTATGGTTCTTTCCTTCTGCTGAATTTATGCTGCTAAATAAATTGGTGTCAGTGTTTCTCCAGGTAACGGTATCACCACTTGCATGTTGTTTCATATTGCCACAATTTGAGACCCATTATCCGACTAGATTTCTTATCGATCCTCCTAACTCAGTAAAATATTTTCAGTAATCAGCAGCTCAGCCTTGTGAAATTTGCTAGTCGTGTGCTTATTGGGCTCTCAATGGTTCTGCATGGCTGCATATCTTCATTCCATTTATTTTATTATATTTTAATTATCAACATGAATCTAGAACTAACCCTACCACTATTTATTATTGTAGGTGGCGCTACCTCAATCCCGCTTTGCTAAATTATCTGAATGGGATTGATCTAACTTCATCCTCTATTTAAACTATAAGCTTAATATTATACTTTCCTAATTACCAAAATTTCGCACGTGATATACCAGCCGCACGTGATAAACTCAGCGTCTTCAAACTTTTCTGGTTTCCCTTTTACTGGTTTTTTTGTCACCGATGTCAAAATCGAAACTTTTAAAACGGCGGAACCAGTACTCACATATTTTTATTTATGGAGTATGATGCCCACATGCTTCACACAGGAATCAGCTGCAATTTTCTTCAAATGAAAACAAAAAAGCAGTGCTTCCCGCAAACTGTGCCACGAAAATTGTCACAAAGGTTGACATGGTTAGGGCACAAAAAAATGTTGTTTACACTTCAGCGAAACGACACATACTGATTTTTAGAGGGAAATGATGATGCTTTAACATGAATATAGTTACAATATTGCACGATGCGATTTAATACTAGTTATGTCATCTTTTGTAAATCACTCAAAACTTATTTGTATCCCCAATATAAAAATAAAAAAGATCAATCGAGATCTGGTTACAAAAGCAGCTAATCTGGAATCTGTAAGGTAAATTATCATTATAAGGAAGAATAATAAATATGTTCCCTGTTCTCCTGAATTAGTAAGATTAGAAGAGAACAACAAAGAGATAGAATCTTATAGAGATGCGCTTTAAACGTCTTGAGGCACCCAAATAAAAGTTACTTTCGGCATCGCAAAATTTCATTGATTTATGAGCCAAGGTAAAATAAAAACGGCATGGCATAATGCTGAATCATTTTATTCAAACCTTTTCCTAAAATGTTTCCTAATGTACCAAAAATAGTATACCGCGATTTGAATGCATCAATATTTTACAATATATAAACTCATTTAAAACGCTAATACACAATAAAATAATTTGTTTTATTAATTTATTTCAACAACAATTGTGAGAACACATTGTGAGAACAAATAAATACAATTATTTTAATAAATAATTTACTTATTAAATAAAAAATACGGAAGCACCAGTCATTAAACTACGATAAACTATACACTGAACCCAACCACACCACAAAGTTTTACAATAAAATCTCACTACCGCCAATATGCTGTTGATGTGATTATTTTTCTTGCTTAATCTGGTATACACATAAACACAAAAATTATTTCCTTTTTATTTATCTTCACCAACTGCGCCAATTACGTTCTTTGTTGTGGTTCGTTCTAAAAAACACGATGTTTTTTGTTCAAGTTTACTTTTAGATCAATTTTTAGATCAAGACTTTTTATGGGAATGGAATTTATATGAACTTGATATTAAATAAACTATGTTTTTCTTTATTTTGAACTTGATGTGGAGTTCATGGACGTAACTCCTCCAATTATGTCTTGAAGGGTGTTGTTGAGTGTTCCTAAAGTTCCCGATAATGCTGTTGAGGATGTGTCTCGACAACACGTCGATAGAAACTTAAATCCATGTTTGAAAACACGTGAAATTTTAGGCGATATGCTTTAGCCATCGGAAGTTACAGAAATTTAAAAAAAATCTATTGTGTGAACCAAATAAACTGTATTGAAATAATATTCAATGTCATCTTCACTGTGTCAGATATTTTGTTGTTTGGTTCAGCGAACGGTTCGTTAACTATTTCCTTCGTTCATATTCACAGGAAAAGACTGGAAGTTCTACTTTTGGCAATTTCTTTTCCACTGTTTCTATCATTGTGGTTTCTACTTTTTTTGTAGCTGACCAAGATAATTTTTTTTAATAGCAAACAGTCTTCTTCTTATTCTACTAAAATCGCAGTGTGCTGGTTTAAAATGTCTCCCATATATTTTTGTAGTTGTTTTATTTTTAAGTTTACATATCCTTTGGATATATTGTTAGTTTCCAATGAATAATTTATTGAACTAGATTTCTGTTTAAATTGATTTCTGTTGCAGTTTTCTTCAGTTGTTGGTGATAGCTTCTTTACTACTTTTAAAAATTCTTGTTTGTTGATATGTTGTTTACGGTCCCGTGTGGACTTTTTTTCGCTCTTCATCTGAATTAGCTTGTATCGGTTTTATATGCATCTCCGCTATTATGATAATTTAGTTTGGGCCCCTTTTAAATTGTTATCGTTGTAATCGGATACATAAATTGTAGCCTCGTTTACCGGTATTTCATTTTTTGGATCATTTTCTATTTGCTCCACATGTTGCCGTTGTTGCTCTCTTAATTTATGCTTGCTGCTAAATTTTAATGCAGATATATCGAATTTATCGCCATTATTCTTGGTTTGATAGCCCTAGTGATGGGCCTGTAATGGTTTCTAAATATCGAAACATGTCGTTTACGTTATTTGTAAACATTGAGTTCATTATGTTGTTAAATTGGCGCATTGATTGGATATGTATTCTCTAATAAAGAAAGAATCTTTAATAATTTTGAAACGCGTGGCTTAATGTATAAGATGCGTGCTATGTCGCGTTCATAATACTAACAATCGTTAATCTATAAAATGCCACAGTAGATATTTTATTTATTTCATACACAACATTCTGAGCATGAGAGCTCATTTGTAATGAGTTGTGTAATTCAAATTTTTTGAATTAAATTTAAATTATTTTTTACAGTCCTGTAGACGGGTAAACTAAACATTCATTTTAAAGTACTAGGAAACAATAAAAGTTTCTGGCCGTGAAGTGTAGTCGCTTCTAAAATGGAAACAGTTTATGGTGACACGTGGCATGGCAAAGCCATGATTTACAAGTTGTATTGATTATTGAAACTTATGGATGTTATTCCGATAAGTTTCGGTAGTTTAATGTGCAAGCCCTCTTTCTTTTCAGTTGTAAATTTTCATCAAAGTTCTGTAAACTGAACTTAGGCTTTAAGGAAAATCCATTGATTATTTCTTGTGTATCTACGATTTTTTGATAGAAACATTATACATAGTTGGACTAATTGATTTAAGATGCCGAATCCATTAGCTCTCCAATTCGGATGCAACGACTATCGACAAATATATTTTGCAGTTTCCGTATTTTGGATAATTTAGCTCTTGTTTCAGCTGTAAATTATCTTTAAAGTTCTGTTAACTATAAAACAGATCTTTATCGAATAAAAGCTTTTTAAAAATTCCACAGAAAACCTTTTTATCTGAGTTGATTATATATATTACTCCAGTTTTGTTAGCATCGGTGAACTACAAATCTTCAGTTTGCCATTGTGTATTCTTTTTTCTACAAATTTGATTGTTTTATAAACTTTTACCGATAATATTCGGTAATGTACAAACTCCTACTATTTTACAATTCATTCTCGTAACATTTTTTATAATAATTTTATTTTAAGCTTTTCCGATAAGTTTCGGTAGTTTAATGTGCAAGCCCTCTTTCTTTTCAGTTGTAAATTTGCATCAAAGTTCTGTAAACTGAACTTAGGCTTTAATGAAAATCCATTGATCAATTCTTGTGTATCTACGATTTTTTGATAGAAACGTTATATTTAGTGGGACTGCTCGATTTTCGAACACAAAACTTTTCCCAATGAATTATTCGTGTATTCTGAGATACGAAATATCGTATTCAGCAATAACTAGCTGCACTTCCAAAACATTTTAACTTGACACAACAAAAATACTGTGAGCTGTACTCACCAAATGGTATACGACCAATTTAATTTAAATGTTATGTTGGAGATTATTGCGCAGCTAAAAACAAGTTAGAATTAATTTTCGCCATGGTTATAGCTAAAAATTGTGTTTTGGGTCGTTTTTGCATTTTTAAACATTTTTTTTTTGCATGTTTTAATCTTTGCAATTTGTGCTGGAGAGCAAAGGACTCCCAACTCATTCTCCAAACCAAGGACATACAGCTAAAGGTCCAATTTATGTAGACCCATCCGCACATTGCATAGCTCCATGTCAGCCTATAATACTGTCATGGAAGATGGGTCGTCCCATTGGATGTGTAATACGATAAAGGGTCATAGTTGTGTTCATTTTCATCACCGATCATAATCGAATGATGAAAAATCTCTTTTGCATCCTGCCCCTATTGGGATTGGGTGCCGGGTCCGATTCAAATGCCAAAGCTAACTACTATGCCCATTTTTAAACATTATTATATCTTTTAAATTTATTGTAAAAATTATTTAAACCTATAACAAAAGCGCAATACAAGCTTTAAACTTTAAAACTATTATATCTTTTGAGCTTTTTGTATATTCGATGACAGAAATTTCTTATCCTCTCTGTCAACCTTAACAGAGCTACCATTGCTATACGTGCGAAATATATGTCGAAAAATAAAAACCGTTAATTTCATATTTTAAAATTTTGTATAAATTTATTTTATTAAAAAAAATATTTTGTTTTGGTTCGATCAACTAACTAAATATATTCGTTTTTATTTAATCTTCTTAACATAAAAGTTAATAATTTCCTTTAGAAATTAATTTAAAAAGATCAAATCTTTATTTCAATTAACGAGTTGTTCAATTTACAAATGGATTACAACAAAATGTTCTATAGCTTTATTATTACCAGGCTCTGGAATATCTTTCCATCTCTTGGACATCACTGAGAATTAATTGTAATTTTTGTGTTCGGTCAAAAC
Source organism: Nephrotoma guestfalica (assembly GCA_963691935.1). Lineage (NCBI taxonomy): Eukaryota > Metazoa > Arthropoda > Insecta > Diptera > Tipulidae > Nephrotoma > Nephrotoma guestfalica. The sequence goes on along the minus strand of OY829916.1, from coordinate 12,140,508 downwards.
TAATCGGATAGGCGGTAACAGTGATGTTGGACTTAAGTTAACCGCTTCTTTGATGGCGAAATGTACTCCAAACTTTGTAAGTAGTACAAAAAATTATTTTAAGAATGCCTCGTTCGTCTTATGGACCGCTTAATCATAAAGCTTGTTTATTATTACCAGTCTGTGGTACATCTTTGGTTCTCTTAGACATCTTTAATAATGTTGTGTTGCTATTTTATTATTACCAGGCTGTGGAATATCTTTCCATCTCTTAGACATCACTAACAATTGATTGTAATTTTTGTGTTCGGTCAAAACTAATCGGATAGGCGGTAACAGTGATGTTGGACGTAAGTTAACCGCTTCTTCGATGGCGAAATGTACTCTAAACTTTGTAAGTAGAACAAAAAATAATTTTAAGAATGCCTCGTTCGTCTTATGGACTGCTTAATCATAAAGCTTGTTTATAATTACCAGTCTGTGGTACATCTTTGGTTCTCTTAGACATCTTTAATAATGTTGTGTTGCTATTTTATTATTAACAGGCTGTGGAATATCTTTCCATCTCTTAGACATCACTAACAATTGATTGTAATTTTTGTGCTCGGTCAAAACTAATCGGATAGGCGGTAACAGTGATGTTGGACGTAAATTACCTGCTTCTTAGACGAAAGTACTCCAAACTTTGTAAGTAGTACAGAAAATAATTTTAAGAATGCCTCGCTCGTCTCATGGACTGCTTATCATAAAGCTTGTTTATTATTACCAGTCTGTGGCTTATCTTTGGTTCTCTTAGACATCTCTAATAAGGTTCTATAGCTTGTCTGTTATTACCAGTCTGTGGTACATCTTTGGTTCTCTAAGACATCTTTAATAATGTTGTATTGCTATTTTATTATTACCAGGCTGTGGAATATCTTTCCATCTCTTAGACATCATTAAGAATTGGTTGTAATTTTTGTGTTCGATCAAAACTAATCGGATAGGCGGTAACAGTGATGTTGGACGTAAGTTAACCGCTTCTTAGACGAAATGTACTCCAAACTTTGTAAGTAGTACAAAAAATAATTTTAAGAATGCTTCGTTCGTCTTATGGACTGCTTAGTCATAAAGCTTGTTTATTATTACCAGTCTGTGGTACATCTTTGGTTCTCTTAGACATCTCTATTAATGTTCTATAGCTTGTTTATTATTACCACGATCCCTTAGACATCTCTAAGACCTGATTGTAATTTTTGTGTTCGGTCAAAACTAATCGGACAGGCGGTAACAGTTATGTTGGACGTAAGTTAACCGCTTCTTAGATGAAATGTACTCCAAACTTTGTAAGTAGTACAAAAAATAATTTTAAGAATGCCTCGCTCGTCTTATGGACTGCTTAATCATAAAGCTTGTTTATTATTACCAGTCTGTGGTACATCTTTGTTTCTCTTAGACATCTCTAATAATGTTCTTTAGCTTGTTTATTATTACCACGATCCCTTAGACATCTCTAAGACCTGATTGTAATTTTTTTGTTCGGTCAAAACTAATCGGACATGCGGTAACAGTTATGTTGGACGTAAGTTAACCGCTTCTTAGACGAAATGTACCCCAAACTTTGTAAGTAGTACAAAAAATAATTTTAAGAATGCCTCGCTCGTCTTATGGACTGCTTAATCATAAAGCATATTTATTATTGCCAGTATGTGGTACATCTTTGGTTCTCTTAGACATCTCTATTAGTGTTCTATAGCTTGTTTATTATTACCACGATCCCTTAGATATCTCTAAGACCTGATTGTAATTTTTGTGTTCGGTCAAAACTAATCGGATAGGCGGTAACAGTTATGTTGGACGTAAGTTAACCGCTTCTTAGATGAAATGTACTCCAAACTTTGTAAGTAGTACAAAAAATAATTTTAAGAATGCCTCGCTCGTCTCATGAACTGCTTAATCATAAAGCTTGTTTATTATTAGCAGTATGTGGTACATCTTTGGTTCTCTTAGACATCTCTATTAATGTTCTATAGCTTGTTTATTATTACCACGATCCCTTAGACATCTCTAAGACCTGATTGTAATTTTTGTGTTCGGTCAAAACTAATCGGATAGGCGGTAACAGTTATGTTGGACGTAAGTTAACCGCTTCTTAGATGAAATGTACTCCAAACTTTGTAAGTAGTACAAAAAATAATTTTAAGAATGCCTCGCTCGTCTTATGGACTGCTTAATCATAAAGCTTGTTTATTATTACCAGTCTGTGGTACATCTTTGGTTCTCTTAGACATCTCTATTAATGTTCTATAGCTTGTTTATTATTACCACGATCTCTTAGACATCTCTGAGACCTGATTGTAATTTTTGTGTTCGGTCAAAACTAATCGGATAGGCGGTAACAGTTATGTTGGACGTAAGTTAACCGCTTCTTAGACGAAATGTACTCCAAACTTTGTAAGTAGTACAAAAAATAATTTTAAGAATGCCTCGTTCGTCTTATGGACTGCTTAATCATAAAGCTTGTTTATTATTAGCAGTATGTGGTACATCTTTGGTTCTCTTAGACATCTCTATTAATGTTCTATAGCTTGTTTATTATTACCACGATCCCTTAGATATCTCTAAGACCTGATTGTAATTTTTGTGTTCGGTCAAAACTAATCGGATAGGCGGTAACAGTTATGTTGGACGTAAGTTAACCGCTTCTTAGACGAAATGTACTCCAAACTTTGTAAGTAGTACAAAAAATAATTTTAAGAATGCCTCGTTCGTCTTATGGACTGCTTAATCATAAAGCTTGTTTATTATTACCAGTCTGTGGTACATCTTTGGTTCTCTTAGACATCTCTATTAATGTTCTATAGCTTGTTTATTATTACCACGATCTCTTAGACATCTCTGAGACCTGATTGTAATTTTTGTGTTCGGTCAAAACTAATCGGATAGGCGGTAACAGTTATGTTGGACGTAAGTTAACCGCTTCTTAGACGAAATGTACTCCAAACTTTGTAAGTAGTACAAAAAATAATTTTAAGAATGCCTCGTTCGTCTTATGGACTGCTTAATCATAAAGCTTGTTTATTATTAGCAGTATGTGGTACATCTTTGGTTCTCTTAGACATCTCTATTAATGTTCTATAGCTTGTTTATTATTACCACGATCCCTTAGACATCTCTAAGACCTGATTGTAATTTTTGTTTTCGGTCAAAACTAATCGGACATGCGGTAACAGTTATGTTGGACGTAAGTTAACCGCTTCTTAGATGAAATGTACTCCAAACTTTGTAAGTAGTACAAAAAATAATGTTAAGAATGCCTCGCACGTCTCATGAACTGCTTAATCATAAAGCTTGTTTATTATTAGCAGTATGTGGTACATCTTTGGTTCTCTTAGACATCTCTATTAATGTTCTATAGCTTGTTTATTATTACCACGATCCCTTAGACATCTCTAAGACCTGATTGTAATTTTTGTGTTCGGTCAAAACTAATCGGATAGGCGGTAACAGTTATGTTGGACGTAAGTTAACCGCTTCTTAGACGAAATGTACTCCAAACTTTGTAAGTAGTACAAAAAATAATTTTAAGAATGCCTCGTTCGTCTTATGGACTGCTTAATCATAAAGGTTGTTTATTATTACCAGTCTGTGGTACATCTTTGGTTCTCTTAGACATCTCTATTAATGTTCTATAATTTGTTTATTATTACCGGTCTGTGGTACATCTTTGGTTCTCTTAGACATCTCTAATAATGTTCTATAGCTGTCTTATTATTACCACGATCCCTTAGACATCTCTAAGAATTGATTGTAATTTTTGTGTTCGGTCAAAACTAATCGGATAGGCGGTAACAGTGATGTTGGACGTAAGTTAACCGCTTCTTAGATGAAATGTACTCCAAACTTTGTAAGTAGTACAAAAAATAATGTTAGGAATGCCTCGTTCGTCTTATGGACTGCTTAATCATAAAGCTTGTTTATTATTACCAGTCTGTGGTACATCTTTGGTTCTCTTAGACATCTCTATTAAGGTTCTATAGCTTGTTTATTATTACCACGATCCCTTAGACATCTCTAAGACCTGATTGTAATTTTTGTGTTCGGTCAAAACTAATCGGACATGCGGTAACAGTTATGTTGGACGTAAGTTAACCGTTTCTTAGTTGAAATGTACTCCAAACTTTGTAAGTAAATAGTACAAAAAATAATGTTAAGAATGCCTCGCTCGTCTCATGAACTGCTTAATCATAAAGCTTGTTTATTATTACCAGTCTGTGGTACATCTTTGGTTCTCTTAGACATCTCTATTAATGTTCTATAGCTTGTTTATTATTACCACGATCCCTTAGACATCTCTAAGACCTGATTGTAATTTTTGTGTTCGGTCAAAACTAATCGGACATGCGGGAACAGTTATGTTGGACGTAAGTCAACCGCTTCTTAGATGAAATGTACTCCAAACTTTGTAAGTAGTACAAAAAATAATGATAAGAATGCCTCGCTCGTCTCATGAACTGCTTAATCATAAAGCTTGTTTATTATTACCAGTCTGTGGTACATCTTTGGTTCTCTTAGACATCTCTATTAATGTTCTATAGCTTGTTTATTATTACCACGATGCCTTAGATATCTCTAAGACCTGATTGTAATTTTTGTGTTCGGTCAAAACTAATCGGACATGCGGTAACAGTTATGTTGGACGTAAGTTAACCGCTTCTTAGACGAAATGTACCCCAAACTTTGTAAGTAGTACAAAAAATAATTTTAAGAATGCCTCGCTCGTCTTATGGACTGCTTAATCATAAAGCATATTTATTATTGCCAGTATGTGGTACATCTTTGGTTCTCTTAGACATCTCTATTAGTGTTCTATAGCTTGTTTATTATTACCACGATCCCTTAGATATCTCTAAGACCTGATTGTAATTTTTGTGTTCGGTCAAAACTAATCGGACATGCGGTAACAGTTATGTTGGACGTAAGTTAACCGCTTCTTAGATGAAATGTACTCCAAACTTTGTAAGTAGTACAAAAAATAATGTTAAGAATGCCTCGCTCGTCTCATGAACTGCTTAATCATAAAGCTTGTTTATTATTACCAGTCTGTGGTACATCTTTGGTTCTCTTAGACATCTCTATTAATGTTATATAGCTTGTTTATTATTACCACGATCCCTTAGACATCTCTAAGACCTGATTGTAATTTTTGTGTTCGGTCAAAACTAATCGGATAGGCGGTAACAGTTATGTTGGACGTAAGTTAACCGCTTCTTAGATGAAATGTACTCCAAACTTTGTAAGTAGTACAAAAAATAATTTTAAGAATGCCTCGCACGTCTCATGAACTGCTTAATCATAAAGCTTGTTTATTATTAGCAGTATGTGGTACATCTTTGGTTCTCTTAGACATCTCTATTAATGTTCTATAGCTTGTTTATTATTACCACGATCCCTTAGACATCTCTAAGACCTGATTGTAATTTTTGTGTTCGGTCAAAACTAATCGGATAGGCGGTAACAGTTATGTTGGACGTAAGTTAACCGCTTCTTAGACGAAATGTACTCCAAACTTTGTAAGTAGTACAAAAAATAATTTTAAGAATGCCTCGTTCGTCTTATGGACTGCTTAATCATAAAGCTTGTTTATTATTAGCAGTATGTGGTACATCTTTGGTTCTCTTAGACATCTCTATTAATGTTCTATAGCTTGTTTATTATTACCACGATCCCTTAGACATCTGTAAGACCTGATTGTAATTTTTGTGTTCGGTCAAAACTAATCGGATAGGCGGTAACAGTGATGTTGGACGTAAATTAACCGATTCCATAGCGAAATGTACTCCAAACTTTGTAAGTAGTACAAAAAATAATGTTAAGAATGCCTCGCTCGTCTCATGAACTGCTTAATCATAAAGCTTGTTTATTATTACCAGTCTGTGGTACATCTTTGGTTCTCTTAGACATCTCTATTAAGGTTATATAGCTTGTTTATTATTACCACGATCTCTTAGACATCTCTGAGACCTGATTGTAATTTTTTTGTTCGGTCAAAACTAATCGGATAGGCGGTAACAGTTATGTTGGACGTAAGTTAACCGCTTCTTAGACGAAATGTACTCCAAACTTTGTAAGTAGTACAAAAAATAATTTTAAGAATGCCTCGTTCGTCTTATGGACTGCTTAATCATAAAGCTTGTTTATTATTAGCAGTATGTGGTACATCTTTGGTTCTCTTAGACATCTCTATTAATGTTCTATAGCTTGTTTATTATTACCACGATCCCTTAGACATCTCTAAGACCTGATTGTAATTTTTGTGTTCGGTCAAAACTAATCGGACATGCGGTAACAGTTATGTTGGACGTAAGTTAACCGCTTCTTAGATGAAATGTACTCCAAACTTTGTAAGTAGTACAAAAAATAATGTTAAGAATGCCTCGCACGTCTCATGAACTGCTTAATCATAAAGCTTGTTTATTATTAGCAGTATGTGGTACATCTTTGGTTCTCTTAGACATCTCTATTAATGTTCTATAGCTTGTTTATTATTACCACGATCCCTTAGACATCTCTAAGACCTGATTGTAATTTTTGTGTTCGGTCAAAACTAATCGGATAGGCGGTAACAGTTATGTTGGACGTAAGTTAACCGCTTCTTAGACGAAATGTACTCCAAACTTTGTAAGTAGTACAAAAAATAATTTTAAGAATGCCTCGTTCGTCTTATGGACTGCTTAATCATAAAGGTTGTTTATTATTACCAGTCTGTGGTACATCTTTGGTTCTCTTAGACATCTCTATTAATGTTCTATAATTTGTTTATTATTACCGGTCTGTGGTACATCTTTGGTTCTCTTAGACATCTCTAATAATGTTCTATAGCTGTCTTATTATTACCACGATCCCTTAGACATCTCTAAGAATTGATTGTAATTTTTGTGTTCGGTCAAAACTAATCGGATAGGCGGTAACAGTGATGTTGGACGTAAGTTAACCGCTTCTTAGATGAAATGTACTCCAAACTTTGTAAGTAGTACAAAAAATAATGTTAGGAATGCCTCGTTCGTCTTATGGACTGCTTAATCATAAAGCTTGTTTATTATTACCAGTCTGTGGTACATCTTTGGTTCTCTTAGAGATCTCTATTAAGGTTCTATAGCTTGTTTATTATTACCACGATCCCTTAGACATCTCTAAGACCTGATTGTAATTTTTGTGTTCGGTCAAAACTAATCGGACATGCAGTAACAGTTATGTTGGACGTAAGTTAACCGCTTCTTAGTTGAAATGTACTCCAAACTTTGTAAGTAGTACAAAAAATAATGTTAAGAATGCCTCGCTCGTCTCATGAACTGCTTAATCATAAAGCTTGTTTATTATAACCAGTCTGTGGTACATCTTTGGTTCTCTTAGACATCTCTATTAATGTTCTATAGCTTGTTTATTATTACCACGATCCCTTAGACATCTCTAAGACCTGATTGTAATTTTTGTGTTCGGTCAAAACTAATCGGACATGCGGGAACAGTTATGTTGGACGTAAGTCAACCGCTTCTTAGATGAAATGTACTCCAAACTTTGTAAGTAGTACAAAAAATAATGTTAAGAATGCCTCGCTCGTCTCATGAACTGCTTAATCATAAAGCTTGTTTATTATTACCAGTCTGTGGTACATCTTTGGTTCTCTTAGACATCTCTATTAATGTTCTATAGCTTGTTTATTATTACCACGATCCCTTAGACATCTCTAAGACCTGATTGTAATTTTTGTGTTCGGTCAAAACTAATCGGATAGGCGGTAACAGTTATGTTGGACGTAAGTTAACCGCTTCTTAGATGAAATGTACTCCAAACTTTGTAAGTAGTACAAAAAATAATGTTAAGAATGCCTCGCTCGTCTCATGAACTGCTTAATCATAAAGCTTGTTTATTATTACCAGTCTGTGGTACATCTTTGGTTCTCTTAGACATCTCTATTAATGTTCTATAGCTTGTTTATTATTACCACGATCCCTTAGATATCTCTAAGAGCTGATTGTAATTTTTGTGTTCGGTCAAAACTAATCGGACATGCGGTAACAGTTATGTTGGACGTAAGTTAACCGCTTCTTAGATGAAATGTACTCCAAACTTTGTAAGTAGTACAAAAAATAATTTTAAGAATGCCTCGCTCGTCTCATGGACTGCTTAATCATAAAGCTTGTTTATTATTACCAGTCTGTGGTACATCTTTGGTTCTCTTAGACATCTCTATTAATGTTCTATAGCTTGTTTATTATTACCACGATCCCTTAGACATCTCTAAGACCTGATTGTAATTTTTGTGTTCGGTCAAAACTAATCGGATAGGCGGTAACAGTTATGTTGGACGTAAGTTAACCGCTTCTTAGATGAAATGTACTCCAAACTTTGTAAGTAGTACAAAAAATAATGATAAGAATGCCTCGCTCGTCTCTTGGACTGCTTAATCATAAAGCTTGTTTATTATTAGCAGTATGTGGTACATCTTTGGTTCTCTTAGACATCCCTATTAATGTTCTATAATTTGTTTATTATTACCAGTCTGTGGTACATCTTTGGTTCTCTTAGACATCTCTATTAATGTTCTATAGCTTGTTTATTATTACCACGATCCCTTAGACATCTCTAAGACCTGATTGTAATTTTTGTGTTCGGTCAAAACTAATCGGACAGGCGGTAACAGTTATGTTGGACGTAAGTTAACCGCTTCTTAGACGAAATGTACTCCAAACTTTGTAAGTAGTACACAAAATAATTTTAAGAATGCCTCGTTCGTCTTATGGACTGCTTAATCATAAAGCTTGTTTATTATTAGCAGTATGTGGTACATCTTTGGTTCTCTTAGACATCTCTATTAATGTTCTATAGCTTGTTTATTATTACCACGATCCCTTAGACATCTCTAAGACCTGATTGTAATTTTTGTGTTCGGTCAAAACTAATCGGACATGCGGTAACAGTTATGTTGGACGTAAGTTAACCGCTTCTTAGATGAAATGTACTCCAAACTTTGTAAGTAGTACAAAAAATAATTTTAAGAATGCCTCGCTCGTCTCATGAACTGCTTAATCATAAAGCTTGTTGATTATTACCAGTCTGTGGTACATCTTTGGTTCTCTTAGACATCTCTATTAATGTTCTATAGCTTGTTTATTATTACCACGATCCCTTAGACATCTCTAAGACCTGATTGTAATTTTTTTGTTCGGTCAAAACTAATCGGATAGGCGGTAACAGTTATGTTGGACGTAAGTTAACCGCTTCTTAGACGAAATGTACTCCAAACTTTCTAAGTAGTACAAAAAATAATTTTAAGAATGCCTCGCTCGTCTCATGAACTGCTTAATCATAAAGCTTGTTTATTATTACCAGTCTGTGGTACATCTTTGGTTCTCTTAGACATCTCTATTAATATTCTATAGCTTGTTTATTATTACCACGATCCCTTAGATATCTCTAAGACCTGATTGTAATTTTTTTGTTCGGTCAAAACTAATCGGATAGGCGGTAACAGTTATGTTGGACGTAAGTTAACCGCTTCTTAGACGAAATGTACTCCAAACTTTGTAAGTAGTACAAAAAATAATTTTAAGAATGCCTCGCTTGTCTCATGAACTGCTTAATCATAACGCTTGTTTATTATTACCAGTCTGTGGTACATCTTTGGTTCTCTTAGACATCTCTATTAATATTCTATAGCTTGTTTATTATTACCACGATCCCTTAGACATCTCTAAGACCTGATTGTAATTTTTGTGATCGGTCAAAACTAATCGGACATGCGGTAACAGTTATGTTGGACGTAAGTTAACCGCTTCTTAGACGAAATGTACTCCAAACTTTGTAAGTAGTACAAAAAATAATTTTAAGAATGCCTCGTTCGTCTTATGGACTGCTTAATCATAAAGCTTGTTTATTATTAGCAGTATGTGGTACATCTTTGGTTCTCTTAGACATCTCTATTAATGTTCTATAGCTTGTTTATTATTACCACGATCCCTTAGACATCTCTAAGACCTGATTGTAATTTTTGTGTTCGGTCAAAACTAATCGGATAGGCGGTAACAGTTATGTTGGACGTAAGTTAACCGCTTCTTAGATGAAATGTACTCCAAACTTTGTAAGTAGTACAAAAAATAATTTTAAGAATGCCTCGCTCGTCTTATGGACTGCTTAATCATAAAGCTTATTTATTATTGCCAGTATGTGGTACATCTTTGGTTCTCTTAGACATCTCTATTAATGTTCTATAGCTTGTTTATTATTACCACGATCCCTTAGACATCTCTAAGACCTGATTGTAATTTTTGTGTTCGGTCAAAACTAATCGGACATGCGGTAACAGTTATGTTGGACGTAAGTTAACCGCTTCTTAGATGAAATGTACTCCAAACTTTGTAAGTAGTACAAAAAATAATGTTAAGAATGCCTCGCACGTCTCATGAACTGCTTAATCATAAAGCTTGTTTATTATTAGCAGTATGTGGTACATCTTTGGTTCTCTTAGACATCTCTATTAATGTTCTATAGCTTGTTTATTATTACCACGATCCCTTAGACATCTCTAAGACCTGATTGTAATTTTTGTGTTCGGTCAAAACTAATCGGATAGGCGGTAACAGTTATGTTGGACGTAAGTTAACCGCTTCTTAGACGAAATGTACTCCAAACTTTGTAAGTAGTACAAAAAATAATTTTAAGAATGCCTCGTTCGTCTTATGGACTGCTTAATCATAAAGGTTGTTTATTATTACCAGTCTGTGGTACATCTTTGGTTCTCTTAGACATCTCTATTAATGTTCTATAATTTGTTTATTATTACCGGTCTGTGGTACATCTTTGGTTCTCTTAGACATCTCTAATAATGTTCTATAGCTGTCTTATTATTACCACGATCCCTTAGACATCTCTAAGAATTGATTGTAATTTTTGTGTTCGGTCAAAACTAATCGGATAGGCGGTAACAGTGATGTTGGACGTAAGTTAACCGCTTCTTAGATGAAATGTACTCCAAACTTTGTAAGTAGTACAAAAAATAATGTTAGGAATGCCTCGTTCGTCTTATGGACTGCTTAATCATAAAGCTTGTTTATTATTACCAGTCTGTGGTACATCTTTGGTTCTCTTAGACATCTCTATTAAGGTTCTATAGCTTGTTTATTATTACCACGATCCCTTAGACATCTCTAAGACCTGATTGTAATTTTTGTGTTCGGTCAAAACTAATCGGACATGCGGTAACAGTTATGTTGGACGTAAGTTAACCGTTTCTTAGTTGAAATGTACTCCAAACTTTGTAAGTAGTACAAAAAATAATGATAAGAATGCCTCGCTCGTCTCATGAACTGCTTAATCATAAAGCTTGTTTATTATTACCAGTCTGTGGTACATCTTTGGTTCTCTTAGACATCTCTATTAATGTTCTATAGCTTGTTTATTATTACCACGATGCCTTAGATATCTCTAAGACCTGATTGTAATTTTTGTGTTCGGTCAAAACTAATCGGACATGCGGTAACAGTTATGTTGGACGTAAGTTAACCGCTTCTTAGACGAAATGTACCCCAAACTTTGTAAGTAGTACAAAAAATAATTTTAAGAATGCCTCGCTCGTCTTATGGACTGCTTAATCATAAAGCATATTTATTATTGCCAGTATGTGGTACATCTTTGGTTCTCTTAGACATCTCTATTAGTGTTCTATAGCTTGTTTATTATTACCACGATCCCTTAGATATCTCTAAGACCTGATTGTAATTTTTGTGTTCGGTCAAAACTAATCGGACATGCGGTAACAGTTATGTTGGACGTAAGTTAACCGCTTCTTAGATGAAATGTACTCCAAACTTTGTAAGTAGTACAAAAAATAATGTTAAGAATGCCTCGCTCGTCTCATGAACTGCTTAATCATAAAGCTTGTTTATTATTACCAGTCTGTGGTACATCTTTGGTTCTCTTAGACATCTCTATTAATGTTATATAGCTTGTTTATTATTACCACGATCCCTTAGACATCTCTAAGACCTGATTGTAATTTTTGTGTTCGGTCAAAACTAATCGGATAGGCGGTAACAGTTATGTTGGACGTAAGTTAACCGCTTCTTAGATGAAATGTACTCCAAACTTTGTAAGTAGTACAAAAAATAATTTTAAGAATGCCTCGCACGTCTCATGAACTGCTTAATCATAAAGCTTGTTTATTATTAGCAGTATGTGGTACATCTTTGGTTCTCTTAGACATCTCTATTAATGTTCTATAGCTTGTTTATTATTACCACGATCCCTTAGACATCTCTAAGACCTGATTGTAATTTTTGTGTTCGGTCAAAACTAATCGGATAGGCGGTAACAGTTATGTTGGACGTAAGTTAACCGCTTCTTAGACGAAATGTACTCCAAACTTTGTAAGTAGTACAAAAAATAATTTTAAGAATGCCTCGTTCGTCTTATGGACTGCTTAATCATAAAGCTTGTTTATTATTAGCAGTATGTGGTACATCTTTGGTTCTCTTAGACATCTCTATTAATGTTCTATAGCTTGTTTATTATTACCACGATCCCTTAGACATCTGTAAGACCTGATTGTAATTTTTGTGTTCGGTCAAAACTAATCGGATAGGCGGTAACAGTGATGTTGGACGTAAATTAACCGATTCCATAGCGAAATGTACTCCAAACTTTGTAAGTAGTACAAAAAATAATGTTAAGAATGCCTCGCTCGTCTCATGAACTGCTTAATCATAAAGCTTGTTTATTATTACCAGTCTGTGGTACATCTTTGGTTCTCTTAGACATCTCTATTAAGGTTATATAGCTTGTTTATTATTACCACGATCTCTTAGACATCTCTGAGACCTGATTGTAATTTTTTTGTTCGGTCAAAACTAATCGGATAGGCGGTAACAGTTATGTTGGACGTAAGTTAACCGCTTCTTAGACGAAATGTACTCCAAACTTTGTAAGTAGTACAAAAAATAATGTTAAGAATGCCTCGCTCGTCTCATGAACTGCTTAATCATAAAGCTTGTTTATTATTACCAGTCTGTGGTACATCTTTGGTTCTCTTAGACATCTCTATTAAGGTTATATAGCTTGTTTATTATTACCACGATCTCTTAGACATCTCTGAGACCTGATTGTAATTTTTTTGTTCGGTCAAAACTAATCGGATAGGCGGTAACAGTTATGTTGGACGTAAGTTAACCGCTTCTTAGACGAAATGTACTCCAAACTTTGTAAGTAGTACAAAAAATAATGTTAAGAATGCCTCGCTCGTCTCATGAACTGCTTAATCATAAAGCTTGTTTATTATTACCAGTCTGTGGTACATCTTTGGTTCTCTTAGACATCTCTATTAATGTTCTATAGCTTGTTTATTATTACCACGATCCCTTAGACATCTCTAAGACCTGATTGTAATTTTTGTGTTCGGTCAAAACTAATCGGACATGCGGTAACAGTTATGTTGGACGTAAGTTAACCGTTTCTTAGTTGAAATGTACTCCAAACTTTGTAAGTAGTACAAAAAATAATGATAAGAATGCCTCGCTCGTCTCATGAACTGCTTAATCATAAAGCTTGTTTATTATTACCAGTCTGTGGTACATCTTTGGTTCTCTTAGACATCTCTATTAATGTTCTATAGCTTGTTTATTATTACCACGATGCCTTAGATATCTCTAAGACCTGATTGTAATTTTTGTGTTCGGTCAAAACTAATCGGACATGCGGTAACAGTTATGTTGGACGTAAGTTAACCGCTTCTTAGACGAAATGTACCCCAAACTTTGTAAGTAGTACAAAAAATAATTTTAAGAATGCCTCGCTCGTCTTATGGACTGCTTAATCATAAAGCATATTTATTATTGCCAGTATGTGGTACATCTTTGGTTCTCTTAGACATCTCTATTAGTGTTCTATAGCTTGTTTATTATTACCACGATCCCTTAGATATCTCTAAGACCTGATTGTAATTTTTGTGTTCGGTCAAAACTAATCGGACATGCGGTAACAGTTATGTTGGACGTAAGTTAACCGCTTCTTAGATGAAATGTACTCCAAACTTTGTAAGTAGTACAAAAAATAATGTTAAGAATGCCTCGCTCGTCTCATGAACTGCTTAATCATAAAGCTTGTTTATTATTACCAGTCTGTGGTACATCTTTGGTTCTCTTAGACATCTCTATTAATGTTATATAGCTTGTTTATTATTACCACGATCCCTTAGACATCTCTAAGACCTGATTGTAATTTTTGTGTTCGGTCAAAACTAATCGGATAGGCGGTAACAGTTATGTTGGACGTAAGTTAACCGCTTCTTAGATGAAATGTACTCCAAACTTTGTAAGTAGTACAAAAAATAATTTTAAGAATGCCTCGCACGTCTCATGAACTGCTTAATCATAAAGCTTGTTTATTATTAGCAGTATGTGGTACATCTTTGGTTCTCTTAGACATCTCTATTAATGTTCTATAGCTTGTTTATTATTACCACGATCCCTTAGACATCTCTAAGACCTGATTGTAATTTTTGTGTTCGGTCAAAACTAATCGGATAGGCGGTAACAGTTATGTTGGACGTAAGTTAACCGCTTCTTAGACGAAATGTACTCCAAACTTTGTAAGTAGTACAAAAAATAATTTTAAGAATGCCTCGTTCGTCTTATGGACTGCTTAATCATAAAGCTTGTTTATTATTAGCAGTATGTGGTACATCTTTGGTTCTCTTAGACATCTCTATTAATGTTCTATAGCTTGTTTATTATTACCACGATCCCTTAGACATCTGTAAGACCTGATTGTAATTTTTGTGTTCGGTCAAAACTAATCGGATAGGCGGTAACAGTGATGTTGGACGTAAATTAACCGATTCCATAGCGAAATGTACTCCAAACTTTGTAAGTAGTACAAAAAATAATGTTAAGAATGCCTCGCTCGTCTCATGAACTGCTTAATCATAAAGCTTGTTTATTATTACCAGTCTGTGGTACATCTTTGGTTCTCTTAGACATCTCTATTAAGGTTATATAGCTTGTTTATTATTACCACGATCTCTTAGACATCTCTGAGACCTGATTGTAATTTTTTTGTTCGGTCAAAACTAATCGGATAGGCGGTAACAGTTATGTTGGACGTAAGTTAACCGCTTCTTAGACGAAATGTACTCCAAACTTTGTAAGTAGTACAAAAAATAATTTTAAGAATGCCTCGTTCGTCTTATGGACTGCTTAATCATAAAGCTTGTTTATTATTAGCAGTATGTGGTACATCTTTGGTTCTCTTAGACATCTCTATTAATGTTCTATAGCTTGTTTATTATTACCACGATCCCTTAGACATCTCTAAGACCTGATTGTAATTTTTGTGTTCGGTCAAAACTAATCGGACATGCGGTAACAGTTATGTTGGACGTAAGTTAACCGCTTCTTAGATGAAATGTACTCCAAACTTTGTAAGTAGTACAAAAAATAATGTTAAGAATGCCTCGCACGTCTCATGAACTGCTTAATCATAAAGCTTGTTTATTATTAGCAGTATGTGGTACATCTTTGGTTCTCTTAGACATCTCTATTAATGTTCTATAGCTTGTTTATTATTACCACGATCCCTTAGACATCTCTAAGACCTGATTGTAATTTTTGTGTTCGGTCAAAACTAATCGGATAGGCGGTAACAGTTATGTTGGACGTAAGTTAACCGCTTCTTAGACGAAATGTACTCCAAACTTTGTAATTAGTACAAAAAATAATTTTAAGAATGCCTCGTTCGTCTTATGGACTGCTTAATCATAAAGGTTGTTTATTATTACCAGTCTGTGGTACATCTTTGGTTCTCTTAGACATCTCTATTAATGTTCTATAATTTGTTTATTATTACCGGTCTGTGGTACATCTTTGGTTCTCTTAGACATCTCTAATAATGTTCTATAGCTGTCTTATTATTACCACGATCCCTTAGACATCTCTAAGAATTGATTGTAATTTTTGTGTTCGGTCAAAACTAATCGGATAGGCGGTAACAGTGATGTTGGACGTAAGTTAACCGCTTCTTAGATGAAATGTACTCCAAACTTTGTAAGTAGTACAAAAAATAATGTTAGGAATGCCTCGTTCGTCTTATGGACTGCTTAATCATAAAGCTTGTTTATTATTACCAGTCTGTGGTACATCTTTGGTTCTCTTAGAGATCTCTATTAAGGTTCTATAGCTTGTTTATTATTACCACGATCCCTTAGACATCTCTAAGACCTGATTGTAATTTTTGTGTTCGGTCAAAACTAATCGGACATGCAGTAACAGTTATGTTGGACGTAAGTTAACCGCTTCTTAGTTGAAATGTACTCCAAACTTTGTAAGTAGTACAAAAAATAATGTTAAGAATGCCTCGCTCGTCTCATGAACTGCTTAATCATAAAGCTTGTTTATTATAACCAGTCTGTGGTACATCTTTGGTTCTCTTAGACATCTCTATTAATGTTCTATAGCTTGTTTATTATTACCACGATCCCTTAGACATCTCTAAGACCTGATTGTAATTTTTGTGTTCGGTCAAAACTAATCGGACATGCGGGAACAGTTATGTTGGACGTAAGTCAACCGCTTCTTAGATGAAATGTACTCCAAACTTTGTAAGTAGTACAAAAAATAATGTTAAGAATGCCTCGCTCGTCTCATGAACTGCTTAATCATAAAGCTTGTTTATTATTACCAGTCTGTGGTACATCTTTGGTTCTCTTAGACATCTCTATTAATGTTCTATAGCTTGTTTATTATTACCACGATCCCTTAGACATCTCTAAGACCTGATTGTAATTTTTGTGTTCGGTCAAAACTAATCGGATAGGCGGTAACAGTTATGTTGGACGTAAGTTAACCGCTTCTTAGATGAAATGTACTCCAAACTTTGTAAGTAGTACAAAAAATAATGTTAAGAATGCCTCGCTCGTCTCATGAACTGCTTAATCATAAAGCTTGTTTATTATTACCAGTCTGTGGTACATCTTTGGTTCTCTTAGACATCTCTATTAATGTTCTATAGCTTGTTTATTATTACCACGATCCCTTAGATATCTCTAAGAGCTGATTGTAATTTTTGTGTTCGGTCAAAACTAATCGGACATGCGGTAACAGTTATGTTGGACGTAAGTTAACCGCTTCTTAGATGAAATGTACTCCAAACTTTGTAAGTAGTACAAAAAATAATTTTAAGAATGCCTCGCTCGTCTCATGGACTGCTTAATCATAAAGCTTGTTTATTATTACCAGTCTGTGGTACATCTTTGGTTCTCTTAGACATCTCTATTAATGTTCTATAGCTTGTTTATTATTACCACGATCCCTTAGACATCTCTAAGACCTGATTGTAATTTTTGTGTTCGGTCAAAACTAATCGGATAGGCGGTAACAGTTATGTTGGACGTAAGTTAACCGCTTCTTAGATGAAATGTACTCCAAACTTTGTAAGTAGTACAAAAAATAATGATAAGAATGCCTCGCTCGTCTCTTGGACTGCTTAATCATAAAGCTTGTTTATTATTAGCAGTATGTGGTACATCTTTGGTTCTCTTAGACATCCCTATTAATGTTCTATAATTTGTTTATTATTACCAGTCTGTGGTACATCTTTGGTTCTCTTAGACATCTCTATTAATGTTCTATAGCTTGTTTATTATTACCACGATCCCTTAGACATCTCTAAGACCTGATTGTAATTTTTGTGTTCGGTCAAAACTAATCGGACAGGCGGTAACAGTTATGTTGGACGTAAGTTAACCGCTTCTTAGACGAAATGTACTCCAAACTTTGTAAGTAGTACACAAAATAATTTTAAGAATGCCTCGTTCGTCTTATGGACTGCTTAATCATAAAGCTTGTTTATTATTAGCAGTATGTGGTACATCTTTGGTTCTCTTAGACATCTCTATTAATGTTCTATAGCTTGTTTATTATTACCACGATCCCTTAGACATCTCTAAGACCTGATTGTAATTTTTGTGTTCGGTCAAAACTAATCGGACATGCGGTAACAGTTATGTTGGACGTAAGTTAACCGCTTCTTAGATGAAATGTACTCCAAACTTTGTAAGTAGTACAAAAAATAATTTTAAGAATGCCTCGCTCGTCTCATGAACTGCTTAATCATAAAGCTTGTTGATTATTACCAGTCTGTGGTACATCTTTGGTTCTCTTAGACATCTCTATTAATGTTCTATAGCTTGTTTATTATTACCACGATCCCTTAGACATCTCTAAGACCTGATTGTAATTTTTTTGTTCGGTCAAAACTAATCGGATAGGCGGTAACAGTTATGTTGGACGTAAGTTAACCGCTTCTTAGACGAAATGTACTCCAAACTTTCTAAGTAGTACAAAAAATAATTTTAAGAATGCCTCGCTCGTCTCATGAACTGCTTAATCATAAAGCTTGTTTATTATTACCAGTCTGTGGTACATCTTTGGTTCTCTTAGACATCTCTATTAATATTCTATAGCTTGTTTATTATTACCACGATCCCTTAGATATCTCTAAGACCTGATTGTAATTTTTTTGTTCGGTCAAAACTAATCGGATAGGCGGTAACAGTTATGTTGGACGTAAGTTAACCGCTTCTTAGACGAAATGTACTCCAAACTTTGTAAGTAGTACAAAAAATAATTTTAAGAATGCCTCGCTTGTCTCATGAACTGCTTAATCATAACGCTTGTTTATTATTACCAGTCTGTGGTACATCTTTGGTTCTCTTAGACATCTCTATTAATATTCTATAGCTTGTTTATTATTACCACGATCCCTTAGACATCTCTAAGACCTGATTGTAATTTTTGTGATCGGTCAAAACTAATCGGACATGCGGTAACAGTTATGTTGGACGTAAGTTAACCGCTTCTTAGACGAAATGTACTCCAAACTTTCTAAGTAGTACAAAAAATAATTTTAAGAATGCCTCGCTCGTCTTATGGACTGCTTAATCATAAAGCTTATTTATTATTGCCAGTATGTGGTACATCTTTGGTTCTCTTAGACATCTCTATTAATGTTCTATAGCTTGTTTATTATTACCACGATCCCTTAGATATCTCTAAGACCTGATTGTAATTTTTGTGTTCGGTCAAAACTAATCAGTTATGTTGGACGTAAGTTAACCGCTTCTTAGACGAAATGTACTCCAAACTTTTTAAGTAGTACAAAAAATAATTTTAAGAATGCCTCGCTCGTCTTATGGACTGCTTAATCATAAAGCTTATTTATTATTGCCAGTATGTGGTACATCTTTGGTTCTCTTAGACATCTCTATTAATGTTCTATAGCTTGTTTATTATTACCACGATCCCTTAGTCATCTCTAAGACCTGATTGTAATTTTTGTGTTCGGTCAAAACTAATCGGACATGCGGTAACAGTTATGTTGGACGTAAATTAACCGATTCCATAGCGAAATGTACTCCAAACTTTGTAAGTAGTACAAAAAATAATGTTAAGAATGCCTCGCTCGTCTCATGAACTGCTTAATCATAAAGCTTGTTTATTATTACCAGTCTGTGGTACATCTTTGGTTCTCTTAGACATCTCTATTAATGTTCTATAGCTTGTTTATTATTACCACGATCCCTTAGATATCTCTAAGACCTGATTGTAATTTTTGTGTTCGGTCAAAACTAATCGGACAGGCGGTAACAGTTATGTTGGAAGTAAGTTAACCGCTTATTAGATGAAATGTACTCCAAACTTTGTAAGTAGTATAAAAAATAATGTTAAGAATGCCTCGCTCGTCTCATGGACTGCTTAATCATAAAGCTTGTTTATTATTACCAGTCTGTGGTACATCTTTGGTTCTCTTAGACATCTCTATTAATGTTCTATAGCTTGTTTATTATTACCACGATCCCTTAGATATCTCTAAGACCTGATTGTAATTTTTGTGTTCGGTCAAAACTAATCGGACAGGCGGTAACAGTTATGTTGGAAGTAAGTTAACCGCTTCTTAGATGAAATGTACTCCAAACTTTGTAAGTAGTACAAAAAATAATGTTAAGAATGCCTCGCTCGTCTCTTGGACTGCTTAATCATAAAGCTTGTTTATTATTACCAGTATGTGGTACATCTTTGGTTCTCTTAGACATCTCTATTAATGTTCTATAGCTTGTTTATTATTACCACGATCCCTTAAACATCTCTAAGACCTGATTGTAATTTTTGTGTTCGGTCAAAACTAATCGGACATGCGGTAACAGTTATGTTGGACGTAAGTTAACCGCTTCTTAGATGAAATGTACTCCAAACTTTGTAAGTAGTACAAAAAATAATGTTAAGAATGCCTCGCTCGTCTCTTGGACTGCTTAATCATAAAGCTTGTTTATTATTACCAGTCTGTGGTACATCTTTGGTTCTCTTAGACATCTCTATTAATGTTCTATAGCTTGTTTATTATTACCACGATCCCTTAAACATCTCTAAGACCTGATTGTAATTTTTGTGTTCGGTCAAAACTAATCGGACATGCGGTAACAGTTATGTTGGAAGTAAGTTAACCGCTTCTTAGATGAAATGTACTCCAAACTTTGTAAGTAGTACAAAAAATAATGTTAAGAATGCCTCGTTCGTCTTATGGACTGCTTAATCATAAAGCTTGTTTATTATTACCAGTCTGTGGTACATCTTTGGTTCTCTTAGACATCTCTATTAATATTCTATAGCTTGTTTATTATTACCACGATCCCTTAGACATCTCTAAGACCTGATTGTAATTTTTGTGATCGGTCAAAACTAATCGGACATGCGGTAACAGTTATGTTGGACGTAAGTTAACCGCTTCTTAGACGAAATGTACTCCAAACTTTGTAAGTAGTACAAAAAATAATTTTAAGAATGCCTCGCTCGTCTTATGGACTGCTTAATCATAAAGCTTATTTATTATTGCCAGTATGTGGTACATCTTTGGTTCTCTTAGACATCTCTATTAATGTTCTATAGCTTGTTTATTATTACCACGATCCCTTAGATATCTCTAAGACCTGATTGTAATTTTTGTGTTCGGTCAAAACTAATCGGACAGGCGGTAACAGTTATGTTGGACGTAAGTTAACCGCTTCTTAGATGAAATGTACTCCAAACTTTGTAAGTAGTACAAAAAATAATGTTAAGAATGCCTCGCTCGTCTCATGAACTGCTTAATCATAAAGCTTGTTTATTATTACCAGTCTGTGGTACATCTTTGGTTCTCTTAGACATCTCTATTAATGTTCTATAGCTTGTTTATTATTACCACGATCCCTTAGATATCTCTAAGACCTGATTGTAATTTTTGTGTTCGGTCAAAACTAATCGGACATGCGGTAACAGTTATGTTGGACGTAAGTTAACCGCTTCTTAGACGAAATGTACCCCAAACTTTGTAAGTAGTACAAAAAATAATTTTAAGAATGCCTCGCTCGTCTTATGGACTGCTTAATCATAAAGCATATTTATTATTGCCAGTATGTGGTACATCTTTGGTTCTCTTAGACATCTCTATTAGTGTTCTATAGCTTGTTTATTATTACCACGATCCCTTAGATATCTCTAAGACCTGATTGTAATTTTTGTGTTCGGTCAAAACTAATCGGACATGCGGTAACAGTTATGTTGGACGTAAGTTAACCGCTTCTTAGATGAAATGTACTCCAAACTTTGTAAGTAGTACAAAAAATAATGTTAAGAATGCCTCGCTCGTCTCATGAACTGCTTAATCATAAAGCTTGTTTATTATTAGCAGTATGTGGTACATCTTTGGTTCTCTTAGACATCTCTATTAATGTTCTATAGCTTGTTTATTATTACCACGATCCCTTAGACATCTCTAAGACCTGATTGTAATTTTTGTGTTCGGTCAAAACTAATCGGATAGGCGGTAACAGTTATGTTGGACGTAAGTTAACCGCTTCTTAGATGAAATGTACTCCAAACTTTGTAAGTAGTACAAAAAATAATTTTAAGAATGCCTCGCTCGTCTTATGGACTGCTTAATCATAAAGCTTATTTATTATTGCCAGTATGTGGTACATCTTTGGTTCTCTTAGACATCTCTATTAATGTTCTATAGCTTGTTTATTATTACCACGATCCCTTAGACATCTGTAAGACCTGATTGTAATTTTTGTGTTCGGTCAAAACTAATCGGATAGGCGGTAACAGTGATGTTTGACGTAAATTAACCGATTCCATAGCGAAATGTACTCCAAACTTTGTAAGTAGTACAAAAAATAATGTTAAGAATGCCTCGCTCGTCTCATGAACTGCTTAATCATAAAGCTTGTTTATTATTACCAGTCTGTGGTACATCTTTGGTTCTCTTAGACATCTCTATTAATGTTCTATAGCTTGTTTATTATTACCACGATCTCTTAGACATCTCTGAGACCTGATTGTAATTTTTGTGTTCGGTCAAAACTAATCGGATAGGCGGTAACAGTTATGTTGGACGTAAGTTAACCGCTTCTTAGACGAAATGTACTCCAAACTTTGTAAGTAGTACAAAAAATAATTTTAAGAATGCCTCGCTCGTCTTATGGACTGCTTAATCATAAAGCTTATTTATTATTGCCAGTATGTGGTACATCTTTGGTTCTCTTAGACATCTCTATTAATGTTCTATAGCTTGTTTATTATTACCACGATCCCTTAGATATCTCTAAGACCTGATTGTAATTTTTGTGTTCGGTCAAAACTAATCGGACATGCGGTAACAGTTATGTTGGACGTAAGTTAACCGCTTCTTAGATGAAATGTACTCCAAACTTTGTAAGTAGTACAAAAAATAATGTTAAGAATGCCTCGTTCGTCTTATGGACTGCTTAATCATAAAGGTTGTTTATTATTACCAGTCTGTGGTACATCTTTGGTTCTCTTAGACATCTCTATTAATGTTCTATAATTTGTTTATTATTACCGGTCTGTGGTACATCTTTGGTTCTCTTAGACATCTCTAATAATGTTCTATAGCTGTCTTATTATTACCACGATCCCTTAGACATCTCTAAGAATTGATTGTAATTTTTGTGTTCGGTCAAAACTAATCGGATAGGCGGTAACAGTGATGTTGGACGTAAGTTAACCGCTTTTTTGATGGCGAAATGTACTCCAAACTTTGTAAGTAGTACAAAAAATAATGTTAAGAATGCCTCGCTCGTCTCATGAACTGCTTAATCATAAAGCTTGTTTATTATTACCAGTCTGTGGTACATCTTTGGTTCTCTTAGACATCTCTATTAATGTTCTATAGCTTGTTTATTATTACCACGATCCCTTAGACATCTCTAAGACCTGATTGTAATTTTTGTGTTCGGTCAAAACTAATCGGACATGCGGTAACAGTTATGTTGGACGTAAGTTAACCGCTTCTTAGTTGAAATGTACTCCAAACTTTGTAAGTAGTACAAAAAATAATGTTAAGAATGCCTCGCTCGTCTCATGAACTGCTTAATCATAAAGCTTGTTTATTATTACCAGTCTGTGGTACATCTTTGGTTCTCTTAGACATCTCTATTAATGTTCTATAGCTTGTTTATTATTACCACGATCCCTTAGACATCTCTAAGACCTGATTGTAATTTTTGTGTTCGGTCAAAACTAATCGGACATGCGGGAACAGTTATGTTGGACGTAAGTCAACCGCTTCTTAGATGAAATGTACTCCAAACTTTGTAAGTAGTACAAAAAATAATGTTAAGAATGCCTCGCTCGTCTCATGAACTGCTTAATCATAAAGCTTGTTTATTATTACCAGTCTGTGGTACATCTTTGGTTCTCTTAGACATCTCTATTAATGTTCTATAGCTTGTTTATTATTACCACGATCCCTTAGACATCTCTAAGACCTGATTGTAATTTTCGTGTTCGGTCAAAACTAATCGGATAGGCGGTAACAGTTATGTTGGACGTAAGTTAACCGCTTCTTAGATGAAATGTACTCCAAACTTTGTAAGTAGTACAAAAAATAATGTTAAGAATGCCTCGCTCGTCTCATGAACTGCTTAATCATAAAGCTTGTTTATTATTAGCAGTATGTGGTACATCTTTGGTTCTCTTAGACATCTCTATTAATGTTCTATAGCTTGTTTATTATTACCACGATCCCTTAGACATCTCTAAGACCTGATTGTAATTTTTGTGTTCGGTCAAAACTAATCGGATAGGCGGTAACAGTTATGTTGGACGTAAGTTAACCGCTTCTTAGATGAAATGTACTCCAAACTTTGTAAGTAGTACAAAAAATAATTTTAAGAATGCCTCGCTCGTCTTATGGACTGCTTAATCATAAAGCTTATTTATTATTGCCAGTATGTGGTACATCTTTGGTTCTCTTAGACATCTCTATTAAGGTTCTATAGCTTGTTTATTATTACCACGATCCCTTAGACATCTCTAAGACCTGATTGTAATTTTTGTGTTCGGTCAAAACTAATCGGACATGCGGTAACAGTTATGTTGGACGTAAGTTAACCGCTTCTTAGATGAAATGTACTCCAAACTTTGTAAGTAGTACAAAAAATAATGTTAAGAATGCCTCGCTCGTCTCATGAACTGCTTAATCATAAAGCTTGTTTATTATTACCAGTCTGTGGTACATCTTTGGTTCTCTTAGACATCTCTATTAATGTTCTATAGCTTGTTTATTATTACCACGATCCCTTAGACATCTCTAAGACCTGATTGTAATTTTTGTGTTCGGTCAAAACTAATCGGACATGCGGGAACAGTTATGTTGGACGTAAGTCAACCGCTTCTTAGATGAAATGTACTCCAAACTTTGTAAGTAGTACAAAAAATAATGTTAAGAATGCCTCGCTCGTCTCATGAACTGCTTAATCATAAAGCTTGTTTATTATTACCAGTCTGTGGTACATCTTTGGTTCTCTTAGACATCTCTATTAATGTTCTATAGCTTGTTTATTATTACCACGATCCCTTAGACATCTCTAAGACCTGATTGTAATTTTTGTGTTCGGTCAAAACTAATCGGACATGCGGGAACAGTTATGTTGGACGTAAGTCAACCGCTTCTTAGATGAAATGTACTCCAAACTTTGTAAGTAGTACAAAAAATAATGTTAAGAATGCCTCGCTCGTCTCATGAACTGCTTAATCATAAGGCTTGTTTATTATTACCAGTCTGTGGTACATCTTTGGTTCTCTTAGACATCTCTATTAATGTTCTATAGCTTGTTTATTATTACCACGATCCCTTAGATATCTCTAAGACCTGATTGTAATTTTTGTGTTCGGTCAAAACTAATCGGACATGCGGTAACAGTTATGTTGGACGTAAGTTAACCGCTTCTTAGACGAAATGTACCCCAAACTTTGTAAGTAGTACAAAAAATAATTTTAAGAATGCCTCGCTCGTCTTATGGACTGCTTAATCATAAAGCATATTTATTATTGCCAGTATGTGGTACATCTTTGGTTCTCTTAGACATCTCTATTAGTGTTCTATAGCTTGTTTATTATTACCACGATCCCTTAGATATCTCTAAGACCTGATTGTAATTTTTGTGTTCGGTCAAAACTAATCGGACATGCGGTAACAGTTATGTTGGACGTAAGTTAACCGCTTCTTAGATGAAATGTACTCCAAACTTTGTAAGTAGTACAAAAAATAATGTTAAGAATGCCTCGCTCGTCTCATGAACTGCAAAATCATAAAGCTTGTTTATTATTAGCAGTATGTGGTACATCTTTGGTTCTCTTAGACATCTCTATTAATGTTCTATAGCTTGTTTATTATTACCACGATCCCTTAGACATCTCTAAGACCTGATTGTAATTTTTGTGTTCGGTCAAAACTAATCGGATAGGCGGTAACAGTTATGTTGGACGTAAGTTAACCGCTTCTTAGATGAAATGTACTCCAAACTTTGTAAGTAGTACAAAAAATAATTTTAAGAATGCCTCGCTCGTCTTAATCATAAAGCTTATTTATTATTGCCAGTATGTGGTACATCTTTGGTTCTCTTAGACATCTCTATTAATGTTCTATAGCTTGTTTATTATTACCACGATCCCTTAGATATCTCTAAGACCTGATTGTAATTTTTGTGTTCGGTCAAAACTAATCGGATAGGCGGTAACAGTTATGTTGGACGTAAGTTAACCGCTTCTTAGACGAAATGTACTCCAAACTTTGTAAGTAGTACAAAAAATAATTTTAAGAATGCCTCGTTCGTCTTATGGACTGCTTAATCATAAAGCTTGTTTATTATTAGCAGTATGTGGTACATCTTTGGTTCTCTTAGACATCTCTATTAATGTTCTATAGCTTGTTTATTATTACCACGATCCCTTAGACATCTGTAAGACCTGATTGTAATTTTTGTGTTCGGTCAAAACTAATCGGATAGGCGGTAACAGTGATGTTGGACGTAAATTAACCGATTCCATAGCGAAATGTACTCCAAACTTTGTAAGTAGTACAAAAAATAATGTTAAGAATGCCTCGCTCGTCTCATGAACTGCTTAATCATAAAGGTTGTTTATTATTACCAGTCTGTGGTACATCTTTGGTTCTCTTAGACATCTCTATTAATGTTCTATAGCTTGTTTATTATTACCACGATCTCTTAGACATCTCTAAGACCTGATTGTAATTTTTGTGTTCGGTCAAAACTAATCGGATAGGCGGTAACAGTTATGTTGGACGTAAGTTAACCGCTTCTTAGACGAAATGTACTCCAAACTTTGTAAGTAGTACAAAAAATAATTTTAAGAATGCCTCGTTCGTCTTATGGACTGCTTAATCATAAAGCTTGTTTATTATTAGCAGTATGTGGTACATCTTTGGTTCTCTTAGACATCTCTATTAATGTTCTATAGCTTGTTTATTATTACCACGATCCCTTAGACATCTGTAAGACCTGATTGTAATTTTTGTGTTCGGTCAAAACTAATCGGATAGGCGGTAACAGTGATGTTGGACGTAAATTAACCGATTCCATAGCGAAATGTACTCCAAACTTTGTAAGTAGTACAAAAAATAATGTTAAGAATGCCTCGCTCGTCTCATGAACTGCTTAATCATAAAGCTTGTTTATTATTAGCAGTATGTGGTACATCTTTGGTTCTCTTAGACATCTCTATTAATGTTCTATAGCTTGTTTATTATTACCACGATCCCTTAGACATCTCTAAGACCTGATTGTAATTTTTGTGTTCGGTCAAAACTAATCGGATAGGCGGTAACAGTTATGTTGGAAGTAAGTTAACCGCTTCTTAGATGAAATGTACTCCAAACTTTGTAAGTAGTACAAAAAATAATGTTAAGAATGCCTCGCTCGTCTCATGAACTGCTTAATCATAAAGCTTGTTTATTATTAGCAGTATGTGGTACATCTTTGGTTCTCTTAGACATCTCTATTAATGTTCTATAGCTTGTTTATTATTACCACGATCCCTTAGACATCTCTAAGACCTGATTGTAATTTTTGTGTTCGGTCAAAACTAATCGGATAGGCGGTAACAGTTATGTTGGACGTAAGTTAACCGCTTCTTAGATGAAATGTACTCCAAACTTTGTAAGTAGTACAAAAAATAATTTTAAGAATGCCTCGCTCGTCTTATGGACTGCTTAATCATAAAGCTTATTTATTATTGCCAGTATGTGGTACATCTTTGGTTCTCTTAGACATCTCTATTAATGTTCTATAGCTTGTTTATTATTACCACGATCCCTTAGATATCTCTAAGACCTGATTGTAATTTTTGTGTTCGGTCAAAACTAATCGGATAGGCGGTAACAGTTATGTTGGACGTAAGTTAACCGCTTCTTAGACGAAATGTACTCCAAACTTTGTAAGTAGTACAAAAAATAATTTTAAGAATGCCTCGTTCGTCTTATGGACTGCTTAATCATAAAGCTTGTTTATTATTAGCAGTATGTGGTACATCTTTGGTTCTCTTAGACATCTCTATTAATGTTCTATAGCTTGTTTATTATTACCACGATCCCTTAGACATCTGTAAGACCTGATTGTAATTTTTGTGTTCGGTCAAAACTAATCGGATAGGCGGTAACAGTGATGTTGGACGTAAGTTAACCGCTTTTTTGATGGCGAAATGTACTCCAAACTTTGTAAGTAGTACAAAAAATAATGTTAAGAATGCCTCGCTCGTCTCATGAACTGCTTAATCATAAAGCTTGTTTATTATTACCAGTCTGTGGTACATCTTTGGTTCTCTTAGACATCTCTATTAATGTTCTATAGCTTGTTTATTATTACCACGATCCCTTAGACATCTCTAAGACCTGATTGTAATTTTTGTGTTCGGTCAAAACTAATCGGACATGCGGTAACAGTTATGTTGGACGTAAGTTAACCGCTTCTTAGTTGAAATGTACTCCAAACTTTGTAAGTAGTACAAAAAATAATGTTAAGAATGCCTCGCTCGTCTCATGAACTGCTTAATCATAAAGCTTGTTTATTATTACCAGTCTGTGGTACATCTTTGGTTCTCTTAGACATCTCTATTAATGTTCTATAGCTTGTTTATTATTACCACGATCCCTTAGACATCTCTAAGACCTGATTGTAATTTTTGTGTTCGGTCAAAACTAATCGGACATGCGGGAACAGTTATGTTGGACGTAAGTCAACCGCTTCTTAGATGAAATGTACTCCAAACTTTGTAAGTAGTACAAAAAATAATGTTAAGAATGCCTCGCTCGTCTCATGAACTGCTTAATCATAAAGCTTGTTTATTATTACCAGTCTGTGGTACATCTTTGGTTCTCTTAGACATCTCTATTAATGTTCTATAGCTTGTTTATTATTACCACGATCCCTTAGACATCTCTAAGACCTGATTGTAATTTTCGTGTTCGGTCAAAACTAATCGGATAGGCGGTAACAGTTATGTTGGACGTAAGTTAACCGCTTCTTAGATGAAATGTACTCCAAACTTTGTAAGTAGTACAAAAAATAATGTTAAGAATGCCTCGCTCGTCTCATGAACTGCTTAATCATAAAGCTTGTTTATTATTACCAGTATGTGGTACATCTTTGGTTCTCTTAGACATCTCTATTAATGTTCTATAGCTTGTTTATTATTACCACGATCCCTTAGACATCTCTAAGACCTGATTGTAATTTTTGTGTTCGGTCAAAACTAATCGGATAGGCGGTAACAGTTATGTTGGACGTAAGTTAACCGCTTCTTAGATGAAATGTACTCCAAACTTTGTAAGTAGTACAAAAAATAATTTTAAGAATGCCTCGCTCGTCTTATGGACTGCTTAATCATAAAGCTTATTTATTATTGCCAGTATGTGGTACATCTTTGGTTCTCTTAGACATCTCTATTAAGGTTCTATAGCTTGTTTATTATTACCACGATCCCTTAGACATCTCTAAGACCTGATTGTAATTTTTGTGTTCGGTCAAAACTAATCGGACATGCGGTAACAGTTATGTTGGACGTAAGTTAACCGCTTCTTAGATGAAATGTACTCCAAACTTTGTAAGTAGTACAAAAAATAATTTTAAGAATGCCTCGCTCGTCTCATGAACTGCTTAATCATAAAGCTTGTTTATTATTACCAGTCTGTGGTACATCTTTGGTTCTCTTAGACATCTCTATTAATGTTCTATAGCTTGTTTATTATTACCACGATCCCTTAGACATCTCTAAGACCTGATTGTAATTTTTGTGTTCGGTCAAAACTAATCGGACATGCGGGAACAGTTATGTTGGACGTAAGTCAACCGCTTCTTAGATGAAATGTACTCCAAACTTTGTAAGTAGTACAAAAAATAATGTTAAGAATGCCTCGCTCGTCTCATGAACTGCTTAATCATAAAGCTTGTTTATTATTACCAGTCTGTGGTACATCTTTGGTTCTCTTAGACATCTCTATTAATGTTCTATAGCTTGTTTATTATTACCACGATCCCTTAGACATCTCTAAGACCTGATTGTAATTTTTGTGTTCGGTCAAAACTAATCGGACATGCGGGAACAGTTATGTTGGACGTAAGTCAACCGCTTCTTAGATGAAATGTACTCCAAACTTTGTAAGTAGTACAAAAAATAATGTTAAGAATGCCTCGCTCGTCTCATGAACTGCTTAATCATAAGGCTTGTTTATTATTACCAGTCTGTGGTACATCTTTGGTTCTCTTAGACATCTCTATTAATGTTCTATAGCTTGTTTATTATTACCACGATCCCTTAGATATCTCTAAGACCTGATTGTAATTTTTGTGTTCGGTCAAAACTAATCGGACATGCGGTAACAGTTATGTTGGACGTAAGTTAACCGCTTCTTAGACGAAATGTACCCCAAACTTTGTAAGTAGTACAAAAAATAATTTTAAGAATGCCTCGCTCGTCTTATGGACTGCTTAATCATAAAGCATATTTATTATTGCCAGTATGTGGTACATCTTTGGTTCTCTTAGACATCTCTATTAGTGTTCTATAGCTTGTTTATTATTACCACGATCCCTTAGATATCTCTAAGACCTGATTGTAATTTTTGTGTTCGGTCAAAACTAATCGGACATGCGGTAACAGTTATGTTGGACGTAAGTTAACCGCTTCTTAGATGAAATGTACTCCAAACTTTGTAAGTAGTACAAAAAATAATGTTAAGAATGCCTCGCTCGTCTCATGAACTGCTTAATCATAAAGCTTGTTTATTATTAGCAGTATGTGGTACATCTTTGGTTCTCTTAGACATCTCTATTAATGTTCTATAGCTTGTTTATTATTACCACGATCCCTTAGACATCTCTAAGACCTGATTGTAATTTTTGTGTTCGGTCAAAACTAATCGGATAGGCGGTAACAGTTATGTTGGACGTAAGTTAACCGCTTCTTAGATGAAATGTACTCCAAACTTTGTAAGTAGTACAAAAAATAATTTTAAGAATGCCTCGCTCGTCTTAATCATAAAGCTTATTTATTATTGCCAGTATGTGGTACATCTTTGGTTCTCTTAGACATCTCTATTAATGTTCTATAGCTTGTTTATTATTACCACGATCCCTTAGATATCTCTAAGACCTGATTGTAATTTTTGTGTTCGGTCAAAACTAATCGGATAGGCGGTAACAGTTATGTTGGACGTAAGTTAACCGCTTCTTAGACGAAATGTACTCCAAACTTTGTAAGTATTACAAAAAATAATTTTAAGAATGCCTCGTTCGTCTTATGGACTGCTTAATCATAAAGCTTGTTTATTATTAGCAGTATGTGGTACATCTTTGGTTCTCTTAGACATCTCTATTAATGTTCTATAGCTTGTTTATTATTACCACGATCCCTTAGACATCTGTAAGACCTGATTGTAATTTTTGTGTTCGGTCAAAACTAATCGGATAGGCGGTAACAGTGATGTTGGACGTAAATTAACCGATTCCATAGCGAAATGTACTCCAAACTTTGTAAGTAGTACAAAAAATAATGTTAAGAATGCCTCGCTCGTCTCATGAACTGCTTAATCATAAAGGTTGTTTATTATTACCAGTCTGTGGTACATCTTTGGTTCTCTTAGACATCTCTATTAATGTTCTATACCTTGTTTATTATTACCACGATCTCTTAGACATCTCTAAGACCTGATTGTAATTTTTGTGTTCGGTCAAAACTAATCGGATAGGCGGTAACAGTTATGTTGGACGTAAGTTAACCGCTTCTTAGACGAAATGTACTCCAAACTTTGTAAGTAGTACAAAAAATAATTTTAAGAATGCCTCGTTCGTCTTATGGACTGCTTAATCATAAAGCTTGTTTATTATTAGCAGTATGTGGTACATCTTTGGTTCTCTTAGACATCTCTATTAATGTTCTATAGCTTGTTTATTATTACCACGATCCCTTAGATATCTCTAAGACCTGATTGTAATTTTTGTGTTCGGTCAAAACTAATCGGATAGGCGGTAACAGTTATGTTGGACGTAAGTTAACCGCTTCTTAGACGAAATGTACTCCAAACTTTGTAAGTAGTACAAAAAATAATTTTAAGAATGCCTCGTTCGTCTTATGGACTGCTTAATCATAAAGCTTGTTTATTATTAGCAGTATGTGGTACATCTTTGGTTCTCTTAGACATCTCTATTAATGTTCTATAGCTTGTTTATTATTACCACGATCCCTTAGACATCTCTAAGACCTGATTGTAATTTTTGTGTTCGGTCAAAACTAATCGGACATGCGGTAACAGTTATGTTGGACGTAAGTTAACCGCTTCTTAGATGAAATGTACTCCAAACTTTGTAAGTAGTACAAAAAATAATGTTAAGAATGCCTCGTTCGTCTTATGGACTGCTTAATCATAAAGGTTGTTTATTATTACCAGTCTGTGGTACATCTTTGGTTCTCTTAGACATCTCTATTAATGTTCTATAGCTTGTTTATTATTACCACGATCTCTTAGACATCTCTAAGACCTGATTGTAATTTTTGTGTTCGGTCAAAACTAATCGGATAGGCGGTAACAGTTATGTTGGACGTAAGTTAACCGCTTCTTAGACGAAATGTACTCCAAACTTTGTAAGTAGTACAAAAAATAATTTTAAGAATGCCTCGTTCGTCTTATGGACTGCTTAATCATAAAGCTTGTTTATTATTAGCAGTATGTGGTACATCTTTGGTTCTCTTAGACATCTCTATTAATGTTCTATAGCTTGTTTATTATTACCACGATCCCTTAGATATCTCTAAGACCTGATTGTAATTTTTGTGTTCGGTCAAAACTAATCGGATAGGCGGTAACAGTTATGTTGGACGTAAGTTAACCGCTTCTTAGACGAAATGTACTCCAAACTTTGTAAGTAGTACAAAAAATAATTTTAAGAATGCCTCGTTCGTCTTATGGACTGCTTAATCATAAAGCTTGTTTATTATTACCAGTCTGTGGTACATCTTTGGTTCTCTTAGACATCTCTATTAATGTTCTATAGCTTGTTTATTATTACCACGATCTCTTAGACATCTCTAAGACCTGATTGTAATTTTTGTGTTCGGTCAAAACTAATCGGATAGGCGGTAACAGTTATGTTGGACGTAAGTTAACCGCTTCTTAGACGAAATGTACTCCAAACTTTGTAAGTAGTACAAAAAATAATTTTAAGAATGCCTCGTTCGTCTTATGGACTGCTTAATCATAAAGCTTGTTTATTATTAGCAGTATGTGGTACATCTTTGGTTCTCTTAGACATCTCTATTAATGTTCTATAGCTTGTTTATTATTACCACGATCCCTTAGACATCTCTAAGACCTGATTGTAATTTTTGTGTTCGCTCAAAACTAATCGGATAGGCGGTAACAGTTATGTTGGACGTAAGTTAACCGCTTCTTAGACGAAATGTACTCCAAACTTTGTAAGTAGTACAAAAAATAATTTTAAGAATGCCTCGTTCGTCTTATGGACTGCTTAATCATAAAGCTTGTTTATTATTACCAGTCTGTGGTACATCTTTGGTTCTCTTAGACATCTCTATTAATGTTCTATAGCTTGTTTATTATTACCACGATCCCTTAGATATCTCTAAGACCTGATTGTAATTTTTGTGTTCGGTCAAAACTAATCGGACATGCGGTAACAGTTATGTTGGACGTAAGTTAACCGCTTCTTAGACGAAATGTACCCCAAACTTTGTAAGTAGTACAAAAAATAATTTTAAGAATGCCTCGCTCGTCTTATGGACTGCTTAATCATAAAGCATATTTATTATTGCCAGTATGTGGTACATCTTTGGTTCTCTTAGACATCTCTATTAGTGTTCTATAGCTTGTTTATTATTACCACGATCCCTTAGATATCTCTAAGACCTGATTGTAATTTTTGTGTTCGGTCAAAACTAATCGGACATGCGGTAACAGTTATGTTGGACGTAAGTTAACCGCTTCTTAGATGAAATGTACTCCAAACTTTGTAAGTAGTACAAAAAATAATGTTAAGAATGCCTCGCTCGTCTCATGAACTGCTTAATCATAAAGCTTGTTTATTATTAGCAGTATGTGGTACATCTTTGGTTCTCTTAGACATCTCTATTAATGTTCTATAGCTTGTTTATTATTACCACGATCCCTTAGACATCTCTAAGACCTGATTGTAATTTTTGTGTTCGGTCAAAACTAATCGGATAGGCGGTAACAGTTATGTTGGACGTAAGTTAACCGCTTCTTAGATGAAATGTACTCCAAACTTTGTAAGTAGTACAAAAAATAATTTTAAGAATGCCTCGCTCGTCTTAATCATAAAGCTTATTTATTATTGCCAGTATGTGGTACATCTTTGGTTCTCTTAGACATCTCTATTAATGTTCTATAGCTTGTTTATTATTACCACGATCCCTTAGATATCTCTAAGACCTGATTGTAATTTTTGTGTTCGGTCAAAACTAATCGGATAGGCGGTAACAGTTATGTTGGACGTAAGTTAACCGCTTCTTAGACGAAATGTACTCCAAACTTTGTAAGTAGTACAAAAAATAATTTTAAGAATGCCTCGTTCGTCTTATGGACTGCTTAATCATAAAGCTTGTTTATTATTAGCAGTATGTGGTACATCTTTGGTTCTCTTAGACATCTCTATTAATGTTCTATAGCTTGTTTATTATTACCACGATCCCTTAGACATCTGTAAGACCTGATTGTAATTTTTGTGTTCGGTCAAAACTAATCGGATAGGCGGTAACAGTGATGTTGGACGTAAATTAACCGATTCCATAGCGAAATGTACTCCAAACTTTGTAAGTAGTACAAAAAATAATGTTAAGAATGCCTCGCTCGTCTCATGAACTGCTTAATCATAAAGGTTGTTTATTATTACCAGTCTGTGGTACATCTTTGGTTCTCTTAGACATCTCTATTAATGTTCTATAGCTTGTTTATTATTACCACGATCTCTTAGACATCTCTAAGACCTGATTGTAATTTTTGTGTTCGGTCAAAACTAATCGGATAGGCGGTAACAGTTATGTTGGACGTAAGTTAACCGCTTCTTAGACGAAATGTACTCCAAACTTTGTAAGTAGTACAAAAAATAATTTTAAGAATGCCTCGTTCGTCTTATGGACTGCTTAATCATAAAGCTTGTTTATTATTAGCAGTATGTGGTACATCTTTGGTTCTCTTAGACATCTCTATTAATGTTCTATAGCTTGTTTATTATTACCACGATCCCTTAGATATCTCTAAGACCTGATTGTAATTTTTGTGTTCGGTCAAAACTAATCGGATAGGCGGTAACAGTTATGTTGGACGTAAGTTAACCGCTTCTTAGACGAAATGTACTCCAAACTTTGTAAGTAGTACAAAAAATAATTTTAAGAATGCCTCGTTCGTCTTATGGACTGCTTAATCATAAAGCTTGTTTATTATTAGCAGTATGTGGTACATCTTTGGTTCTCTTAGACATCTCTATTAATGTTCTATAGCTTGTTTATTATTACCACGATCCCTTAGACATCTCTAAGACCTGATTGTAATTTTTGTGTTCGGTCAAAACTAATCGGACATGCGGTAACAGTTATGTTGGACGTAAGTTAACCGCTTCTTAGATGAAATGTACTCCAAACTTTGTAAGTAGTACAAAAAATAATGTTAAGAATGCCTCGTTCGTCTTATGGACTGCTTAATCATAAAGGTTGTTTATTATTACCAGTCTGTGGTACATCTTTGGTTCTCTTAGACATCTCTATTAATGTTCTATAGCTTGTTTATTATTACCACGATCTCTTAGACATCTCTAAGACCTGATTGTAATTTTTGTGTTCGGTCAAAACTAATCGGATAGGCGGTAACAGTTATGTTGGACGTAAGTTAACCGCTTCTTAGACGAAATGTACTCCAAACTTTGTAAGTAGTACAAAAAATAATTTTAAGAATGCCTCGTTCGTCTTATGGACTGCTTAATCATAAAGCTTGTTTATTATTAGCAGTATGTGGTACATCTTTGGTTCTCTTAGACATCTCTATTAATGTTCTATAGCTTGTTTATTATTACCACGATCCCTTAGATATCTCTAAGACCTGATTGTAATTTTTGTGTTCGGTCAAAACTAATCGGATAGGCGGTAACAGTTATGTTGGACGTAAGTTAACCGCTTCTTAGACGAAATGTACTCCAAACTTTGTAAGTAGTACAAAAAATAATTTTAAGAATGCCTCGTTCGTCTTATGGACTGCTTAATCATAAAGCTTGTTTATTATTAGCAGTATGTGGTACATCTTTGGTTCTCTTAGACATCTCTATTAATGTTCTATAGCTTGTTTATTATTACCACGATCCCTTAGACATCTCTAAGACCTGATTGTAATTTTTGTGTTCGGTCAAAACTAATCGGACATGCGGTAACAGTTATGTTGGACGTAAGTTAACCGCTTCTTAGATGAAATGTACTCCAAACTTTGTAAGTAGTACAAAAAATAATGTTAAGAATGCCTCGTTCGTCTTATGGACTGCTTAATCATAAAGGTTGTTTATTATTACCAGTCTGTGGTACATCTTTGGTTCTCTTAGACATCTCTATTAATGTTCTATAATTTGTTTATTATTACCAGTCTGTGGTACATCTTTGGTTCTCTTAGACATCTCTAATAATGTTATATAGCTGTCTTATTATTACCACGATCCCTTAGACATCTCTAAGAATTGATTGTAATTTTTGTGTTCGGTCAAAACTAATCGGATAGGTGGTAACAGTGATGTTGGACGTAAGTTAACCGCTTTTTTGATGGCGAAATGTACTCCAAACTTTGTAAGTAGTACAAAAAATAATGTTAAGAATACCTCGTTCGTCTTATGGACTGCTTAATCATAAAGCTTGTTTATTATTACCAGTCTGTGGTACATCTTTGGTTCTCTTAGACATCTCTATTAATGTTCTATAGCTTGTTTATTATTACCACGATCCCTTAGACATCTCTAAGACCTGATTGTAATTTTTGTGTTCGGTCAAAACTAATCGGACATGCGGTAACAGTTATGTTGGACGTAAGTTAACCGCTTCTTAGATGAAATGTACTCCAAACTTTGTAAGTAGTACAAAAAATAATGTTAAGAATGCCTCGTTCGTCTTATGGACTGCTTAATCATAAAGGTTGTTTATTATTACCAGTCTGTGGTACATCTTTGGTTCTCTTAGACATCTCTATTAATGTTCTATAATTTGTTTATTATTACCGGTCTGTGGTACATCTTTGGTTCTCTTAGACATCTCTAATAATGTTATATAGCTGTCTTATTATTACCACGATCCCTTAGATATCTCTAAGACCTGATTGTAATTTTTGTGTTCGGTCAAAACTAATCGGATAGGCGGTAACAGTTATGTTGGACGTAAGTTAACCGCTTCTTAGACGAAATGTACTCCAAACTTTGTAAGTAGTACAAAAAATAATTTTAAGAATGCCTCGTTCGTCTTATGGACTGCTTAATCATAAAGCTTGTTTATTATTAGCAGTATGTGGTACATCTTTGGTTCTCTTAGACATCTCTATTAATGTTCTATAGCTTGTTTATTATTACCACGATCCCTTAGATATCTCTAAGACCTGATTGTAATTTTTGTGTTCGGTCAAAACTAATCGGATAGGCGGTAACAGTTATGTTGGACGTAAGTTAACCGCTTCTTAGACGAAATGTACTCCAAACTTTGTAAGTAGTACAAAAAATAATTTTAAGAATGCCTCGTTCGTCTTATGGACTGCTTAATCATAAAGCTTGTTTATTATTAGCAGTATGTGGTACATCTTTGGTTCTCTTAGACATCTCTATTAATGTTCTATAGCTTGTTTATTATTACCACGATCCCTTAGACATCTCTAAGACCTGATTGTAATTTTTGTGTTCGGTCAAAACTAATCGGACATGCGGTAACAGTTATGTTGGACGTAAGTTAACCGCTTCTTAGATGAAATGTACTCCAAACTTTGTAAGTAGTACAAAAAATAATGTTAAGAATGCCTCGTTCGTCTTATGGACTGCTTAATCATAAAGGTTGTTTATTATTACCAGTCTGTGGTACATCTTTGGTTCTCTTAGACATCTCTATTAATGTTCTATAATTTGTTTATTATTACCGGTCTGTGGTACATCTTTGGTTCTCTTAGACATCTCTAATAATGTTATATAGCTGTCTTATTATTACCACGATCCCTTAGACATCTCTAAGAATTGATTGTAATTTTTGTGTTCGGTCAAAACTAATCGGATAGGTGGTAACAGTGATGTTGGACGTAAGTTAACCGCTTTTTTGATGGCGAAATGTACTCCAAACTTTGTAAGTAGTACAAAAAATAATGTTAAGAATGCCTCGTTCGTCTTATGGACTGCTTAATCATAAAGCTTGTTTATTATTACCAGTCTGTGGTACATCTTTGGTTCTCTTAGACATCTCTATTAAGGTTCTATAGCTTGTTTATTATTACCACGATCCCTTAGACATCTCTAAGACCTGATTGTAATTTTTGTGTTCGGTCAAAACTAATCGGACATGCGGTAACAGTTATGTTGGACGTAAGTTAACCGCTTCTTAGTTGAAATGTACTCCAAACTTTGTAAGTAGTACAAAAAATAATGTTAAGAATGCCTCGCTCGTCTCATGAACTGCTTAATCATAAAGCTTGTTTATTATTACCAGTCTGTGGTACATCTTTGGTTCTCTTAGACATCTCTATTAATGTTCTATAGCTTGTTTATTATTACCACGATCCCTTAGACATCTCTAAGACCTGATTGTAATTTTTGTGTTCGGTCAAAACTAATCGGACATGCGGGAACAGTTATGTTGGACGTAAGTTAACCGCTTCTTAGACGAAATGTACCCCAAACTTTGTAAGTAGTACAAAAAATAATTTTAAGAATGCCTCGCTCGTCTTATGGACTGCTTAATCATAAAGCATATTTATTATTGCCAGTATGTGGTACATCTTTTGTTCTCTTAGACATCTCTATTAATGTTCTATAGCTTGTTTATTATTACCACGATCCCTTAGACATCTCTAAGACCTGATTGTAATTTTTGTGTTCGGTCAAAACTAATCGGATAGGCGGTAACAGTTATGTTGGACGTAAGTTAACCGCTTCTTAGATGAAATGTACTCCAAACTTTGTAAGTAGTACAAAAAATAATGTTAAGAATGCCTCGCTCGTCTCATGAACTGCTTAATCATAAAGCTTGTTTATTATTACCAGTCTGTGGTACATCTTTGGTTCTCTTAGACATCTCTATTAATGTTCTATAATTTGTTTATTATTACCGGTCTGTGGTACATCTTTGGTTCTCTTAGACATCTCTAATAATGTTATATAGCTGTCTTATTATTACCACGATCCCTTAGACATCTCTAAGAATTGATTGTAATTTTTGTGTTCGGTCAAAACTAATCGGACAGGTGGTAACAGTGATGTTGGACGTAAGTTAACCGCTTTTTTGATGGCGAAATGTACTCCAAACTTTGTAAGTAGTACAAAAAATAATGTTAAGAATGCCTCGCTCGTCTCATGAACTGCTTAATCATAAAGCTTGTTTATTATTACCAGTCTGTGGTACATCTTTGGTTCTCTTAGACATCTCTATTAATGTTCTATAGCTTGTTTATTATTACCACGATCCCTTAGACATCTCTAAGACCTGATTGTAATTTTCGTGTTCGGTCAAAACTAATCGGATAGGCGGTAACAGTTATGTTGGACGTAAGTTAACCGCTTCTTAGATGAAATGTACTCCAAACTTTGTAAGTAGTACAAAAAATAATTTTAAGAATGCCTCGCACGTCTCATGAACTGCTTAATCATAAAGCTTGTTTATTATTACCAGTCTGTGGTACATCTTTGGTTCTCTTAGACATCTCTATTAAGGTTCTATAGCTTGTTTATTATTACCACGATCCCTTAGACATCTCTAAGACCTGATTGTAATTTTTGTGTTCGGTCAAAACTAATCGGACATGCGGTAACAGTTATGTTGGACGTAAGTTAACCGCTTCTTAGTTGAAATGTACTCCAAACTTTGTAAGTAGTACAAAAAATAATGTTAAGAATGCCTCGCTCGTCTCATGAACTGCTTAATCATAAAGCTTGTTTATTATTACCAGTCTGTGGTACATCTTTGGTTCTCTTAGACATCTCTATTAATGTTCTATAGCTTGTTTATTATTACCACGATCCCTTAGACATCTCTAAGACCTGATTGTAATTTTTGTGTTCGGTCAAAACTAATCGGACATGCGGGAACAGTTATGTTGGACGTAAGTCAACCGCTTCTTAGATGAAATGTACTCCAAACTTTGTAAGTAGTACAAAAAATAATGTTAAGAATGCCTCGCTCGTCTCATGAACTGCTTAATCATAAAGCTTGTTTATTATTACCAGTCTGTGGTACATCTTTGGTTCTCTTAGACATCTCTATTAATGTTCTATAGCTTGTTTATTATTACCACGATCCCTTAGATATCTCTAAGACCTGATTGTAATTTTTGTGTTCGGTCAAAACTAATCGGACAGGCGGTAACAGTTATGTTGGACGTAAGTTAACCGCTTCTTAGATGAAATGTACTCCAAACTTTGTAAGTAGTACAAAAAATAATTTTAAGAATGCCTCGCTCGTCTCATGAACTGCTTAATCATAAAGCTTGTTTATTATTACCAGTCTGTGGTACATCTTTGGTTCTCTTAGACATCTCTATTAATGTTCTATAGCTTGTTTATTATTACCACGATCCCTTAGACATCTCTAAGACCTGATTGTAATTTTTGTGTTCGGTCAAAACTAATCGGACATGCGGTAACAGTTATGTTGGACGTAAGTTAACCGCTTCTTAGATGAAATGTACTCCAAACTTTGTAAGTAGTACAAAAAATAATGATAAGAATGCCTCGCTCGTCTCTTGGACTGCTTAATCATAAAGCTTGTTTATTATTACCAGTATGTGGTACATCTTTGGTTCTCTTAGACATCCCTATTAATGTTCTATAATTTGTTTATTATTACCAGTCTGTGGTACATCTTTGGTTCTCTTAGACATCTCTATTAATGTTCTATAGCTTGTTTATTATTACCACGACCCCTTAGACATCTCTAAGACCTGATTGTAATTTTTGTGTTCGGTCAAAACTAATCGGACAGGCGGTAACAGTTATGTTGGACGTAAGTTAACCGCTTCTTAGACGAAATGTACTCCAAACTTTGTAAGTAGTACACAAAATAATTTTAAGAATGCCTCGTTCGTCTTATGGACTGCTTAATCATAAAGCTTGTTTATTATTAGCAGTATGTGGTACATCTTTGGTTCTCTTAGACATCTCTATTAATGTTCTATAGCTTGTTTATTATTACCACGATCCCTTAGACATCTCTAAGACCTGATTGTAATTTTTGTGTTCGGTCAAAACTAATCGGACATGCGGTAACAGTTATGTTGGACGTAAGTTAACCGCTTCTTAGATGAAATGTACTCCAAACTTTGTAAGTAGTACAAAAAATAATGTTAAGAATGCCTCGCTCGTCTCATGAACTGCTTAATCATAAAGCTTGTTGATTATTACCAGTCTGTGGTACATCTTTGGTTCTCTTCGACATCTCTGTTAATGTTCTATAGCTTGTTTATTATTACCACGATCCCTTAGACATCTCTAAGACCTGATTGTAATTTTTGTGTTCGGTCAAAACTAATCGGATAGGCGGTAACAGTTATGTTGGACGTAAGTTAACCGCTTCTTAGACGAAATGTACTCCAAACTTTCTAAGTAGTACAAAAAATAATTTTAAGAATGCCTCGCTCGTCTCATGAACTGCTTAATCATAAAGCTTGTTTATTATTACCAGTCTGTGGTACATCTTTGGTTCTCTTAGACATCTCTATTAATATTCTATAGCTTGTTTATTATTACCACGATCCCTTAGATATCTCTAAGACCTGATTGTAATTTTTTTGTTCGGTCAAAACTAATCGGATAGGCGGTAACAGTTATGTTGGACGTAAGTTAACCGCTTCTTAGACGAAATGTACTCCAAACTTTGTAAGTAGTACAAAAAATAATTTTAAGAATGCCTCGCTTGTCTCATGAACTGCTTAATCATAAAGCTTGTTTATTATTACCAGTCTGTGGTACATCTTTGGTTCTCTTAGACATCTCTATTAATATTCTATAGCTTGTTTATTATTACCACGATCCCTTAGACATCTCTAAGACCTGATTGTAATTTTTGTGATCGGTCAAAACTAATCGGACATGCGGTAACAGTTATGTTGGACGTAAGTTAACCGCTTCTTAGACGAAATGTACTCCAAACTTTCTAAGTAGTACAAAAAATAATTTTAAGAATGCCTCGCTCGTCTTATGGACTGCTTAATCATAAAGCTTATTTATTATTGCCAGTATGTGGTACATCTTTGGTTCTCTTAGACATCTCTATTAATGTTCTATAGCTTGTTTATTATTACCACGATCCCTTAGTCATCTCTAAGACCTGATTGTAATTTTTGTGTTCGGTCAAAACTAATCGGACAAGCGGTAACAGTTATGTTGGACGTAAATTAACCGATTCCATAGCGAAATGTACTCCAAACTTTGTAAGTAGTACAAAAAATAATGTTAAGAATGCCTCGCTCGTCTCATGAACTGCTTAATCATAAAGCTTGTTTATTATTACCAGTCTGTGGTACATCTTTGGTTCTCTTAGACATCTCTATTAATGTTCTATAGCTTGCTTATTATTACCACGATCCCTTAGATATCTCTAAGACCTGATTGTAATTTTTGTGTTCGGTCAAAACTAATCGGACAGGCGGTAACAGTTATGTTGGAAGTAAGTTAACCGCTTCTTAGATGAAATGTACTCCAAACTTTGTAAGTAGTACAAAAAATAATGTTAAGAATGCCTCGCTCGTCTCATGGACTGCTTAATCATAAAGCTTGTTTATTATTACCAGTCTGTGGTACATCTTTGGTTCTCTTAGACATCTCTATTAATGTTCTATAGCTTGTTTATTATTACCACGATCCCTTAGATATCTCTAAGACCTGATTGTAATTTTTGTGTTCGGTCAAAACTAATCGGACAGGCGGTAACAGTTATGTTGGAAGTAAGTTAACCGCTTCTTAGATGAAATGTACTCCAAACTTTGTAAGTAGTACAAAAAATAATGTTAAGAATGCCTCGCTCGTCTCTTGGACTGCTTAATCATAAAGCTTGTTTATTATTACCAGTATGTGGTACATCTTTGGTTCTCTTAGACATCTCTATTAATGTTCTATAGCTTGTTTATTATTACCACGATCCCTTAAACATCTCTAAGACCTGATTGTAATTTTTGTGTTCGGTCAAAACTAATCGGACATGCGGTAACAGTTATGTTGGACGTAAGTTAACCGCTTCTTAGATGAAATGTACTCCAAACTTTGTAAGTAGTACAAAAAATAATGTTAAGAATGCCTCGCTCGTCTCTTGGACTGCTTAATCATAAAGCTTGTTTATTATTACCAGTCTGTGGTACATCTTTGGTTCTCTTAGACATCTTTATTAATGTTCTATAATTTGTTTATTATTACCGGTCTGTGGTACATCTTTGGTTGTCTTAGACATCTCTAATAATGTTCTATAGCTGTCTTATTATAACCACGATCCCTTAGACATCTCTA
This sequence comes from Nephrotoma guestfalica, assembly GCA_963691935.1. Lineage (NCBI taxonomy): Eukaryota > Metazoa > Arthropoda > Insecta > Diptera > Tipulidae > Nephrotoma > Nephrotoma guestfalica. The sequence continues at coordinate 12,096,905 of OY829916.1, read as the reverse complement.
AGAATTGATTGTAATTTTTGTGTTTGGTCAAAACTAATCAGATAGGCGGTTACAGTTATGTTGGAAGTAAGTTAACCGCTTCTTAGATGAAATGTACTCCAAACATTGTAAGTAGTACAAAAAATAATGTTAAGAATGCCTCGTTCGTCTTATGGACTGCTTAATCATAAAGCTTGTTTATTATTACCAGTCTGTGATACATCTTTGGTTCTCTTAGACATCTCTATTAATATTCTATAGCTTGTTTATTATTACCACGATCCCTTAGACATCTCTAAGACCTGATTGTAATTTTTGTGATCGGTCAAAACTAATCGGACATGCGGTAACAGTTATGTTGGACGTAAGTTAACCGCTTCTTAGACGAAATGTACTCCAAACTTTGTAAGTAGTACAAAAAATAATTTTAAGAATGCCTCGCTCGTCTTATGGACTGCTTAATCATAAAGCTTATTTATTATTGCCAGTATGTGGTACATCTTTGGTTCTCTTAGACATCTCTATTAATGTTCTATAGCTTGTTTATTATTACCACGATCCCTTAGATATCTCTAAGACCTGATTGTAATTTTTGTGTTATGTCAAAACTAATCAGTTATGTTGGACGTAAGTTAACCGCTTCTTAGACGAAATGTACTCCAAACTTTCTAAGTAGTACAAAAAATAATTTTAAGAATGCCTCGCTCGTCTTATGGACTGCTTAATCATAAAGCTTATTTATTATTGCCAGTATGTGGTACATCTTTGGTTCTCTTAGACATCTCTATTAATGTTCTATAGCTTGTTTATTATTACCACGATCCCTTAGACATCTCTAAGACCTGATTGTAATTTTTGTGTTCGGTCAAAACTAATCGGACATGCGGGAACAGTTATGTTGGACGTAAGTCAACCGCTTCTTAGATGAAATGTACTCCAAACTTTGTAAGTAGTACAAAAAATAATGTTAAGAATGCCTCGCTCGTCTCATGAACTGCTTAATCATAAAGCTTGTTTATTATTACCAGTCTATGGTACATCTTTGGTTCTCTTAGACATCTCTATTAATGTTCTATAGCTTGTTTATTATTACCACGATCCCTTAGATATCTCTAAGACCTGATTGTAATTTTTGTGTTCGGTCAAAACTAATCGGACAGGCGGTAACAGTTATGTTGGAAGTAAGTTAACCGCTTCTTAGATGAAATGTACTCCAAACTTTGTAAGTAGTACAAAAAATAATGTTAAGAATGCCTCGCTCGTCTCATGGACTGCTTAATCATAAAGCTTGCTTATTATTACCAGTCTGTGGTACATCTTTGGTTCTCTTAGACATCTCTATTAATGTTCTATAGCTTGTTTATTATTACCACGATCCCTTAGATATCTCTAAGACCTGATTGTAATTTTTGTGTTCGGTCAAAACTAATCGGACAGGCGGTAACAGTTATGTTGGAAGTAAGTTAACCGCTTCTTAGATGAAATGTACTCCAAACTTTGTAAGTAGTACAAAAAATAATGTTAAGAATGCCTCGCTCGTCTCATGAACTACTTAATCATAAAGCTTGTTTATTATTACCAGTCTGTGGTACATCTTTGGTTCTCTTAGACATCTCTATTAATGTTCTATAGCTTGTTTATTATTACCACGATCCCTTAGATATCTCTAAGACCTGATTGTAATTTTTGTGTTCGGTCAAAACTAATCGGACAGGCGGTAACAGTTATGTTGGAAGTAAGTTAACCGCTTCTTAGATGAAATGTACTCCAAACTTTGTAAGTAGTACAAAAAATAATGTTAAGAATGCCTCGCTCGTCTCATGGACTGCTTAATCATAAAGCTTGTTTATTATTACCAGTCTGTGGTACATCTTTGGTTCTCTTAGACATCTCTATTAATGTTCTATAGCTTGTTTATTATTACCACGATCCCTTAGATATCTCTAAGACCTGATTGTAATTTTTGTGTTCGGTCAAAACTAATCGAACAGGCGGTAACAGTTATGTTGGACGTAAGTTAACCGCTTCTTAGACGAAATGTACTCCAAACTTTGTAAGTAGTACAAAAAATAATTTTAAGAATGCCTCGCTCGTTTCATGGACTGCTTAATCATAAAGCTTGTTTATTATTACCAGTCTGTGGTACATCTTTGGTTCCCTTAGACATCTCTATTAATGTTCTATAGCTTGTTTATTATTACCACGATCCCTTAGACATCTCTAAGACCTGATTGTAATTTTTTTGTTCGGTCAAAACTAATCGGATAGGCGGTAACAGTGATGTAGGACGTAAATTAACCGATTCCATAGCGAAATGTACTCCAAACTTTGTAGGTAGTACAAAAAATAATTTTTAAGAATGCCTCGTTCGTCTTATGGACTGCTTAGTCATAAAGCTTGTTTATTATTACCAGTATGTGGTACATCTTTGGTTCTCTTAGACATCTCTATTAATGTTCTATGGCTTGTTTAATATTACCACGATCTCTTAGACATCTCTAAGACCTGATTGTAATTTTTGTGTTCGGTCAAAACTAATCAGATAGGCGGTAACAGTTATGTTGAACGTAAGTTAACCGCTTCTTAGACGAAATGTACTCCAAACTTTGTAAGTAGTACAAAAAATAATTTTAAGAATGCCTCGTTCGTCTTATGGACTGCTTAGTCATAAAGCTTGTTTATTATTACCAGTATGTGGTACATCTTTGGTTCTCTTAGACATCTCTAATAATGTTCTATAGCTTGTTTATTATTACCACGATCCCTTAGACAACTCTAAGACCTGATTGTAATTTTTGTGTTCGGTCAAAACTAATCGGACATGCGGTAACAGTTATGTTGGACGTAAGTTGACCGCTTCTTAGACGAAATGTACTCCAAACTTTGTAAGTAGTACAAAAAATAATTTTAAGAATGCCTCGTTCGTCTTATGGACTGCTTAGTCATAAAGCTTGTTTATTATTACCAGTATGTGGTACATCTTTGGTTCTCTTAGACATCTCTATTAATGTTCTATAGCTTGTTTATTATTACCACGATCCCTTAGACATCTCCTAGACCTGATTGTAATTTTTGTGTTCGGTCAAAACTAATCGGACATGCGGTAACAGTTATGTTGGACGTAAGTTGACCGCTTCTTAGACGAAATGTACTCCAAACTTTGTAAGTAGTACAAAAAATAATTTTAAGAATGCCTCGTTCGTCTTATGGACTGCTTAGTCATAAAGCTTGTTCATTATTACCAGTATGTGGTACATCTTTGGTTCTCTTAGACATCTCTATTAATGTTCTATAGCTTGTTTATTATTACCACGATCCCTTAGACATCTCTAAGACCTGATTGTAATTTTTTTGTTCGGTCAAAACTAATCGGACATGCGGTAACAGTTATGTTGGACGTAAGTTAACCGCTTATTAGACGAAATGTACTCCAAACTTTGTAAGTAGTACAAAAAATAATGTTAAGAATGCCTCGCTCGTCTCATGAACTGCTTAATCATAAAGCTTGTTTATTATTACCAGTCTGTGGTACATCTTTGGTTCTCTTAGACATCTCTATTAATGTTCTATAGCTTGTTTATTATTACCACGATCACTTAGACATCTCTAAGACCTGATTGTAATTTTTGTGTTCGGTCAAAACTAATCGGACATGCGGTAACAGTTATGTTGGACGTAAGTTAACCGCTTCTTAGATGAAATGTACTCCAAACTTTGTCAGTAGTACAAAAAATAATGTTAAGAATGCCTCGCTCGTCTCTTGGACTGCTTAATCATAAAGCTTGTTTATTATTACCAGTCTGTGGTACATCTTTGGTTCTCTTAGACATCTCTATTAATGTTCTATAGCTTGTTTATTATTACCACGATCCCTTAGACATCTCTAAGACCTGATTGTAATTTTTTTGTTCGGTCAAAACTAATCGGACATGCGGTAACAGTTATGTTGGACGTAAGTTAACCGCTTCTTAGACGAAATGTACTCCAAACTTTGTAAGTAGTACAAAAAATAATATTAAGGATGCCTCGCTCGTCTTATGGACTGCTTAATCATAAAGCTTGTTTATTATTACCAGTCTGTGGTACATCTTTGGTTCTCTTAGACATCTCTATTAATGTTCTATAGCTTGTTTATTATTACCACGATCCCTTAGACATCTGTAAGACCTGATTGTAATTTTTGTGTTCGGTCAAAACTAATCAGATAGGCGGTAACAGTTATGTTGGACGTAAGTTAACCGCTTCTTAGATGAAATGTACTCCAAACTTTGTAAGTAGTACAAAAAATAATTTTAAGAATGCCTCGCTCGTCTTATGGACTGCTTAATCATAAAGCTTGTTTATTATTACCAGTCTGTGGTACATCTTTGGTTCTCTTAGACATCTCTATTAATGTTCTATAGCTTGTTTATTATTACCACGATCCCTTAGACATCTCTAAGACCTGATTGTAATTTTTGTGTTCGGTCAAAACTAATCGGACATGCGGTAACAGTTATGTTGGACGTAAGTTAACCGCTTCTTAGACGAAATGTACTCCAAACTTTGTAAGTAGTACAAAAAATAATATTAAGGATGCCTCGCTCGTCTTATGGACTGCTTAATCATAAAGCTTGTTTATTATTACCAGTCTGTGGTACATCTTTGGTTCTCTTAGACATCTCTATTAATGTTCTATAGCTTGTTTATTATTACCACGATCCCTTAGACATCTCTAAGACCTGATTGTAATTTTTTTGTTCGGTCAAAACTAATCGGACAGGCGGTAACAGTTATGTTGGACGTAAGTTAACCGCTTCTTAGATGAAATGTACTCCAAACTTTGTAAGTAGTACAAAAAATAATGTTAAGAAAACCTCGCTCGTCTCATGAACTGCTTAATCATAAAGCTTGTTTATTATTACCAGTCTGTGGTACATCTTTGGTTCTCTTAGACATCTCTATTAATGTTCTATAGCTTGTTTATTATTACCACGATCCCTTAGACATCTCTAAGACCTGATTGTAATTTTTGTGTTCGGTCAAAACTAATCGGACATGCGGTAACAGTTATGTTGGACGTAAGTTAACCGCTTCTTAGATGAAATGTACTCCAAACTTTGTCAGTAGTACAAAAAATAATGTTAAGAATGCCTCGCTCGTCTCTTGGACTGCTTAATCATAAAGCTTGTTTATTATTACCAGTCTGTGGTACATCTTTGGTTCTCTTAGACATCTCTATTAATGTTCTATAGCTTGTTTATTATTACCACGATCCCTTAGACATCTCTAAGACCTGATTGTAATTTTTTTGTTCGGTCAAAACTAATCGGACATGCGGTAACAGTTATGTTGGACGTAAGTTAACCGCTTCTTAGACGAAATGTACTCCAAACTTTGTAAGTAGTACAAAAAATAATTTTAAGAATGCCTCGTTCGCCTTATGGACTGCTTAGTCATAAAGCTTGTTTATTATTACCAGTATGTGGTACATCTTTGGTTCTCTTAGACATCTCTATTAATATTCTATAGCTTGTTTATTATTACCACGATCCCTTAGACATCTCTAAGACCTGATTGTAATTTTTGTGTTCGGTCAAAACTAATCGGATAGGCGGTAACAGTTATGTTGGACGTAAGTTAACCGCTTCTTAGATGAAATGTACTCCAAACTTTGTAAGTAGTACAAAAAATAATGTTAAGAATGCCTCGCTCGTCTCATGGACTGCTTAATCATAAAGCTTGTTTATTATTACCAGTCTGTGGTACATCTTTGGTTCTCTTAGACATCTCTATTAATGTTCTATAGCTTGTTTATTATTACCACGATCCCTTAGACATCTCTAAGACCTGATTGTAATTTTTGTGTTCGGTCAAAACTAATCGGACAGGCGGTAACAGTTATGTTGGACGTAAGTTAACCGCTTCTTAGATGAAATGTACTCCAAACTTTGTAAGTAGTACAAAAAATAATTTTAAGAATGCCTCGCTCGTCTCATGGACTGCTTAATCATAAAGCTTGTTTATTGTTACCAGTATGTGCTATATCTTTGGTTCTCTTAGACTTCTTTAATAATGTTCTAGAGCTTGTTTATTATTACCAGGCTGTGGAATATCTTTTCATCTCTTAAACATCTCTAAGAATTGATTGTAATTTTTTTGTTCGGTCAAAACTAATCGGATAGGCGGTAACAGTGATGTTGGACGTAAATTAACCGATTCCATAGCGAAATGTACTCCAAACTTTGTAAGTAGTACAAAAAATAATTTTAAGAATGCCTCGTTCGTCTTATGGACTGCTTAATCATAAAGCTTATTTATTATTGCCAGTATGTGGTACATCTTTGGTTCTCTTAGACATCTCTATTAATGTTCTATAGCTTGTTTATTATTACCACGATCCCTTAGACATCTCTAAGACCTGATTGTAATTTTTGTGTTCGGTCAAAGCTAATCGGACAGGCGGTAACAGTTATGTTGGACGTAAGTTAACCGCTTCTTAGATGAAATGTACTCCAAACTTTGTAAGTAGTACAAAAAATAATTTTAAGAATGCCTCGTTCGTCTTATGGACTGCTTAATCATAAAGCTGGTTTATTATTACCAGTCTGTGGTACATCTTTCGTTCTCTTAGACATCTCTATTAATGTTCTATAGCTTGTTTATTATTACCACGATCCCTTAGACATCTCTAAGACCTGATTGTAATTTTTGTGTTCGCTCAAAACTAATCGGACAGGCGGTAACAGTTATGTTGGACGTAAGTTAACCGCTTCTTAGACGAAATGTACTCCAAACTTTGTAAGTAGTACAAAAAATAATTTTAAGAATGGCTCGCTCGTCTTATGGACTGCTTAATCATAAAGCTTATTTATTATTGCCAGTATGTGGTACATCTTTGGTTCTCTTAGACATCTCTATTAATTTTCTATAGCTTGTTTATTATTACCACGATCCCTTAGACATCTCTAAGACCTGATTGTAATTTGTGTGTTCGGTCAAAACTAATCGGACAGGCGGTAACAGTTATGTTGGACGTAAGTTAACCGCTTCTTAGACGAAATGTACTCCAAACTTTGTAAGTAGTTCAAAAAATAATTTTAAGAATGCCTCGTTCGTCTTATGGACTGCTTAATCATAAAGCTTGTTTATTATTACCAGTCTGTGGTACATCTTTGGTTCTCTTAGACATCTCTATTAATGTTCTATAGCTTGTTTATTATTACCACGATCCCTTAGACATCTCTAAGACCTGATTGTAATTTTTTTGTTCGGTCAAAACTAATCGGACAGGCGGTAACAGTTATGTTGGACGTAAGTTAACCGCTTCTTAGATGAAATGTACTCCAAACTTTGTAAGTAGTACAAAAAATAATGTTAAGAAAACCTCGCTCGTCTCATGAACTGCTTAATCATAAAGCTTGTTTATTATTACCAGTCTGTGGTACATCTTTGGTTCTCTTAGACATCTCTATTAATGTTCTATAGCTTGTTTATTATTACCACGATCCCTTAGATATCTCTAAGACCTGATTGTAATTTGTGTGTTCGGTCAAAACTAATCGGATAGGCGGTAACAGTTATGTTGGACGTAAGTTAACCGCTTCTTAGATGAAATGTACTCCAAACTTTGTAAGTAGTACAAAAAATAATGTTAAGAATGCCTCGCTCGTCTCATGAACTGCTTAATCATAAAGCTTGTTTATTATTAGCAGTATGTGGTACATCTTTGGTTCTCTTAGACATCTCTATTAATGTTCTATAGCTTGTTTATTATTACCACGATCCCTTAGACATCTCTAAGACCTGATTGTAATTTTTTTGTTCGGTCAAAACTAATCGGACAGGCGGTAACAGTTATGTTGGACGTAAGTTAACCGCTTCTTAGATGAAATGTACTCCAAACTTTGTAAGTATTACAAAAATTAATGTTAAGAATACCTCGCTCGTTTCATGAACTGCTTAATCATAACGCTTGTTTATTATTACCAGTCTGTGGTACATCTTTGGTTCTCTTAGACATCTCTATTAATGTTCTATAGCTTGTTTATTATTACCACGATCCCTTAGACATCTCTAAGACCTGATTGTAACTTTTGTGTTCGGTCAAAACTAATCGGACATGCGGTAACAGTTATGTCGGACGTAAGTTAACCGCTTCTTAGATGAAATGTACTCCAAACTTTGTAAGTAGTACAAAAAGTAATGTTAAGAATGCCTCGCTCGTCTCATGAACTGCTTAATCATAAAGCTTGTTTATTATTACCAGTCTGTGGTACATCTTTGGTTCTCTTAGACATCTCTATTAATGTTCTATAATTTGTTTATTATTACCACGATCCCTTAGACATCTCTAAGACCTGATTGAAATTTGTGTGTTCGGTCAAAACTAATCGGATAGGCGGTAACAGTTATGTTGGACGTAAGTTAACCGCTTCTTAGACGAAATGTACTCCAAACTTTGTAAGTAGTACAAAAAATAATTTTAAGAATGCCTCGCTCGTCTCTTGGACTGCTTAATCATAAAGCTTGTTTATTATTACCAGTCTGAGGTACATTGGTTCTCTTAGACATCTCTATTAATGTTCTATAGCTTGTTTATTATTACCACGATCCCTTAGACATCTCTAAGACCTGATTGTAATTTTTTTGTTCGGTCAAAACTAATCGGACAGGCGGTAACAGTTATGTTGGACGTAAGTTAACCGCTTCTTAGATGAAATGTACTCCAAACTTTGTAAGTAGTACAAAAAATAATGTTAAGAATACCTCGCTCGTTTCATGAACTGCTTAATCATAAAGCTTGTTTATTATTACCAGTCTGAGGTACATTGGTTCTCTTAGACATCTCTATTATTGTTCTATAATTTGTTTATTATTACCGGTTTGTGGTACATCTTTGGTTCTCTTAGACATCTCTAATAATGTTCTATAGCTGTCTTATTATTACCACGATCCCTTAGACATCTCTAAAAATTGATTGTAATTTTTGTGTTCGGTCAAAACTAATCGGATAGGCGGTAACAGTTACGTTGGACGTAAGTTAACCGCTTCTTAGACGGAATGTACTCCAAACTTTGTAAGTAGTACAAAAAATAATTTTAAGAATGCCTCGTTCGTCTCATGGACTGCTTAATCATAAAGCTTGTTTATTATTACCAGTCTGTGGTACATCTTTGGTTCTCTTAGACATCTCTATTAATGTTCTATAGCTTGTTTATTATTACCACGATCCCTTAGACATCTCTTAGACCTGGTTGTAATTTTTGTGTTCGGTCAAAACTAATCGAATAGGCGGTAACAGTGATGTTGGACGTAAATTAACTGCTTCCCTGATGGCGAAATGTACTCCAAACTTTGTGAGTAGTAGAGAAAATAATTTTAAGAATGCTTAGTTCGTCTTATGGACTGCTTAATCATAAAGCTTGTTTATTATTACCAGTCTGTGGTACATCTTTGGTTCTCTTAGACATCTCTGATAATGTTCTTTAGCTTGTTTATTATTACCAGTCTGTAGTTTATCTTTGGCTCTATTAGACATCTTTAATAATGGTCTATAGCTTGTTTATTATTACCAGGCTGTGGAATAGCTTTCCATCTGTTAGACATCATTAAGAATTGATTGTAATTTTTGTGTTCGAAATGTACTCCAAACTTTGTAAGTAGTACAGAAAATAATTTTAAGAATGCCTTGTTCGTTATATGATGGATTGCTTAATCATATGAATATAGGTAGTACGGATTTTATTATTACAACTGACCTAAAATTACTCCTCATAAAATTATCTTACCTTTAAAATATGCTTTTCACTGCGTTATGATAAATGCACGTCTTATCTGTGCTTGAACTTACTGTGCTTGAAATGCACGTCTTATCTGTTTATTTATATTAGATGACACAAATTCCTTATCCTCTCCGTCCAAACGAAGTATATTTGTTTAACCCCTGCAGTCTGTTCTGGGGCCGAAGCACTACCAACTCTTTCGTAGTTTGTTTTTCCCACCCTACCTTACGCAGTTATGCCAAATCGAAGACGTACGGCTATAGGACCGATTTAAGTTACTATCTGCGCATTGCATAGCTTAGGGGGATAGTTGTGATAGGGGGTCGTAGTTGTGTTCCTTTTTATCACAGATCGTAATCTGTTGACGAAAATTTCCTTTTGCATCCTGCCCTTATCGGGATTCGAGAACCCGGTACCTCCCGATCCAAACGCCAAAGCTTTAACCACTGTGCCATTTGATCGGTCAAACGAAGTACTACATATCTTTCAACAGAGTTACCATTGCTATACGTGCCAATTATATGTCGAAAAATTAAAACCGTTTGAAATTTAATATAAATTTATTTTATTAAAACAAATATTTTGTTTTGGTTCGATCAACTAACTAAATATATTTGTTTTTATTTAATCTTTTTAATATAAAAGTTAATTATTTCCTTTAGAAATTGATTTAAAAAAATCAAATCTTTATTTCAATTAACGAGGTGTTCAATTTACAAATGGATTACAACTGACTTAAAATTGCTTTACATAAAATTATCTTGCAATAAAAATATGATTACACTGCATTATGAGAAATGCACGTCTTATATGTGCTTGAAGTTTCTGTGTTTGAAAATATTACGTTATTAATTCTCCCATTGTACTTCCGGTTTACGATTACTTGTTTATTGTTGTTCTCTAATACATTATTCACTTTGTCTTTGATTACTTCGAAATCCTCGTGATCTGGATTTCCGGCTATCCATTTCCAAGCACTACCAATAGCGCTGATTGAGCGTCTAAATCTATGTACTTTAAGGATTTTTATTAACGTCCGTAGCTCTACAAGTTCATGTTTCAAATACGGTAGTAACGGATGGTCTCCGCTGTCATTTTTCGGCTCAGTATTGATTGTTTGCTATATCTATTTGAAAGTTTGAAATTTTTCTAATTCGATTAAGTGACAGTTGCCTTTCTGTAGTTTTGCCCGTCCCGTACTGATTGATATTACTTATGAATCTGTGTAGCTGAAAATTTGTATTTCAGTTAGTGTACTGCTCAATATGAAACTCCGTAATTGGGAGGGATTTTCACAATTTTTAATGTTAATTTTATGAACTTTTCTGGATTATGTGAGGATGGTGGTATTCCGGATTACCATTACTACTTCAGGCTTGTAGATGTTAATTAACTTTGATCCTAACCTTTTGTTGTGTTTTACGTAAATTACCTGAGTTTTTCTTCTTGTTGAGTTTCGTCCGTAATATCTTGAACCATTTTTCCGTGTAAATCGAATTTTATATACCCTCTGAAGTAAATTTGATATACTTCTTGAACCTTTCCCATTATGCTTTCTGTTATCCTTAGTCCGTTAATAGTATGGGAATTGAGATATCGTTTAAAGAGATTTATTATGTCCGCACTGGTTGGGTGATAATGTGTCTAGCATAATTTGGAAAAGCATTAGCTATTTGCTATGAGGTTTCTTCGCCTACGTTTAGTTCAGTTCTGAAAGTGTTAACCGAGCTCTCCACTGTGGGAATTTGATCATGTAACGAACTTTCGTCGCTGTGTTGTGTAGTTGGCATTGCATTTATACTTGGAGGGATTTCTATCTTTGATAATGCGTCTGCAACAAGGTTCGTTTTCCCCGGTTTGTATTTAAATTTATAATTATATTCCTCCAATATCGCTTTCCAGCGCTTCATTTTTAAATTATTGTTTTTGTTGCTGAGGGCGTATATAAGTGGTTGTTGGTCTGTAAAGATCCGCACCTTTTTCGATCCGTAATAAGGAAGTTTCACCCAAATTTTCGAGTCGTTATTACTCAAATTATGGCCAGCATTTCTTTCTCGTTAGCCGCGTAGTTTTATCTAAGGTTCGAGAAAGAAAATTTATTGATCGACCTTCATGGGAGACTACTGCATCAAGTGTGATGTTGGAAGCGTCGGTAGTGAGTTCAAAACCATTTTGAAAGTTTGGAAACGAGAGTGAGACGAGTGTGTGTTTGATTTTATTTAAGGCACTTATTTCTGCCTCAGCGAGCTTTACCTGCTTAGTTTTCGAGAGGGCTTTGGACACGTGTCCGTCTTCCTCGATAAAATTCTGCCATGCCTAGAAATGATCTTAGTTCTTTCACATTTCTGGTTACAGGAAAGTTAGCTATCGCTTTTGTTTTCTTCGGGTTTGTCTTTACTCTATCTTTCGAGATGCCGAACGCTGGAAATCCTACCTCATCGCTTAAAAACTCGCATTTGGCAAGTTTTATCTTCATATTGGCGTCTTCAAGAACTTTGAAGATTGTTACCATGATCTTGAAGTGTTCGTCTTCCGTTTTATCAAAAATGATGATGTCATCGATGTACATGTAGCAGACCGTCTTCCGATGTGATCATGAGTATGTCATCGAGAGTGCGTTGAAAGATGGAAGGAGTATCAGAACTTTCTCGTGAAATTTAATTAAATCCACTTTTCAGCTCTACTATTGTGAAGTGAGTATTTTCCCCTCAGACTTGACAGAATGTCGTTGATTTTCGGTATAATGTATTTGTCTGAAATGGTAATCGAATTTAACTTTCGATAATCGATAACCATTTTCTACTTTTTTCTCCCGAAGCATCTTCTTTTTTCGGTACAATCCATACCGGGGAGTTATACGGCGATTTGGACGAAATGTTGTTTTTAAACGATTATGTTCATAATAAATTTGTACAATCAAAATGCGTTGGTGCGTTTTTAGCGACTCAAATAATTTTTTAGAACAGACAACATTAAGTACCAAAATTCACCGATTGTAAAAAGACCACTAGATGGCCCACCCTGTAAATGCAAAGATTTTCTATTTTTTGTGTTTCGTGATCCCTATTGCCAGTTTAGTGAATTTACCAAATGGAATAAATTCAAGACATTTGGAATTGTTTCCTGATTCATTATGTCAATTTCGTGTTTGTTTATATATAGTGATTCATACGCGTCAAGTTTCCATTTGTTTTGAATTGTTTTGATTATGTTGGAGTTCGTGAGATCCACTCGGTGATTATTATAATTCATCATATGTTTGGCCATACCGTTTCTCGTATCTTTATTTCTTACAGTGTTGTTGTGTTCCTGAAGGTCGTTTGTGAAATGCCTTGGTTGCCTGGCCAATGTATTTGCTGTTGCATTCCGTGCAGGCAATTTGATAGATTCCAGTTCTTGATTATCATAGTGTCAAATCTTTATACATGCTGATACATGATTCAAAATTAGTATTTTCTGTGACTAGTTCAATCTTGAATTTTTTTAACATATTCCGCAATTTGGTGGTGATGTATGAGAAATATGGCACACATATCCGTTTTGTGCAACCAGTCGGTTCGGTCCCGCTCGTTAGCGTAGTATGTGCATTAATGTGTTGTTTACGTTTGTTTTTGTTCAACATATTTTTAATTAAATTTGTATCAAATCCATTTATGTAGTCTGTATCTTTCATGTAGTTTTCCTTCTAATTTGAATTCAGAGGTGGATAAAGGTAAAGTGTATAGGCGGTGGACCATTGAATGGAAATCAGCTTTTATGTGAGCTTCGCTGTGGTGTGAGTCTGTTGCGATAAATCTTCTCGTGTTTACCGTCTTACGGTGTATACCAAATTCTAGTTCTCCGTCTTTCATAATTACCTTAACATTTAAGAAAGTTATGATTCTATTTGTTTCTATTTCATTTGTGAATTTGATGGTTTCATAATGCGAATTTAACAGTTTTAGTGTTTAGTTGAGTTCAAACTTTTTGACGATTGCAAACACATCGTATATCTTGGCCAGATTCTAGGGAAGGAGGAGCATGAGCTGATATTTCTCTCGAATTTGCTTAAGAAAACATTGCTGAGGTACGGTGCTAGTTTTTTCCGAACGTCCAGAACATCTGTTCATATTATCTTCCTTTAAACTGAAAGAAGCTTTGTTTCATACATATTTCGGCTACTTTTCGGTATATCTCGATTTTGCCGGTATCGATGTTCAACTGTTTCACATGATCGACCATACAATTAATTTCGATATCGACCGGGACAGGCCAGGTTGAGAGTTTCTCCGTTGATGTGTTGATGTTGGATACAATAGGCCTTATTTCATTTCCTGTTTTATGAACTTTTGTTAAATCATAAAGACATGGGACTTTATAGTTTACCATGTTCATTTTATGGTGGTATTAAGGGACCTCCAAAATTTGTTCCATCAGCAAAGCCGTTTGCAACATCACTTCAAATTCCATTTTCGGGAAGGATCCACTTTTTTATAAATGACATTTAGTAAATATGTACCTGTTTGTACAACACACACAGTAGACATTTTTAATTTCTAATCTAACTAGTTTTTATGCAACCAAAATTGTACATACATACAATATCTGTTTTTTAAACATTTTTCTTGTTTGCTTTGTTATGTATATAATTATATTTTTAACACTATTTGCCGTAGGCACTTAGCGAAACACATTGACTCTTAATAAACACATTTTTATAATCACTTGTTTTTTTGCCTTTCGCAAAAAAATTTTGTGAAGCAAAAAAACAAGTGATTAAAAACCACGGTGACCCTGCAGTGCAATAATTTGTACACTTTGGATACCAACCATAAGCAGGAGCTCTACCTACATTTGCATCTAAGACTAAAAATGATACATCCTCTCGACTGCTACTATTTTTTCAAAAAATGCAAGAACACTTTATACCAGACTTCGCCAGAGTTAAAATAAAAGACAGCTCTCTACATAGACAAGGTAAATCAACAATAAATTAAAATATACTGAACTCGCGAAACTAAATTTGAAAATTTACTATCTACAACTTAAATTATTGTACAACTACTAGAGGACCTTGACGTAATTGACCGGACGAATAACAAATATAAGTCAATCCGAAATAAGCACAACAAAAATGGCGGAAATTAATATCCTGACGCGCGCCACCACCGGACAAAAACATTAGTATGGTTGAAAATTTTGTGCATAATCAATCATCGGTGGCGTTCACTGAGACAAAAGTAAATTTGCTAAATAAAGGCTTAAAGTTTGCACTATACCATCTCAAACTCTTTCGGAATACATTGTAACAAACTTGGAGACACGGATTTTCAGAGTAAGAATGCAAGAAAAGTCAGCACACTACAAGATAACCTAAAATCAACAAAGAAAAGTAAACAGTTGTGGAGGTGCATAAGATTTCTCATGAATAAAAATTTAAAGTACATTAAGTTAGACAAAGGCAATTGTTTGGTAAATGAAGCTGAAGGTCCCTACAAGGAGTTAAAGTACATGAATGGCAACGTAAAAAACCTGCTCATACAGATGATCAAATCTGTTAAAGAAACGGCTTTATTGATTGAAGAAATTTTGGAAGTCCGTTATACCATCGTAGAATGAACATGGTAAACCCTAAAGTCCCATGTCTTTATGCTATACCAAAAGTTCATAAAACAGGAAATAAAATGAGGCGTATTGTTTCCCACATCAACACACCAACGGAGAAACTCTCAACCTGCCTTGCCGCGGAACTCAGCAAGATAAAAAACCCATCTGAAATGTACATCAAAAACAATAACGATTGTCTTAGAAACTAGAAACAAACACAAATCCCTGACTGAAGAAGAAATTATGGTTTCCTTCGATGTGATGGTGCTGTACCAGAACGTCCCAGTTTATATTGCAATTAATCATGTGGTAGATCATGTGAAACAGTTGAACATCGCGACCAGAAAAATTGAGATATATCGAAAAGGAGCCAATATATGTATGGATCAAAGCTTCTTTCAGTATAGAGGAAGGTACTATGAACAGAACTTCTGGACGTGCATGAGAACCAAACTAGCACCGTACCTCAGCAGTATGTTCATGAGTAAATTCGAGGAAAGTATCAGATCCGGCAATTTCTTCCCTAGAATCTGGTCAAGATATCTCGCTGATGTGTTTGCAATTGTCAAAAAGTCTGAACTCAACCAAATATTAAATCTGTTGAATTCGCAATATGAAACCATCAAATTCACACATGAAATAGAAGAAAATAGAATCATAACTTTCTTAGATGTTAAGGTAATTATGAAAGACGGAAAATTAGAGTTTAGTATACACCGTAATACGACAAGCACGAGAATATGTATCGCAACAGACTCACACCACAGCGAAGCTCACAAAAACGTTGCTTTCCATTCAATGGCCCACCGTATATATACTTTACCTTTATCCACCTCTGAATTCAAATTAAAAGGAAAACTACATGAAAGAAACAGTCTACATAAATGGATTTCATACAAATTTAATTAAAAATATGTTGCACAAAAACAAACGTAAACAACACATTAATGCACATACTACGCTAACGAGCGGGACCGAACCGACTGGTTGCACAAAACGGATCTGTGTGCCATATTTCTCATACATCACCACCAAATTGCGGAATATGTTAAAAAAATTCAAGGTTGAATTAGTCACAGAAAATACTAATTTTGGATCATGTATCAGCATGTATAAAGATTTAACACTATGATAATCAAGATCTGGAATCTATCAAATTGCCTGCACGGAATGCAACAGCAAATACATTGGCCAGGCAACCAAGGCATTTCACAAACGACCTTCAGGAACACAACAACACTGTAAGAAATAAAGATACGAGAAACGGTATGGCCAAACATATGATGAATTATAATAATCACCGAGTGGATCTCACGAACTCCAACATAATCAAAACAATTCAAAACAAATGGAAACTTGACGAGTATGAATCACTATATATAAACAAACACGAAATTGATATAATGAATCAGGAAACAATTCCAAATGTCTTGAATTTATTCCATTTGGTAAATTCACTAAACTGGCAATCGGTATCACGAAACACAAAAAATAGAAAATCTTTGCATTACACTTGCAACAACATTTCAAATTCCATTTTCAGGACTTGTCCATCTTTTTAAAATGACATTTAGTAATTATATAGCTGATTGTACTACACGGTAGACATTTTTAATTCCTATTTACCATTTAAACTAGTTTATATGCAACCAAATTTTTTTAATAAAAAAAGAATTTATTAATTATGCAGTGAATTTAATGTCCTTTGAAGGTAAATTACTTCTCTTCTTTTCATTCACACACACCCACCCATTCACCTACTCACACAATTACAGTATACCGCACCGGCACATTTCTAGCTTCGTGTCAACCTGTACACTGACATTGACATTGGTGGGTGACCCTCTGGCGGGATTCGAACCCAGTATCTCCCGGTCCAGTAAAACTTCTAATTACCCTTGTATTTTTTTTATTTAATGACTAGCGTTTATGTACTTTATGTATTATATAAAGTTAGTACATAACATAGTGTGTTTAGGCTTAGTTGCAAAATAAATCTGAAGATGATCACTCAGTGACCGAAAACGTTAATATCATATAAATATATAACTAATTATAATTTCCAAAATTTAAACTGTGATTTTATTTAATTCGTGGTTTTAAGAAGGAGATTGTCATTTTGTAACAGCTTAACAAACTGGTAATTGGAAACCACGGCGACTCTGCAGTGTAAAATTTCTAAATTAGCTAGCTCTGCTGTTAATCTAAAAACTAATTCTTTAATTTATTTTAATCTAATTAATTTCCTATTTGGATTTCTTTCCTTAATTGTTGAACAAATACAATATAAATTATAATTATTTAATCTATATATCCATATTCGATACTAAGCTGAATTATTATTTTGATTTTTGTTACATATTACCATATACGCTGGTATTAAATAATTTTGAACATAACCGGGTTCACCGGGAGAATTTGCTAGTAAATCAAATTTTTAGTTACTTAATTTTATTCTTGGTAATTGGTACGCAAACTTCTACACTTATGTTTATCATATAAAAGGCTTATAAGTATTATAATTAACGCAATGATTATGCCAGTTAACTTATTGGTATGCTCCTGATTTTCCTTTTGAAAATCCTACCAACTGCGCCAAATATATATATATTTTTTTAAAGAAATCTTTATTTCTTTATTATATTACAGCTAATCTCATTGCTTGTTGTATTAGTTTAATAGTCTATTCTTGTGGGATGAAACCAATCGGTTCATCCTAGCTCTGCCAGTTTTTAGGCGCTTCGGTCCATTGGTACGATTCAGTATATTCCGCAGTTTCTCATTCTCATGCTGCTGCGGTCACAGTACATGACTCCTTTCAAATTTTTGTATTTCATCGCTGTCGTATTCCATATTTAAGTCTTGATGGAGATTGTCATTTTTAATGTATCAAGAAGCATTCACAGTGCTATGTAGCACTTTGTTTTGTAATGTTTGTATGATCTTAACTGTACTTTTCTTTGTGCAGTCCCAAAGCTGAATACCATACATTCAGATAGGTTTTAGTATTTGTTTATATAACAGCAGTTTGTTGTGCGGTGTCATGCCAGAGCTTCTTCCAATAAACCAGTTTATTTTTCTGAATTTTAAATTCAGTTCTTGCCTTTACTTTTGAACATGCGCTTTCCACTTGAGCTTAGAGTATAGCGTCATGTCGAGATACGTAGCGTTATCAGAATATAGAATTTGTTGCGAATTCAGTCTAATCGGAATATATTGTATAATTTCCTATTTGTAAAGTTTACATGTGTTGATTTCGATTCGTTTACAATATTTTCTCCAGTTATTCACTTAATAGCATTATGTGGATTCAACAATATTAGCATCAGTGGTCATAACACCTGTGTCATCAGCAAACGTTCCTTTTTTAGCTTTTACTATATGTTTGGTAGATCATTTGTATACAGGAGGCATAATAAAGGGTCAAGAACACACATAAATTACAAAAATTCAATCTATAGTAACAAATAATAATAACTAAATAAGATAAATTGAGTTCTACTCATTAGGAAATTTCAAATAATTTAAATTCGTTAACTATCGCTTTCAGCGTGTAATTCACAAATTGGATCATTTGTTATATCACTATCTCCTGTATCGACTAGTTCGAATAAAATTTATAAAATAAGCACGATTCATTGTTTCTCCATTCACTACCAAAATGTTTGGTTAAAAGCTTGTCTGCATCGGTCAATTTCTCCGGTTTTACCGGCATACCTGATGAAACAACAATCAATCATTGGTTCAACAATAGGTCATTGAATCAATCACTCTAGTCCTTTTCATAATACTCATAGCTTTGCCCAAATCTGATTTATAAAAAACTTCACCACGAACTGAAATCTGCTTTTTTGGTTTACTGATTACAATCATATATTTAGATTCTTGAAATTTGAAGTGCCAGTTGCCCGGAGGTTTAATATAATCCCCAACTTCTTTTCTAAAATCGTAGACTTCTGAAATCGGCATTCATCTCCCAGATTTATGGTTGTCCCAAATGCTGTATAAATATTTAAATATTCCTGAACATCGACGATAGCATCCTTTGTTTAAACCTTATTTTCTATCTGCGCAGTCGGGTGGTATGTAAGAATGCCTTGCTACAGGAAATATTAGTTTCACACATTTTACGTTTTACGGTGCTTTTTTAGCAAAACCAATAGGAAACCATTCCAACCATAGTCGAATTTTTGTTCTGTCCCCACAACCATCACATACCAAAGTTTAAATTAGTTAACCTATGGAAAAGCGCTGCAATTATTTCGTTGGATCCTTTCCGATGAATATTTTCCATCCACTGGTAGAGAAAAACATTATTCATCATTAATTTAGAGTGTCCACTCCCAACCACTATCCAAAACAGATACAAATATAGTTGTCTGCTATATTATGCGGCTTGATTTAGTATTTTGTGCAGCACCATAATTGTTGATAGTCAAATGTGGCTGTTATTAAATCGTCGTTAATCTCATTCACGGATTTTTTTAGCGCCCTTTAACTTTAATTTCTTCGTTAAACCTCAAGCACGTGAAACACTTATCTGTGCTTGGAGTTTTGAAACCTAGTGGAATCTAGAAGTTGATATTGTTGCTACATTTTCACAATTGACAGCTGAGATGGTAAGTACTGTCGTTTTGAAGTGGTTCGATTATTTTGAAGACTTAATGAAATTGTCGACGGTCTTTCGCTTTCCTTCAAATTTTAATTTACACCTATTACCAATATTTAAAATTTTCAAAAAAAAACATTTTGGCACACTGCCAGTGAATTATTGTTTCCCGATCGTATGTAATACTTAATCGTTAGCAATTTCCGGGGACCATTTTTCGTGCGATCCCTTCGTGTTGGTGGTTCAATTGAACAGTATTTCAAAATAAAAGCATCTTGAGTGATTTTGCTTTTATTTTTGTAAAATAAGTTCGCAAAATGTAGTGCACCACTACCTTTTACCAAATTTCACTTGAAAACTTTACTTTACGCGATTATCCAATAAAATGATTTAAATACAACTGTTCTTTATGAAGGAATTCTTTGACGTTTTGCATTTTTCACGCCAAAAAGGAATACTGCAGCAAAGTTGATTTGCAACCATAGCAATAATTTCATTCTTAATATTTATTTATACAGTTACACAATTTTGTTTGAAGCCCAACCCCATTTTGAGCTTATAAGCTCACTTAGGTGTTAAATTTAAAATTGGTATCTGCCACCATGTAACAATTGCATGCACCCTTAGATCATATCACAAATTTACTAGGCTCCTTTCTGTTGTACAATGGTCCAATAGTTCAATCCTTGTGAGTTACAATCTTCACAGCTCAATACGGTACCCCAAAAGTCTCATTAGCAGAAGTAATCGATAATATAAAATTTTGAAAAATTAGGAACCAAAATAATTGTGACTATTTGAGGTGAAAATCAAAGCCATACATTTTTATCCTCGTTTTAAACGTGAATACGACTGGTTTGACGACAAGTCGAATAAGTTGATTCTATTGAACTAAGGAACTTTAAAATCAAAGTCAATTTATTTTCTTTAAATATGGCAAAGACACCGGTTTGCTTCTAAACTACTCAATTATATTTACATTTAAAATGAACAACATGTTTCCCCTTTTTTGGTTTACGTGTTAAATTGGTCCACACATCACGAAAAAAATTAGATGCGAGGTTCTTTTAAAAAAAACGATGCTTTACTTCATACCGTACAGTCCACAAATTTATAACCGGATCCATTTGTCTGATTGCCGAAGAGTAATGCAGGAGCCAGTGTTTTTTGGGGGGTAAAATCTTTGGACCATTTTGGAAAAAACTGAAATTGTTATTTAGTTTAAACTACGAAGCCCTTCTAATAGCGCGAAAAGATTTTAAATCGTTGAAAACTGAATTACGACTGATATCTTGTGTTTCGATCATCTTTAACTTTTTGACGGTGACTGCCAGCTTAAAATAGCGTAACAGTCGAGTATGGGTTACATCGCCGACAACAATATCGACGACTAGCCGGCAACCACATCGCCCATAAGAATTTTGGCCGGCAAGCCCATTTGGCCGACACAACCAGATCGCCGACAAGCCACATCGTCGACACAACCACATCGCAAACACCCACTTCGCCGACATCCACATTCACAGGAATTTTGACCGACAAGCCGACTTAACCGACACAACCAGGTCGCCGTCAAGCCACATCACAGACACAACCACATTGCCAACATCCTCTTAGCCGACAACCACATCACACCGACCACCACATCGTCGGCATCCACATCGCAGACAAGAATTTTGGCCCACATAACCAGATCGCCGAAAAAAATAACCACATCGCCGACAACCATATCCCCGATACCCACATGACCGACAGCCACATGCAGTAGATCATTTTTTTCATGTTGCTTCCAAATTGCTACACTCTGTTTTTTACCTAAATCAAGAGCATTTGGATTAAATAGCTGAAACATTTCTAATACTTCGATTAGTTGTTATATTTTGCACAATCGACAAAATTACATTATATCCTTATAAATATTCCTTATAAATATATTGCTCTTATCAAAATCTAAGGCACTTCTAAGATGAAGTTATATTGCTCACATTTAGATTACCTACGCCGCTAAAGCAACCTTACACTTTGCCAATTCTCGAACTGCTGCAATGTTTATTTTGGCGGCTTTTTTCGACAGCTGGGTGTATCGGCAAAGTGGCTTGTTGGCGATCTGTTGATATTTATAACTATCGGCAATTATTCCTGTGGGCTATGTGGTTGTCGGTGATGTGTGTGTCGGTGATGTGGATGTCGGCGATATGGGTGGTTTGATGTGGTTGTCGGCGATATCGGTGTCAGCAGTCGGTGATGGAAAAAGCCCTAAATGCATTAAAAAATTGTAGCAGTATACATATTTTGAAACAACCATAGATTTACCACTACACTTTTTTAAAACTTGTAGGGCTTTTTCCATCCATGTAATGATGTTTAACTTTTTCTAATTTTATTGTGATTTCTTTCTTTTAAAAAGTTGTTAGTTTTTTATAATTTCAAAGTGAATTTTATAATTTTAGAAAAAATTTAGTTGTATCATTTCAAATATTAACATTTTAAAAATTTAATTATTACACAAAAAAATATTGTTTAAAACTAATCACATCTTTACTTACGAAATAATATATCGTCTATTTTTGAACTACCAAAGATTATTGAATAACTAACTATGGCAAATATGCTCGACTAAATTTTTAGCAAATTATGGCTAAGAATTTATTCGATCATATTTGCCATGGTTATTCGATAATTTGCTGCTGGCTTTTTTTTAGAAAATATCGAAATTTATAATAATAATACATTATCGCGGATCATATAATTTTTATAATTCATGCAAATTAAATTTTTTCTTAATATTTATACTACCACACTTTTTAAAGCTTGTAGCTTTTCCATCATCTAATTTTTAATTTTTTTTTTTGATTACTCGTAAAGTAATGATGTTTAACTATTTCTAATTTTAATGCGATTTCTTTCTATTAAAAAGTTTTTACTTTATATTATTACTTTCCAAGTAATCTAAAAAAATTACAATCATATAAATAAATTTAACTAAAACAAATCTTTAAAAACTAATCAATGTCTTAACTTTTATTGCAATATGAGTGTTAAAAATATTAATACTAAAAGTATAGTTTGATTAATACTAAAAGTACAGTGTAGTTTGTATAGTAATACTACATTTGACATTTGCATATTATTATCAATTAATATCTACAAATGTTTGTGCCAAACATTAGCAGATATAAATAAATATTAATTGATATTAACAGACTTTTAATTAAAAAGTTTCAATCAAAATTAAAACGAAATCTATGATTTGAATCAAATAATTTTTACAGTTTACTAATTTTATTTTGATTTCGTTCTTTTAAAAAAAAATTACATTTGTTTATAATTTCAAAGTTAATTTTATAATTTTACAAAAAATATGAATTTTAAAATTTAGTTGTATCAAAAATATTGTTTAAAACTTATCATATCTTTACTTACAAAATAATATATATAATCAATTTTTTTTAACTATTGCAAATATGTTCGAATACATTTTTAGGCATAATTTAGGATTATTTTAGAAAAAATCACATTGAAATATTTTGTATTTGTCTAATCGACTTAAAAGTGAACAATTACCACGAACTATACATTGTTATTCTATAATAGTTGATGAACCCCACGAATTACATTTGATATTATCGTTATTTTAAAATGATTAACAACTTAAGAATAAATTTAAATTATATATAAACATTCTCATCAGAATAATTATTTCTGGGTTATCACAGAGCGTTTTTTTTTGGAGAGTAAAAGAATTGAAACATTTTTTAAAAAATTTCCTTTTAAACAAATTTACCCAAAACAAATATTTAAAAAGGTTTTAGTTTTGTTTATACATAATCTGATTATTACTTTCAGAGTAATCTAAAATAAAACAAATAGTTAAAAAATTAAAAACTTTAAAATAAATTTAACCAAAACAAATATTTAAAAACAATTTAGTGACTTAATATTAATTATATTATAATAATTAAATTTTAATTAATAATTGTTTAAAATAGTTTTAAAATTTTATTACAATATGAGTGTTAATAATTTTAATACTTTTACAGTGTAGTTTGTATAGTAATACTGTAGTGTCATTTGCATATTATTAAAAGTGTTTGTGCCTGAAATTAGCAGATATAAATTGAAATTACAGAAACAATATTAATTAAAAAGTTTAAATCTATGATTTTATTTTGATTTCGTTCTTTTAAAAAAATTTTACTTTTGTTTATAATTTCAAAGTTAATTTTATAATTTTACAAAAAATATGAAAAATTTAGTTGTATCAAAAATATTGTTTAAAACTAATCGTATATGCAAAATAATATATAATCAATTTTTTAACTACCAATGATTATTGAATAACTATGGCAAATATGTTCGAATACATTTTTAGGCATAATTTAGAAAATTTTATTTTAGAAAATATCGAAGTATAAAATAATAATACAATATTCGAATCAAATAATTTTTACAGTCCATACAAGTTAATTCAAAATGTTTAGCTTGTAGGGCTTTTCCCATTACCTACTTATGTTTTTATAATTTTCTCATTAGTACTTTCCGAGGACTCTAAAAAAACAATCTGTTTTAGAGTGTGAGAAAGAGCAATCAAATTGCACATAGTTTTAAATAGCTTAGTTTAGTTTCATGAATTTTTAATGTCGTACAAAACTAGTAACTCCAATTACATCCTCGATTATATCATCGTCAACCGAGGGTGCAGAACGACAATCATTTTGTTTTGATTAGGGTCATGTCAATGTGATTTTACATAGAGCAATGAACGAGTATTTTTGTGAATATAAGCGCTACGACGCTAAACACTATTAAATAATTGATCGATGCAGATTATCGAGAATTTTGTAAAACCGGTTCCGGTTCAATTTCTGGCTCAATAATCGAAAGACACCTAGTGCCGTCTAAGATAGCGGTAATATACTATGTTCCACAAACATTTATCAATATGCATATATTTCGCACTACAACAACTCCATCGACAGTGACAAACCATATTTGAGAACACTGTTTCGAAAAAATTTGGTGATTTTTGAAAGCGCATGATAGCTACCACCTGAAGCTACCACCTGATTTACGGAAAAACCATATATAATATGAATATTAACCAGTATCTGAACGCAAGTGATAAATTTCGGCAATATACTAAATGGGCCGGATATATAATAACATCAAACGATACAAAATAAATTGCTGGTTTTGGAACCAATCTCTTTGGCTCAAGGTACAACAACAAAGAAATCAAAAGTTATCAATTGATTAATCAGCAGTAAGGGAGAACACGCTATCGGGAACGATAAGTTATACCGACAATTCAGCGACTAGTGTAATAGTACCACAATCAATATCACAAAAGTTAATTTGAATTTCAACGTATTTTACATTATGGTGTACCTACATATGGCACTCGATGGACAAATTTTACCTACTTTTACAATGTTTACAGCTAAGGAACATTCAAACCGATACATTCGTAACAAATAGATTATCGTATCAAAGGAAGGATATCAATTCACAATTCAAAACAAACTGAAAGAAAATCGGATCACCTCTATGTAACGTCCACTGACATTGGCTCTAGTCATTACATAAGCCGAACGGGGAAGCGGATCATCTAGAAAATTGCTGTTTCAACAATATAAATTTACAACAAATACTCAACATTAAATACCTACGAGCTGCACTCTTAAATGTCGTCGATACGTTTAATTGATAATTATTGTATTTAATTATATAGTTTAAAACAATTAATAAAGGACATTAAAAATTATAGAATAAAATTGTTTTATTACTTATAATAACGATATAGAGAACGATATACAAATATGATGTACTTTAAAGTTTTAAAGTCGGTAAGTTTGTAATCCCGTAAGTATACACATCCCGAAATATTGTTTTTAATTATTAAAATTTGAATATAAATTTGATACAGAAAATTTCTTTAAAAAATCCGTAAATTTTCAAATTTTAGTTTAAACTATAAAGCCTGTTGATTTTTAACATTTACCCGTTTGGTCAAATCTACAGCTATTCAGAAGTTAAAACAAAGAACAGGTGAGTGCGTATACGTAATATACATCAGTTCATGGCAATTTTTTTTAAAACGTCGTTAACTCAGCATTATTAACAACTGGATTTTTTAATTGATTGATTGGATTGTAGGACCAAGTACTGGACAAGAGTCCCGGATAACGCCGGGCCTATTCCTACAGCCTGCTTACACATAATAATAGGAAGGATAGGGAAGGCATTTTTTGACCTAGCGATCGTACGACATAAGACAACACAATTCTAATCTTCTAGAGGAAGGATAAAGGTGTACTAGGTTTAATGGTTAACAATAGTATTTGTATTCAACACTTGCTTCTTTAAATCAGCAAATTCGAATTTAAATTAAAACTTTTCGTATTTCTAAACAAAATAAAATATATTTATTAATTTAATCTTCCCCGAAATAGTAAAATTAACACAAATTATAGAAAGGCTTATATAGGGTGTTTCATTTCGAGGTATAGAAATTTGTATTTAAATATTTTAAATCCCATTTTAATGCTGCACATCTGCATATATAGTACCATTAATCAACAAGATAACCCAAATACAAAAACATGAAATATACGCAGTGTCAATGGGTTTTATCAATAACATTAGCGGATGGCGGTCCAATATCCGCTTCAAGAATGGATTTACTCATTGGAGCCGATAAATTTATCGATATTATAAAGGTAGAGCAGAGGGTTCAACAAGTAGCGTTAGGGCTCGTAATTCACACCTCGGTTGGACAGTAACGGCGAACTTACCATACATACAAGTATCGAGTCAGTGCAATATCGTTGTCGTTGGTAATCAGCAGTTAGACCGAAGTATGAAAAGATGAAATCAGGGAGAATATCTTCAAAACAACCACTGTAAAGCTAAAGGACACTCACTATACATGGTAAAACTGCCCTTTAAACTGAAACCGAACCCACTACACGATTCACTTGACATTGCTAACAAACGTTTACAAAGTATGGATAAGGAGTTCATTAACAACCCAAGTTTGCAGAAATAGTTATAGCATTTATGAACGAGTATATAGAATTAGCACATATGAAAGAAGTACATTCAGCAGAACAACCACAAAATTTACCACATCACAAGGTTTCGAAACAGACATCCACAACCACAAAATTACGTTTAGTGTTTGATGCGTCGGCCAAAATCAGCTCAGGTTATTCCCTTAATGATAATATGCTGACAGAGCCAACTAGTATTTACTGCAGATGCCGAAAAAATTTGTATTGGCAGATATTTACTCATCCAGACGATCGACGGTACCAAAGAATCATACTTCGCGAAACACAGGATATCCCAATGAAACACTTTGGGTTGAAGATACTGACAAACGGTACACGTTTAGCACCATGTTTGGCAACCTGGGTTACTAACCAAGTTGCCGAAGAAAATATCGTTCTTTACCCGGAAGCTTCGAAAATATTGCAATCTGACTTCAGTCTTCAAAAATAATATTACAATTCACCCGAATTAGCTGTTAAAAAGAACGCTGACAAATTAGTGCCATCCTTACCAAGAAACATTTCGGGAGATCGCCAGGAAATTAAGGTATTGTGGCAGCCACATGAAGACCATTTTAGTGTTATCAAGTTAATCCGAATATTTGATCCGCTTGCCCTCGTGTCACCTTATATAATTAAAATTAAAAGTTTAAAATTGCAAACCAAGGTTTTGAATGAATGGCTAACTATCAGGAGCGAAGCAAACGAATTATTAAATATGTCAATACCTTGATAGCTCTCTACGATTAGCCAGGCAGGGCACCAAATACATGGCATTTAACTAAACAGTGCTCTACTATTAGCCAGATTAATGGAGCATGTGCAGTAAGTTCGGAGTATTTCAGACAATTGTGCTAGACTGGCTCTCTGAATCACCACGTAGATGGAAAACCTAGATTTTGAAAACGTTTTTCTGTAAAATTGCCCAATATATAAGACGCTTTTATTTAATTAAAATGCATTGAATTTGTATTTATTAATAATAGGTCATATAGATAGTCTCCGCGTTTTTTACTACTAGGTGGTGTTGATGCCTATATATATCGGGCAACACTCACTCGATGGTCTCAAATGTACATGTACTTAAAAGGTGATATTTCAGCTTACATTTTTTGTTGCAATTAGTTGCTTATATAAAAAGTAGGAGAAATGCGCTATTTGATGCTTTTTTACTATAAAACAAAATAAAAACGCTGGAAAAGCATGCCGAAAAATTTGTGGAGTGTACGGTGAGAATGCTGTGAGCACGAAGGACCCAGGAGTGGTTTGGTCGATTCCGTTCCGGAAGTTTCGATGTCAAAGATGCACCTCGCTCTGGTCGGCCAGTCACTGAAAAAGTCGATGAAATTTTGAAACTGGTGGAGCAAGACCGGCACGCAAGGATTTCCTGTCAGGAAATAGCAGAGGCTCTACACATCAACCACATGACCGTTTGGAATAATTTGAAAAGAACAGGCTACAAAAAGAAGCTCGATGTTTGGGTGCCACATGAATTAACGCAAATAAATTGTATTGACCAAATTACCATCAGTGAAGTGCTGAAATCTAACCATTTTTGAAGCGAATCATTACAGGCGATGAAAAATGGGTGAAATGGTGACCCTCCACAAACGACTTCAAAGCCTGAATTGACGGCAAACAAGGTTATGTTGAGTGTTTGGTGGGATTGGAAGGGTGTTGTCCATTATGAGCTGCTTCAACGTGGTGAAACCATCAATTCGGTTCTGTACTGTGTACAACTCGACCGTTTGAACGAAGCAATCCAGAAAGAGCGACCAGAATTGGCCATCAGAAAAGGAGTTGTGTTCCATCATGACAATGCGCGGCCACACACATCTTTGATAACTCGGAACAAATTAACGGAACTTGGTTGGGAAGTTTTGATGCATCCGCCGTATAGTCCGGACCTTGCACCATCTGTAATATAAAAAAATTGTGCTTGTTTTGTTAACTAATAATTAAATCAAACACATTAATGAATTTTTGAAAAATAACTATTAGCATTATGGGAGGCTCGAACCAGAGACACATAAAAGCTAGAAAGCACCACTCTCCACTATCATACCACGCAGAACCGTACGTAATGTCTCATTTTATAAAATACAAAAATAAACGTTTTGTTATTTTGCATGCAAGCCAATACTGCGACACCTTAAGTTCACGAAAGGAAATATAAAATTAATTCAAAATGCACGTCGATTTACTTTTATGTGCAATATCTCGTCTAATTTTTGGAGCAATATGTTGTCTTATTCGCCTTCAATCCAGGTTCGATTACAAAATGTGACCGTGGATTTCAAAGTACGATTCTTCCAACAAACGTGCTTTCTATATGCAAATCATCGTTAGTTTCCTGCTAAGTATATTATGCCCATTACCTATAATCATTTTGAACCGAAAATTCAACAAGAAAATGTTCTCAGTTTTTTGCGAAAATCCCTGATGGTTAGTCTTACTGATTTTGAACGGAAAAAATTTATTGACACAGATTCAGTAAGCTTCGGTTATTTCGTGTTAATGATGTACTTTTAGTACATATTGTGTTATTCGCCTGCAATCCAGGTTCGATTACAAAATGTGACCGTGGATTTCAAAATAAGATTCTTCCAACAAACGTGCTTTCTATATGCAAATTTTCGTTAGTTTCCTGCTAAGTATATTATGCCCATTACCTATAATCATTTTGAACCGAAAATTTAACAATAAAATGTTCTCAGTTTTTTGCGAAAATCCCTGATGTTACGCTTACTGATTTTGAACGGATAAAATTTATTGACACAGATTCAGTAAGCTTCGGTTATTTTGCGTTAATGATGTACTTTTGAGTAGAGATTCGTTTAAGTTGGTGCAATATGTTGTGTTATTCGCCTGCAATCCAGGATCGATTACAAAATGTGACCGTGGATTTCAAAGTACGATTCTTCCAACAAACGTGCTTTCTATATGTACAAATTATCGTTAGTTTCCTGCTAAGTATATTATGCCCAGTACCTATAATCATTTTGAACCGAAAATTCAACAATAAAATGTTCTCAGTTTCTTTGCGATAATCCCTGATGGTTGTTAGCCTTGCAGATTTTGAACTGCTAATTACACCCCTCCACTTTTTATTAAAAAATACTTGTTTAATAATACAGCTTCGTGAAGACATCGATTGGTTTAAATCCGGCAAACTAGTTTGGAAGAAATAACGACTCCTGAACCGCATAGAAAATGATGTTCAATGAAAATTAATTAATTAATCAAAAAGTCTCAATTATTGAAGTCTTCTTAAGTTTAATGATAAGTTAAACCTGCGACTCGTTCCCCGAAAAATGTAACTAATAAAATCGGAATTGATTGGAATAAAAGTGTAACAAATTATGATATAGGTTTCATTATGGCAGCTTAGTTTAGCCGGTGCACAAAATATGCTCAAGCATATATTTTCGAAATTTATAATCGACATAGCAATCCAAAAACTATAAAATCATAAATCTATTTTTCCACTGAATTAAAAGATAAAGTAATTTACAAATAATTTGTTTACATGTTTTTTTAATTATTGAAACGAGATCGTTAATTATAATTTTTTTTTTTATTGCGGTCACTCGAAATTTTATTTATTTAAAATCTCAACTATTATGCTTATGTTCCAAAAACATAATACCCACATATGTAATCATAACATTCTAATCAGAAATCTAAACAAAGAACATATACTCTTTCCCAATTTTTGAAATAAGCAATTTTTTCAACAATTAACGATTTATATGAAACCCGACAAAAATTATTTTATGACTCAAAATAGAATTTTATTGTTTAGAGAAAAGTAATTATAAAAAATCTCGAAAAAGTCACGATCCATCGATATACATAAGCAAATTTACAGAACGTTCACATTTTATGAATTAGCTCTACACTCTTTATTATAATCCATTCGTAGCATAAGTGGTTTTTGATATCCATAAACATGAAATAATTGATTTTTAACGGCACCCGATTTTTTACATATTGTAAATCATTATAATGCATAGTAAGATTTATTTTAGGACTATTAAGACTGGGGGTCAATTTCAAATATTTACTGAAATACAGGGTGTCACGGAAATGTTTCTTGAGATGATATTTAGGCTCATACTTTAATTCATAGCTTATAAACAATTTGACATTATCTGTAGTATTTAGGGATTAGGATTACTTTTAATTTGGTGTATCATATATAGGTATGTATAAGAATTGTAGTTAGTATTAAGGTTCAAACATACACTTTTGCTCTAACACACTGTATTTAACATATCATTAAAAACCATAACGATTATATTCAGGGCGCAATTAAAATGTTAGTTTTTCTGTTTGAACTACTCAACAAAATTGAACATATGAAATATTTCTGTAACTTTATAACATTCTCTTTTAGGTTTTCTAGTTTTGTAAGATCGAGATTTTTGAACGATGACACATAATTCAGATTTTGGTTTTGATTTACAATAACATAACAATAATTGCCGTTGTTGCCCGCTTTACGCAGCATAAAACAAATAAAAATTTAACGTAATTTATAAAATTTCAGATTTTATGAAATTGGGGTGGATAATGGAATCTTCTAGGTATAATATTTTCGATTCTAGGCTAAAGTAGAACTAGCTTTATGATTACTAACTCTTCTTAACTGTGTATAAATGCATAATAATCTTTAAGGGACTAGTGTCCATCAGCTAAACATCTATTAGGTACATGGTCAAATTCAACTTTGACTCAACTTTGACACTATTGAAAATATAATTGTTACAAAGATTAATTATCGAAATATTCGCCATTACTAGCTATGGTCTTTTGCCATTTATCAGGTGCCTGATGATGCCTTCGCGATAGAAACTTGGTGGTTTCGAAGCAAAATAGTCATCGAGCCCTTTTATGCACATCTTAAATGACAACGATCTAAATAAGTGGTAATCAGAGGGAGCCAAGTCTGGAGAATGCGCCGCATGCTGTAAAACTTCCCAGCCTAAGGAGAAGATGAGTTACTGGGTTGATTTTACTGTATGTGGAAGAGCGTTGTCATGCGGCAATATCACCTTCCGCTTTCCCGTAAATAGTATTTTTTCCTCCAGATCATCACCTACTTTGATCAATTAGGCCTGGTAACGTTCACCTGTAACAGTTTGACCAGGATTCGAGAAGCTCGTAGTAAATGACTCTTTTACAATCGCACCAGACACACAGTAACGTTTTCTTGACATGAATATTCATTTTTGCAACTGATGTTGATGACTGGCCTGGTTTTTTCGGCCAACCCATGGTTTTCTGTGTTTAGGATTATCGAACAAAATCCACTTTTCATTGCCCGTAATGATTTTGTGCAAAAAAATTCTTTCTTTTGTACCGAGAAAGCAAATTCATGCAGATGTCAACTCTTCGGTTTTTTGATGAACACATTTTCCTTCCTTCTATGTTTTTCCCATTGCACGCAATCGAAGTATTTTTTACTGCACCTGGACGTGGATCGTCTTCAAGACTAAAATTGCCATCATGAAATCTTGTAAACCACTTTTATAATGTTGCATGACTCATAATATGTTCACTCAAATTAATCAATTCCATAGCTTGAGCAATATTTTTTTCGTTTGAAAACAGAATAGAATTTAATGACGCAAATGTTGCTTATCGAGATCCAACTCTTAAAATTGATGCACACGGAACGACAGCTTATAAATGACTGAAACTTATGTCATATAAAAACAGCAATGACTAAGCTACATATATCCAAAATGACGAGCGATTTGGATACGTTCAAGTTTATTTTAATGCAGCCATCTTCAAAGCCAAGTTTCTACTTGCACACCTAATATTAAGATTTTCGTTATCTCATTAACCAGGGCAGAGCTTACATTTTAAAGTTATATTAAAGGGTTTTTGAATTTGGGCGGGACGATGTTGAAATGGAATAAAACAATCTGTGTCGGAGCTATTAACGAAATCTTTTTTATTTGAAAGCACCATGTATTCCATTATTTATGGAATATAACATCGTTCAAATGTCCGCCGCGGATTCTCACAGTGACCCGGATCCGAGTGGTCTAATTTTCAATGAATCTGCCGCATAGGTCCGGCTGAATTTGAACGATGGTATTGGTTATATTTTTTCTTTAAGGGCATCGGTCGATTGCAGGTTATTGCCATAGACCTGCGACTTGAGAAAACCCCACAAGAAAAAGTCTAGCGGGGTCAAATCGCACGATCTTGGTGGCCAATTCACGGCACATCTGCGAGAGATAACCCTACTCTAATGCAGAATGTCCATCGTTGCGTCTGCTGTGTGGCACCTAGCCCCGTCCTGCTGGAAACACATGTCATCTACCTCCATACCGTTCAATTTGGGCCAACAGAAATCGGTTAACATCGTTCCGTAGCGCTCGCCGTTGATGGTGATGGGGTTACCAACGTTATTTTTAAAAGGTACGGCCCAATGACGCCGCCGGCCCAAAATCGTGTTGATTTTTCGGTCAAAATGAGTGAACAAACGGCATTGTCTATGGTCATTAACTTTGCGCTCCTCGGTCTGTTGGATCTTGTACTTGTAGGCACAAGTCCCGACGCATAATTCGCATAGGAATTGACTGTATCGAGTTCTCCCGTACAATTTCACGCACCGCGGCAACGTTCTCAGCCGATCTGGCGTTCCTTTGACGTACGAGTGTTCACTGATTGTTTACCGAACCAGTTGTCTCTAATTTGGCCACCAAACGTTGGAGAGTCGACTTTGAAGGACCAACTCGCGCACCATTTGTACTAATTTTGAATTTTACTTGTCAGAGTGTGATTTTATTTTCTTGCGTCTAACTTCTTCTAGAATAGTTTGTGTCGATCAATTCGTTCTATAAAAATTTGTATAATTGAGACTAGATACATTATTGGAAGGAAGTTAAAGGTCACGTTCGTTAAAATACAGCATTTACTGTACCGGGGAGATAACTCTATCAGTCCAAAGTGATGCCATTTGGGCTGTGTAATGCAGCCCAATCAATGTATTTCTTGATGCACAAAGTAATTCCCCACGAATTACATAATCGAATATTTGTATATTTAGACGATTTACTAATAATCAGCGGTACATTGAAGGAGCACTTTGAATTGTTATAGTTGGTTTCAGACTATTTGTGGATGGCAGGACTTACATTAAACGTTGAAAAGGGCAAGTCGTCCTAACAGTCCATCTATAATAGATAGCGGATAAGCGTCCTTTATCGTTACCACATTTAGTTTACGCACGACTAGGCACAAACGTTTCTTACCGTTGGCCGTTTTAACCAGTGTCACCGGTGAACTCCAAGATGTCTTACTAACCTCAATTACATCTGAGGCCAACATACGGTCTATCTGGTCATTCAAGTACTTTTGCGATTGGATTGTACTTTCCTGTATTTCGTTGATGGATATATTTGGACAAATATCAGATGAAATGCAGTGCTTTACAAGTATTTCTCTGAAATACTTTATTGTTCGTGAAATTGGTTTTCTAGTGATTTGAGGTTTTGACAGGATGTTAACTTTAGTGATATTATTTGTAGTTGAATGGTCCATCTTAAAGTCAGTTACGAGAGCGGCAGAGATGCTGGTTTGTTTGACCTCTTGTTTCCCTCCGAGCATAACTCCCTCATTGTATTCCCACTTTGACGTATGTTTTCCGACATATACATTTGATAGTTAGGACAATTAGGCTTTCGAACGTTCGATTCTCTACAATCGAAACAAAAAATATTGTGGAATGGTTTTCGACAATTTTAATACCTGTGATCTATGGCCTTACAGTTTCAGCAAATCAAGTAATTTATTGCATCTGATATGCGATTTCGAGAATCTTTATTAAACACATTAACTACTTCTTGCTGCAGCAAGGCCATGGTAATGACAATAAAACGCTTGCTCACTGGCTTAATTAAAAATTTAATCGATTTATAGGTTAGATCGGATCATACGGAAGTGATACCCCATTTACAAATGGTCTTCGATTTGGAGTAGAATGATCACTGAAGTGCCTTGGGTCATATTCAGTTTGCTGCCACATCTTCTCATATCGCTGACATAATACTCGGAGTCGTTCCAATGAACGGGTAGAGCTCTGACTTGATAACGTCACATTATTTAAAGCCGCACTCATATTCTGACATAGGCGATTAATTAATTCACCATCAGTTAGACGATTCTGAGGACGGGCGTTTAGTTTTTCGATACTCAACGCAAAGTCCGAAAACGATTCTTGCCGTTGGTGTTTGCGGAGTATCTGTTCTCTTATTCCATCTTCAAAATCGTACGCACTGAAGTAGGCTAATATTGCCGACTCCAATCTATGAAGAAAATCGTATCATGCACGTTCATTGCATCACTACCGTCAGCTAAACAACGTGTTTTTTACATATTGAATTAATATTTAGGTATGAGAAAGGTATCCAGGTGTTGAGTGCCGCGTTTGCTCAATTTGGACCAGAAACGTGTTCGAATGAACATTTTTAACGCTCTGTTGATGAAACTTGAATACATCAGTGGTCAAGGGGGAATCGGCTCCAAAAAAGACAAAGGCTATTTTTTCGGCTGTTAAAGTGATGGCGACTGTTTTCTGGGACAGTCGTAGAGTTCTCTTAAACGATTATCTACGTAGCATACTACACACCATTACTTGACAAGCTGAACTCAGAAATTGCGGAAAACGCCAAGACCATGCGCCGTCTCACACCTTAGCGGTTTCTTGGCCAAAATCCACGAATGACGGTTTGAACTGCCTGACCATCCACCCGCCTTACGCACCAGATCTAGCTCCAAGTGAGTTTTTTTGTTCCCTAAACTACTCGGAGAACAGAGATTTTCATCAAATGAGGAAGTGATAACCTTGGTAAACAACTATTTTGCAGAAAAAGACGCCGAGTAATATTTGAACGGGTTGAAGAGATGGGAGCATCGCTGGAAGAAGTGTATAGACTTACAGGGAGACTATGTAGAGAAATAAAAATAAATTTGAAGAAAATTTTCTTGCATCTTTGTTAGATTCCATTACCAGAAACTAGACCTATATAGTCTTTTGCAGTGGGTTGGCCTATTTAAATAACAAGTGACACCATTGGCGAAACATGTGATTATAAATAAATTATATTTTAAAGTTTATTTAATGAAGGAATAAAACATAGGATCGAGCCTGGCATAAAAAATATTCTAAAGGGTGTTTTTTTAAGAGGTTGCCGATTTTTTTTTTGAATAAAACACATATAAAATTATGAAATGACCAAAATTTTTTTTTATTTGGTAGATAATTTTTTGGCATTTAACATTTAAACACAATTTCTGGCATATGGCTATCACGACTATTTTTCACAAATGTCATTCTGGAGGTCCAATTTTCCAGCACTTTTTCAAGCATTTGAGGGCGTATGTCAGCAATGACACGTTGAATATTGGTTTCCAAAGCGTCAATCGATTGAGGTTTATCCACATAAACCAATGACTTCACGTATCCCCACAAAAAGTAATCGAGTGGCGTCAAATCGCACGAACGCGGAGGCCAATTCACCGGACCATTTCTCGAAATAATGTTGTCGTTGAAAGTTTCTTTCAATAAGTCGATTGTTTCACGTGCTGTATGGCAAGTGGCACCATCTTGTTGAAACCACATTTCATCCATATCCATATCTTCAAGATTTGACAACAAAAACTCATTTAACATGGTTCTGTATCGATTTCCATTCACGGTAACGCGTCGTCCTTCCTCATTTTTAAAGAAATATGGACCGATGATCCCACCAGCCCATAGACCGCACCAAACAGTACATTTATCAGGATGCATTGGTAATTCTTGAACGGCGTGTGGATTATCTTTGCTCCAAATGCGACAATTTTGTTTGTTGACGTATCCATTTAACCAAAAATGCGCCTCACCACTGAAGAGAATTTTACGGTAAAAAAATGGATCTTCGTTCAATTGATTTAACGACCAATCACTGAATTCACGGCGCAAACGATGGTCGTGTGGCTTTAATTCTTGCACCAATTGAATTTTGTATGGCACCAAACCCAAATCTTTACGTAAAATTTTCCATAAAGTCGATGGACAAAGTCCAATTTGCTGAGCACGACGACGAATCGATAAATTGTCGTTTTCTTCGACACTGGCCTCAACGACAGCAATATTTTCTTCTGTACGAACTCTTCTCATTCTTGTCGGTGGCTTGGCATCCAAAAGAGTGAATGTAGACCGAAATTTGGTAATTACGTTCTTTATGGTGGTCTCTGACGGACGATTATGTGCACCATAAAATTCACGAAGTGCTCTATAAACATTTTTAATTGAACACTGATTTTGAAAATAAATTTCCACGATTTGAAAACGTTGTTCTGGAGTTAACCTATTCATAATGATTTGCCAAACAATACTGAGTAGAAATGCCACTTTGAGCTGTCAAAACAACTGTCATAAAATAAAACGACATCTATCGGAAAAACAAACCTCCTAAAAAAACACCCTTTACATACATAACTTAAAACATAGTATGATTGAGAATTAAATTTTCCAGCGGAAAAAATTGTAAACAGATAAATGTCTAGGATAATAGTTTCATTTATTTCCGATTTTAAATATGTTGGCACTACATTCTACGTCAAAAATTGTACACCCATTATAAAGCTAAAATCATAAATTTTTATAATTTAGTTTCCCAGATTGAAGCTGTGACCACCAAACTAATGATATTAGGAAGAAGTTTTAGTATTTAACAAGACATATTTTTGCTAAAATAAATAACGAGAGCGCCATTTTGTCAAATGCGGAAATATTTTTGTAAGTGGTTTGCGTCTTTATTAAAATGGAGTGACATCTAGTGAAAGTATTGCTTGTATTAATGAGTTTAATTAATACAACAAATTGAGGAACAGCTTTAGTATCGCATCGCAAATTTTTTGACAGTAAAACGACGGTGCCACTTTGATCAAGAGCGTATATTTTTAGAACTAAAAGAAAAGTGTCTATGCTAAGCATTTTAAACCCTTTAACTAGTGCCATCTATTGAAATATAAATGAACTAAAATTTAAAATTGTATACGTTTGTCGGTGGTAAAATAATTTAGAATCGAAAAATATTAAATTTGATTTAAAAATAAATCAAATTTAATATTTTTTATGGATACATGAAATTAAGAGTGGGAACGGAAGGAAATAATGGTACAATTGGATATATGGATGCTGAAGAAATGCAATAATTGTAGAGGCTAACGGCTTCGATAACTCTCACGGGCACGCGGGAGTTCGCTGCGCTCCCCCCCCGCTTAGCCCTCCGAGGGGCTTTAGATTTCAATTTCGGGGGCCGCAGGAGCCGGGATCAGCAAACATGTCGCACTGCGTGCCGCACGTAGGACCGGATTATATAGAATCTATATTAATAACTATAAACGAAATTTACATTTTTTATTTTGTTTTAAATTAAGCATTTTAATTTATTTATGTTTCGCTAAATATTTAAATACATTTTTATTTTTGTATTTTATTTAAAACAATATCCCTAAGATGGCATTCTTTATCAAATTAAATCGACTATTTTTTAGTTCAAAGTATAACCACCTGAAACAAAATTATAGTAAATTTTAATCCAAAAGCGGAAAAAATTATAAATTTGTAAAAAATTGATATATCTACAAGATGGCCGCTCATAATGTTTACGTTTTTAGTTAGTGTTATGTCCATTTTCACAAAAATGTCACGACAGTCAATTTGCGATGCGATCTAAAGGCTAGCCCTTTTTTATAAATTGATTTCAGTGTTTTTGTTCTAAAAGTGGAAAAAATTGTAAACAAATATAAAAGTGTCTAAGATATTAGTTCCATTTATTTCCACTTTTAAAAAGCTAACTTCTACGTCAAAATATTTCTAATGTTATTTTAAAGCTAAACCACAGAATATTTAACCAGAAGGAACATTGCGTAGGCCAAGAAATTTGTTTCTTACTTTAAATTTTTTATAGAAAACATAACTTTTAAATATGAATATTTATAATTACAGTGATCATTTTATGTTAACTAACTGGTATTTGTTGAAATACACTGTAGCTTCATCATGAGTCCACAATTGTTTATTTGAAAAATAAAATATTCAAAAATAACGAATTTTTTCCTACCTTAAGTGAGTCAATCTATGCCTAAGTATTTAATTTGATTTATATATTTTAAGATTTTTTCGGCTTTTCAGTCAAAATATTATTTATAATGTTATTTCACAATGTTTACGACGTTTTTTAGGTCAGTGAAGACAAAAAAGCCATTTACTCTCAAAATAACTACCACAAAAAGCCTCTTAAAACGACTGACTTAAAAAACCCGTAAACATTGTAAAATGTCATTAAAAATAACATTTTGTCTGAAAAGCCGTAAAAATCTTAAAATAAATTAATTAATACAGACGAATTTAAAAAATTCTTAACTAACTTTGATTTATGTTAGATTATCACTGGTGGGGTCTAACAATAAAGAACACGTTATTAACTTATTAACTTAACTTTATTATTTCGAAAAGCGTTTATTTATACAAAATTAATCGCTGTCTAAGTTGTCTGAGTTTATATGAACTGTATAAGAAAATGCAAAACCACGTGAAAGATTGAAATTAAATTGTTTGCGCTGGTGTCGAGTGTCCGGAAACATTGTGGACTGATTACTTTGCATGTTGTGTTGTTCTCAACAATATTTTTTGATACAAAAACAGTGTTATGTCGTTTCTATGGTTCTACTGTGGCTAGGTTAACCCTTATGGGTAGTTTGAAATCTACGCGTGGTTAGATTTATCTAACAAATTAGTTATGATATTGATAATTAATTCTTCAACCGTTCAGACACAGATCAAATTGATATAACACAAATCTTTCAATTACAACACTAGTAGCGTATATACTTACTATATAATATATGCTAATACGGCTAAGTAGTGTGATCATTTTTAACAAAATTTAGTTTTTTGACAGATTTTGAAACTATAAAATACTTACAATATTATTTACACTTGTAAAATTTCACAATGATTAAACAAAAATATTTGTTAAGAGATAAGAATTTGTTAAGAGATAAGTACTTCAACAATGAAAAATGTCAATACGACTTCTTTATTAGTATTATAGATACTTGGCGTGAACTATAAGGGGGATTGCTCTTACTTACGATAGTAAAAAATGGTTTCAATGGAAAATCTAAAGATGTCGCTCCAATCGCTTTTCGGCTTTTAACAGAAAAAAAATATTTTGTATTTTTTGTTTCTTAGAATATATATGTTATTTTAGTGCTTTAGCATAGAAAATTAAGATATTTATGTAAAACGTACAATTTTTATTAATTATGCGCATCGCATAAACAAAAATAATGAGCAAAACTTCATTTAACTTACCAGTGGTTTACTTTTAAGATCTGTCTTATTGGTGAGATTTTCTATATCATTCCTTTATTCGATTTTTAAAGCAAAGTAGCTGACATCTGCCAGATATTCTTTTAACTAGAGGCAATGGTGGTGTAAATTTATTTATATATCAAACTGCATAGTAAAATAACATCAGTAATTTGCAAATTAAATTAATTTGATAAAAATATATTTACCAAAACAGTTAGTGTTAGTTGCATTATAGCCCAAATAGTACAAACATAAAATATTTCGACCAAATTTTTTAAATATTTATTACAGAATTTATGTTTTTCTACCAGTGGTACTAGAGAACGGTATGAACGGTGGTATTAGAGTACGTCAACCAAAAGCAAAAGAATTTGTTCTGTGCCTGAGTGTCATAATTATGCTGACAAAATAAACAATATTACATTACATCATTTCCCGAAGAATGCCCGTTTAAGAAAAATATGGTTTATCGGGCACTTAATTTCAATTAATATTTAATTAGAATGAATATAACCATCAGGACTATAACTCTTCCAGGCGGCCGCTGGATTTACCACAAATCCTAAACCTGCTATTTGGTCCTTTGTAGAGCTACAATAGTTTTAAATGCTAATTTTTCCGTATCTCTACCATATTTAAAGATTTTATTGTCTCGTTTTAGCCTAGAGTGGATTTCAAGTTTTCGTTTCGTCTGCTTTTGTTTTTTGTGTACGTGAATCATCCGTAGCAACTTGTTCTTGTTATCCGTTTTGACCTTTCGTATGGCCACCGCAATTCAAATTGCGTAAATTTTTCATCAGACATCATAGAACAACAATTACAATTACAAAAATAAATCGGCACTTTCAAGGTGATTGTCGTAATTAATTCTGGATTGATTTCCTAAAATTAATATATATTTATATTTTATGTGTTATTATTATTAATTTATTATATTCTTCTTGGGTGTAATATATTGCGAAATAATAATAAATTCAAAATAAAACGTA
Organism: Nephrotoma guestfalica; assembly: GCA_963691935.1. Classification (NCBI taxonomy): domain Eukaryota; kingdom Metazoa; phylum Arthropoda; class Insecta; order Diptera; family Tipulidae; genus Nephrotoma; species Nephrotoma guestfalica. Next base: position 12,055,536 of record OY829916.1, on the reverse strand, counting down.
CCTTGCATCATTTTCCTATGGTTTAAAGACGAATACATAGTTATTCTAGTTATTATATTCAACCCATAAACAATACAATACGAAATCGACGGTATTTACCCATCCCTGTAAACAGGAAAAGTGAGTCGAGGAAACGAGACATTTTATATACAGTAACGTTATACATACGTTTTCTACTTGTCAGATACAAATACTCTTCACGTTGCTTAAAATAAAACGCTACATGATTCCCCGAAAATTCTGCGACAAACAATTCATCGAAAAACAAATATGAAAACTACAACTTTACAACAACCAAATGTGCGTGAAAACAATTTTGCAAATAACTTATTCATCGAAAACACAATTCATCGAAACAAAATTTTGCATCTAAAAGTTTCTTTTGAACATCAGTACTTACAGGTAAAGATTTCCTATAGAGATTTTACAATTCATGTAAAATGAAATATTGTGTAAATTCCAGGTAATTCACATAAATATGTTATTTAACATAAAAATGCTATAGTTCGTCCTCTATCTAGAACAGTAAGCCGCTTGGCGATTTCTTTAGTAGGAGATTTCTTTAGTAGGAGATATGAATATCCTCGTCATGTGATGCTCGAAAATCGACGAATACTCTTGCACAATATACTTCCCAAGCACATGGCAATGTTCTAAAAATGCTACAGTCATCATGAAAATTCACATTGAAATCTCTAGGCTATGCTGAGCAATTACGCAGAACTTCATTTTTGCCTAACATCATGGGAAACTACTCAAATCTGAGCCAACAGTTAGGCATTTTAGTTATTATGAATTTTTTCGATGAATTGTATCTTCGCACAATTCGTTTTCGCACATTTTTCGGATCCCAAAGGAATTTACATTGGAGATTTTACAATTCATCGAAATAAAATTGTATCGATATTGGGTAGATTTTGAAACGGATTATTGTGATGAGTTGCATAATTTATTGGAATCAAACTGAATTGCTATAATAATTCGAACATTTCGGGAAGTTATGGTGCAAGTGGTTGGCCCCAAGTTCTGAAATATACATACTCAGAAATTTTGTGACATTTTTCGATGTACCCTTTGAATCTCGGCTTATACGAAGGAATCGTGTATCGCATTTAGATACGCAGCATGCATCTAACCTATTTACGATGCAATTGCGTCTAAAATTAATGCAATAATTACATCGAAAGGAAATTTCAATATAACCAAAGAATTTAAAATAATTCGCTGAGATATTGTGTTGACTCTTTGTATGTAAGGTCAAAGTATTTTTCGTAGATTTTGAAGTACGGTCAGCAGTGCAGTTTAACGAGACAACTGAATTTTTTATTAGAGATTTTAAAATCTGGTAAAGTATAAAACATAATTCAACAGATTGTATTGATATTAAAATATGTAGATTTTAATTGGGGGGAAAATTTATAAATTTGCTTGAAACAAGAAAAGAATTGTTCGATATTATTTCAAACCAAATTTTAATCTTCTCAACTCACTTTACGACGCAAGTTGTATCGTTACAGTTTCAATGTACACCAACTTCAAAATTAGTCTTACGTTGCATCAATTTGATTTAAATGTCAGGTTACATATTTTGATGCAGACTACAACGCGTTTGTTATGATGCAAAACCTATTTCTAAAAACGATGAACTTTTGTGCTGGAATCATATACGTAATTATTTACGTCGTAAATCAAATTTTTTCTCGAGTGTGATATGAAAACACGAATATTATTGTTGAAAATTAGATGGTTAAGGGACGGCAATATACTGTTCGTTCAGAAGCAAATTTTTTTGAAATATTTTAGTAGAATAGATTCAAGTTTAGTTTCAAAATCTGAATCTAAAACTACGGCACACCAAATGTCGCAAAAAATTGTAAACCTGTGTTAAATTTCAATAAATTTAACTTATCGGTAGGTAATTCACATAAATATGGTATTTTAGAATCCGTTGCAGGATTAGTGTTTGAATAGTGACACAACTAACGCATAAGCACAATAAGTCTGTAAAATGAGTTAGGAAACTGTGATAGCGGAAAACCCACACGGGAATGTGGGTTGGGGTCAAGGGCGTGTTAAACTGGCTGCATGCGCAGCAAGTGCGAAGCTCTCTGTGGTAGCATGGAGGAAATTCCAATTAAATCAAGAGCAGGCGTTTGCCTTTCAACCCAGCCAAATTTGGATGATTTCAGGGCATTAATTAACCAAGCAATCTCTATCTTCCGACCAATAATTAGAAAACCGTAAGACAGGGGAAACAAAAATGTACTCTTTATTTTTCTCTATGAATATAAATAACCAATCGCTAGTCTCTCCTCCAAATACAAACGGCGTTACATATTTGACTTTGGGCCAATAACTCTTAGAGTACATTATAAGGATAGTGCCGAAAATGATACAGGAGGCCAAACTGAAGAAATTGGAAACAAACCAACCAGACGGTAGTGTGGCCAATTAGCCTGCGGTAGCGGGTAGTATGCAGAGTTGTGAATTTCTGGCTGAAACAGGCTACAACAAATTTAGATCATCCTGCATTACACCAAAGCCGTTTTGGCAGCTCTCCCACTCAGACTAGCAACATCTAGAGAAAACATAGTTCTTATACAAGAACCGCTGCTAAATATTAACAGAAATTATGATCTTAGAGCGAACGGGTATTGAATCATATTCTCAGGTTCTCCAGCACTCTTCTGGAAAGTAATATAAAAACTTTTTACTTCTACCTTCTAATCGATATACTGACGGCAACATAATGGCGACTTGTCTAGAGATAAGCATTATTACTATAAGATCTGGCTGATACAAGCGTATATGACCTGACAAAGCTTCGGAACAGGCCAATACCAATATGGCTGTCAGTGGAACTTAGGACCTACCAGAAAATATGTAGAAAAGCCATTAGTAAATCTAAAATTAGTAGAAAGGCTTTGGTTTCGAATTCCTAGAAAGAGAACATAAACTATTAAAAAGAAACAAAGGAAGTTTTGTGATTAAATTGAAGTGTTCTGCGGCACACACAAGCAAGTCTTGGAAAGTTTTATGTGATAAAATGAGCAATACTAGGTATTTCCGAGAACTCCCACCTTAGGAAGATTATTTCTAAGACCAAATAAGAAGTTCTCCTTTTGCTGAAGGTTGCCTTCAAAACTGAAGGCACATTTAAAGCTGATATTTATTCTCAGGAAATGGACAGATGTCAAGGGGTCATCAAATGTTTTAAAAGTGCACATATTCAAAGGTCCTAGGACCCATAACTCTATTGTCCTTTCTTGAACATATTTAAAAAATTCTTCCCTTCAAATATTTAAAAAGTAATTAATATTGTATTTTTCGATATTAGTGATGCTTTTAACAATATGAAGGCCGTGTTAGTCATGGAAGGTTTATTACGCGATGGAGCTCCACTAATAGAAGACGGGTGACTAGATAATTTGCCAACAGATTAATCAACGGATTCCTGTTGGAACTGGTGAGGAGAGCGAAAGCATTTGTATATGCAAGCGTTTTAGTAATTGTTGTGTTAGATACGAGTAAGAACGCTGTGCCGTTTCAGTAGAGTACACGTATTATAACGTACACGTGTATCGCAGTTTTAGATTCAGATTTTCGAACTAAACTTGAATCTATTCTACTAAAATATTTCAAAAAAATTGTATACGTGTTTTCATATATTTCAGTACTTGGGGCCAACCACTTGCACCATAACTTCCCGAAATGTTCGAACTATTATAGCAATTCAGTTTAATTCCAATAAACTATGCAACTCATCACAATAATCCGTTTCAAAATCTACCCAATCTCTCGCAAAATCTCCATTGTAAATTCCTTTGGGACCCGGAAAATGTGCGAAAACGAATTGTGCGAAGATACAATTCATCGAAAAAATTCATAATAACTAAAATGCCCTAACTGTTGGCTCAGATTTGAGTAGTTTCCCATGATGTTAGGCAAAAATGAAGTTCTGCGTAATTGCTCAGCATAGCCTAGAGATTTCCCATGTGAATTTTTATGATGACTGTAGCATTTTTAGAACATTGCCATGTGCTTGGGAAGTATATTGTGCAAGAGTATTGACTCTCGTCATATTCATATCACAGCTCCTACTAAAGAAATCGCCAAGCGGCTTACTGTTCTAGATAGAGGACGAACTATAGCATTTTTATGTTAAATAACATATTTATGTGAATTACCTGGAATTTACAGAATATTTCATTTTACATGAATTGTAAAATCTCTATAGGAAATCTTTACCTGTAAGTACTGATGTTCAAAAGAAACTTCTAGATGCAAAATTTTGTTTCGATGAATTGTGTTTTCGATGAATAAGTTATTTGCAAAATTGTTTTCACGCACATTTGGTTATTGTAAAGTTGTAGTTTTCATATTTGTTTTTCGATGAATTGTTTGTCGCATAATTGTCTGTCGCAGAATTCTCGGGGAACCCGCTACATACGGAGAAAACAAAACAATCGACAATTCCAAAGTTCTCAATAAATCGAAAATAGGATTTTAAATATTGCTACAATGTAAGTGTTATTTAGTGTTTTTTTTATATTTTGTGTATATCGAAGCACTACGAATTCGACTTAAAATTCAATTTGCAAATATTTCATTTTCTAAGGCAAATTTTAGTTTAAAAAATAAAATAAATAAATCGAAAAAAATCGTTTAGTTCTTTTAGATAAAAATTGTTTTATTTCAAAATTACGATTTTATTTTTAAATGTATCCCGCATATGTACTGATAAAATTTTGTCTTAATTTATTAAGAGCAGTTTTGGTTGCAATCATTTATTTTCTTCTCTAAAATCTGCTCTTGATTGTCTGTGCTTGTAAAATGGAAGAAAACGTAATATCAGTGCATATGTATATATAAGGTCATATCACAATATATGGACTTTGTATGTGTGCGTGCCCTAAAAACGTAAAGACGTAAAAAAAATTCATTCAAAGGATGTGAAAGTTTTGTTTTGTTACGTTTTTTTAATTAGTTTATTTATATCTCGTAAACGTAGCAGAAAACAAAATTATGATGCTATGATGTCTTTAATTTGATGATGGCCGTTTAAAATATAAAGAGCATGGTTTGTATGTTTGCATGAAGAGTAATTATGTTTTTTCGTTTTTCTCCTCTATATCATCTACTCTTCATGCATACAGTAATCTGTATCACACAAACCATGTTCTATATATTTTATACGACGGTCATCAAATTAAAGACGGGAAGAATGGTAGAAAATGGTGAAATGGTAAAATTCTGAATGAAAACCAACATAAAAATGAAAAATAATTTATCAAAATTAAAGGTAAATAAACATAGAGCACGCTCAGGAGAATGAAAATTTATTTTTCTTCCTCATTTACGATATATAAATAAATAAAACCAAAAAAAATGTCAATAAAAAATAATTTTTATGTCTTTTGTAGGCAAGTTTTTCTCGTGTTTACGTTTTTTGGATCTGCAACAACAAACCGTATTTTTTTATTTGTTTTCTGCTTGCCCGTAACATATACGCAATGGTAATGCATACGTAATTTAAAATTGTTTGCAGGGAAACATAATGTAGCACTCAAATGCAGCAACTTCATGTTGATTTTTTTATATAAACCAAACAATATACACTATAGAATGAATGTAAAGATTTTTCCCACATAAAATTTGCTATTTCATGTGTCACAAGCCAGAGCAGAATGGTTATACTAAAAATGCATATACGGTCTCATATTTCAAAGAAAAACCCAACCAAACTACTTTTTGTTTTTGTACAAAGTGACAGCAAAATTTCATACTCTTAAAAAATCTTTAAATTATTAATTAAAGTAATTAAAATATTATAAAATAGTTATTGGATAGTAGTACACCATTTGGTAATAAAAATTGAAATTTTTTAACTAAAATGAAGTGTCCTAAAAAATTACAGAAAGAAATTTCTTACGATTACCGTTTACCAAGTGTTTATATAAAATACAATGTATATTATATTATGAAGAAAGTGATCTGTGGTAAAATTATTCTTATTTTAAGTTATAAATTAGAAAAAACTAAGAATCGAATTTGGTTGATGTTGTTGGGTTTTTTCTTTTTGTCAACCAGTTTTAGTACCAGTGCCGCATTTTTCGTATTATTATGGTTCCAAAAGATGGTGTTGATTGTTTCATGTACTACGTGCTTTCTTTTCATAATTACTTTTTAATTTTGAAAAGCATAATTAATAGTTTTTACAGTAATTATATGAGAAACATATTATTTTTTTAGAATAAGCTTAATGTAAGGAATTACAAAACAATGGTTGAACTCAATTCGATTCGATATACAAGATGTAAAATGTAAAAAATGAGTAAAAATTCAATTATTTGCTCGCTATATTTTGCAAATATTTATTGCCTGCAGCATAAGGCAAAACAGAATCGGTAAATTTTTTTAAGAAACGAGTCATTCTCTTCTTGTTATTAAAGGAGCCAACCACTGAATTTGACGGCATTGAAAATAACATTAAATTAAATAGGAATAATAACTATTTGGCTATACACAGGTTCAAATCTACAATATATTGTATTTAATAAAAATATAATTCATTTACAGATTTTTAATTTTAACTTCCTAACTTCATTGCATTTGGTCGGAAAAAAAAATCTAATTGCGAATCTGTTGATTTATACGGTTTCTCTTTTTCTCTCCGAATTTGTGACGCTTGACAGTTAATTACATTCATTCTATATAATCTATTTATATGATATATATTAACCGACCTGAATCAATTTAACATAAAATTCTATTTACCAAAATCCGGCGAAAAAATTGATATACTAGTTAATACCACCGTTATGTTATATCAACCCAACGTGCCCATGCTAACATCATTATCAGCACAACGTGTCTAAATTGACACCATTGGGAATGCTTCATCAGCACAACGTGCCATTAGTGCACGCGAAAGCCAAAAGTGTTGATTCAACAATAATAAATTTCATTTTACTTTAAATTTTATGTAAAATCTTAATATTAGTTTTTAGTTGTAATTTTGATGTGAAAAGAATAAAGTTGTATTTTTTAACTTCGAAATCAATCAGAATTCTTAACTGGCGCCGAAACAGCAGAGTCATATCGGGAAATATAGTTAAAGTGCTGTAAATTGAGTGAACTAAGTGATAATTATAGCAAATATTACACTATAACTTAGAAAACTGCAAAACATTTCTTGTAACAAATTCTACATTACAAGTGTGAGAAAAAGTGCAGCTAATAAACTATATCGAACACTTCTTGTAACAAATTCTATATTACAAGTGTGAAGAAAAGTGCAGTGATAGTGAAACGTACCGCAGTAGGCCGTTCGTGACTATACAAACGTTTAGCTAAAATGGGATAATACGTTCCGTCCGCACACCCGATTGATCTCTTGTGCACACAGTCCCGGAGTGCACACGTGTTACATGAAAATCAAAATAATTTTCTTGTAAGTTGACACACAATACACAAATTTAGTGCAATAATTAAACCAAAAAATTAAAATAATTAAACCAAAAAATTAATACATAAGTTAACATTAAAAAACCGTAATACACGCGAAAATTGTAAAATCTGTTAAAAACTCACAATGGCGAGCCTTGAGCAAATTCAAGATTTAATGTATCTACGCCCAGATAGAACTGACAAAAAAAAACGAACTGCGGCTAAATCGATTAGAACAACCTACAGCTTCAACGACACCCCAAAACACGTTAATCACATCAAAAAATGAGGAGGAGTTGAAGGAAATAAGTCGTTTGCCGGATTCCGTAAAGGAATTACAAATATTTGATGGAAATCCCACCCAATACCTATCATGGGTACACAACTTGGAGAATATACTCCAAGACTACGAAATCCTGAGGAATAAACCAATATATCGGGCTATATTACAACACATCCGCCAGAAAATCAGAGGGAATGCCGATTCAGCGCTGATCTCATACAATATTTTCAATGAGGAATGGGTAACGATCAAAAATGCCTTTCATTGCATTTCGCGGATAAAAGGGATCTCCGCAAGTTAGAACATCAACTAAGTACCATATCACAACGAAACTTGACAGTAGATGATTTTACGCAAATGTAAACCATCAGTTTTCGTTAATTGTAAATAAAATAAAAACCGAAGAGTATTCACCGGAAATGATCAAAGTGTTGGTAGAAACATACCGCAATCGAGCAATAGCCGTGTTCATTCGCGGGCTAAATGGAGAGCTGTCTAAAATACTGATCATCCAGAAACCAGCCACATTACCTGAAGCGTACGCATCCTGCCTAGAAATTCAAAACCTGATTTTCAGAAACATGAATATTCACAAAAGAAATATTAACAATGTTGTAACAGCTCCGATGAATCATATCTCGTACCCACAACCACAACTCCCACCCAAAAACAACGAGGCGCTATCAGTTCAACGGAGGAATTTGGCTTACAACATTCAACATCAGAAGCCAAACTACGCCCCACCACCGAGGCCGAACTATCCTAAACCGGCAACACCGATGGATATTGACCCGTCGGTTCAAACACGACTGGGAAACTATATTAACCGTCCCACGCCTCACCCACGGTGACTAAACGGGAACATTCTCATATCCATGAACCTAGGAAACAGCAAAGAATCAACCATCTAGAAGCGGAAAAAGAGGAAGACGATTATAACCAAGTGGCATATGATAACACAGAAAATGACGTATGCTATGATGAACAGGGTACAGAAGATAACACGGAAATAAATTTTATGACGGAAGCCTCTCTAGCATACCTTCCCTAGAGTACCGTCTTAAAAACGGAGATATGCTAAAGTTTCTCATAGACACGGGGGCCAATAAGAACTTTATGAGGCCTGAATTAGCGGTCAATGCCAAAACAACGGAAAATCAATTCAAAATTAGGTCAGCAGGAGGTGACATTAAAATCAGTCACAAAATCAATGGACCGTTCTTTAAGAGCAGTGGCATTGGTAATACTATCGATTTTTTCATCCTACCAGGTCTGAAATCGTTTGATGGTATTATAGAAGATGACACACTGAAGGAACTGGGGGCACTTATTGACCGGAGGAACGACGAATTGACTATTGTACCCAACATACGCATTCCGGTAAGAGAAAAAACATCATGCCAGGTCAGCAATATAGAAATTCGGGATAGTCATCTTTTATCAGATACCAAAAAATTATTACACACAGTCATCTCGAAATTTACAACACTCCTCGGACCTGTTAATAACTTTGAAACCGTAGATACAGAAGTACGTGCAGAAATTAAAACAACCAGTGAAGAACCGATCTATACCAAATCATACCCATATCCATACAGTATGAAACCGGAAGTGGATAAACAAATAGCCCAACTCCTTGCCGATGGTATTATACGTCCATCTACAAGTCCGTATAATTCCCCAGTATGAGTCGTAGAAAAGAAATTGGATGCCTCACAAATTAAAAAATATCGGATGGTAGTGGACTTCAAGAGATTGGATGCCGTCACATTATCAGATTCCTATTCCATCCCGGATATTTCAAACATCCTAGCGAATCTCGGAAATTCAAGATATTTTATCACCATCGATCAGACATCAGGGTTCCATCAAATCAAAATGAAGGAAGCCGACATTTCGAATACCTCGTTTTCCACCCTGAATAGAAAATATGAATTTCTCAGGCTTCCGTTCGGGTTAAAGAACGCGCCCGCGATTTTTCAAAGAATGATCGATAATGTCTTGAAAGAATATATTTGACAACTTTGTTACTTCTATATAGATGGCATTATTGTTTTCGGAGGACGAACGGTAGAAGAACATCTGGCCAACGTTGAAAAAGTATTTCTGAAGTTACAAAAGGCTAACTTGAGCATAAACCTCGACAAAACGGAGTTTCTAAAAACAGAAACGGAATTTCTGGGGAATCTCATAACCAACAAGGGTATTAAACCGGATAAAAGAAAAGTATTGGCTATTCAAAACATCAAGAAACCCGAGAACTTAAAAGACCTCAAATCCTTTCTGGGGTTCTTTCACAATCCAAAAAGGTGAAGATTGACCTGAATCAAAAAGAGTTGGAAGCTTTTAACAATATCAAAGAGCTCCTGTCATCAACAGAGGTATTAATCTTTCCAAATTTCAACAAACCTTCTCTACTGACTACTGATGCTTCCTCATCTGCCATTGGCGCTGTATTGTCTCAAGGGGACATCGGGAAAGACCAGCCAATAACTTACATCTCCAGATCTCTGAATAAAACCGAAGAAAATTACGCGGCGAATGAGAAGGAGATGCTGGCTATAATATGGGCACTGGGCAACCTTCGCAATTACCTCTACGGAGCTCGCAAAGTAAAAATCCTGGCAGATCGTTAGCTGCTAACTTTTTCATTAAGCAAAAAGAATAATAATGCAAAGTTAAAACGCTGGAAAGCTCGATTGGAGGAATACAACTACGAGCTTATTTATAAGCCGGGCTGTATCAACAAAGTAGCTGACGCGCTGTCTAGTCTGGAGCTTGAAGTGAACGCATTGTCTACCGTTGGAACAGTTCACAGTGCCGAAGAAGATTCCACCAACCTTATTCGATATTGTGACTCACCTATCAATGCCTTCAAGAACCAACTAATATTCCAGACGGGGTCAAGACATATACGCTCATGAGGAGCCCCATCCATCTTACAACAGGCATTACATCAGCCTACCAGAAATAAATAGAGAAAGCTAGGATGGCCAGTTTGATTAAAAAATACACGCAGACCTGCGACACCCTCATCGCGTTGCAATCCAGGAAACACCTATTCCAACATATAAAAAGGAAATTTTTTTATCTTGTATAGACAAGTACTCTAAGTTCGTAAAATTCTTTCGCACTAAGAACAAATCCATCTTACACGTACGAGATAAGATCATAAAGGCGATACATTACTTCACCGCACCTCGCATTCTTGTGATGGATAATGAAAGAAGCTTTGTGAGCCCAATCATAACGGATTACTTAAAAACCTTGGGTATCCAGATTTATCAAACACCTTCCCAACGACGCGAAGTTAATGGGGCTATAGAGAGAGCACATTCTACAATACTCGAAATAGTTCGATGTCTCTAGAACGAGTTCAAGGACCTGTCTACAAAAGAATTTATCAACATAGCAGTGGATCGCTGAAACGATTCCATACATTCGGTTACGCAACGGAAACCTAATGACATATTTTTTGATAGAACACAGAGGACGAATTACCAAAATCTTGCAGATTTCAAAACCAAGGTTCACGTGGACCTGATTGAAAGACTTAGAAAGAATCAAAACTCTATAATAACGAGAGAGAATAATAAGAGAGCCTGTCCGAAGACCTACGAAGCTGGCGACACGATTTATACCGCAATCAAGCAGATTCAACAGAAAGACAAACCAAAAATTCGTCAAGAAACAGTGGCACAAGACATCACTGTAACCACTACATCTGGAAGACGCATCCATAAAACACATATAAAAAACTTAACCCAATAGTTTCCCATTACCACCAAAATATAATTAACGGGATTACCTCTCTTGCTTTTTAGCTCCTGGCTCTGGTGGTGTACTACACCACTAAGTATATACGAGTATAACCATACCCCGCTCGTAACGATAAAACAAGGAAATGGACGGATAATCCAGGGAAATTTCAAGTTGATTCATATCATCAACCTAAGGGAGTACGAGGAAGTATTAGAACGAATTACACCCTCGATCAGCAGGACACACCAGGAGAGCATCCTTCAGCCACAACTGGTCCATCAAGCGAAAACCATAGCGCAAATGATTTCGGAACTTAAGGGTCAATCACGCAAACAAAGGTCGATAAACTGGATAGGTAGTGCATGGAAGTGGATAGCGGGATCCCCAGATGCCACAGATTGGGACCAAATAATGAAAAGCCAAAATGATATAATTCGCAACAACAATCAACAGTAGAGAATTAACAAGGCGTTAACAAATACTACTCAACAGTTGCTTGCAGAATACAACAAAATCTTGGACCATCTAAACGATGAATCGGAAGAACAACTTCAACAAGTATTATTTAACCGACTAACCATTCTTAAAGATGAAATATACGAGATAGTCAGAGCTGTTCAATTAGCCAAAGGAAACATCGTCAATACTAATCTACTGAATAAAGGGAAAATCCGCCAACGAGATCGAAGCAATTGAATACGCGGAACCCATGATAATTGTGAAAGAATATACTCTCCTTTACGCTCTCTCCATGCCTAAAACCAGCGAACAGGACTACAATCACATCATAGTACGGTCAACTTCCAACCACAACAAGCGTATATACACCGAATTCAACGAACTTCTTCTAAATCAAGATGAAATATTTGGAATCGTAAAAAAGTATCACACATTCGGAGAAATGACTATTTGTAAAGTGCCCTAAGTGGTTACAGAAAATACTAACAGATCACTGTATTTATCAGCTAGTCAAAGGGCTCAATGCTAGATGCGAATACCAATTATGCGACTAACCAGTCATGGAAACCCTTGATGACCACACCATATTCCTGAGCAATTTTGATGGATAAATTTCATATAATAACACAGAACAACACCTAACAGGAAGCTTTCTAGTACAATACGCCAATGAAACGATTCAAATTAACAACACGACCTTCGAAAGCAAGGAAATAAAGACACTCCAAGTTCTACCCTCTGTACTAAGCACAAACATCACGGAAAAAGGCTTCAAAATTGACTTCGGATACCTACACAAACTGTATCTGGGTAATATTGCACAATTACAAGAACTATTCAACGACCATAAAGAATCGGCTGTCATGGACATTGGGATCATAATCATCATTTGTGGCTTAGTCCTTGTTTTTGTGATAAACAAGGCAAGAGACTCTCGCACCGAAGGAAACTGCTGTTTTCCCCAAAATCAACTCTCCGAGAAGAACTTTTCAATCAACAATCTGGAGTTCAACCCATTCAACTAAATTTTTGATCCACGGGACGTGGATTTTTAAGAAGGGAGAAGTTAATACCACCGTTATGTTGGATCAGCACAACGTGCCCATGCTAACATTATTATCAGCACAACGTGCCTAAATTGACACCATTGGGAATGCTTCATCAGCACAACGTGTCATTGATGCACGCGAAAGCCAAAAATGTTGATTCAACAATAATAAATTTCATTTTACTTTAAATTTTATGTAAAATCTTAATATTAGTTTTTAGTTGTAATTTTGTTGTGAAAAGAATAAAGTTGTATTTTTTAACTTCGAATTCAATCAGAATTCTTAACTTACATTAAAACATTTGTTCTATTTGACAGAAAAAATCATTTTTTGGGACATAAAACCATCAATTTTAAAAAATTTACTTTTGTTCGTAAATTTTTTAATGAAAGACCAATACCAATACGAAAAGAAACGTCAATTTTTTTAGAAACGTTAATTGGTGTGTTAAATTATAAATAAATTAAAACATGTGTGTAAAATATAACTGAAATATATTTTAATCTTTCATTAATAAATATGTGACGATTATTAGTTTGGAAATATCTATATACATCAAATTTCGTATAGTAGAGTATACAATTGAAGTCGTTTTCTCATGACATCTCTAAACTTCAAATAAACAACAAAATCATATTTAATATTTCCAATACACATCAATTTTAGTTTTCTGTTCGCTTTGAACCATAAATTTCACATTGATTTGGAAAGGTAAATAGAATTTCACATAAAATTTGTTTTGTTTGCAGGGAAACAAAATATAGCACTCGAAATGCAGATAACTTCATGCTGATTTTTTTATATGAACCGACCTTCATCAATTTAAGATTTGTTTTGTTTTCTATCTGAGACCAAACAAATCGTTTCATCTGTCAGTAGTCATATGTCAAAAAATCCGCTAATGCTGTGTTAAAAATGCTAAGCATCCGAATTATGTATTATTAATTAATTGACGAGAGATTTAATTAGTTATGTTTATAAATAAAAAGTTATAATTAAATCGGACAAAAACGTTTTCGTTCATGCAGAATGGATTGTGCTCAAAATTCAGACTATACAAGTGACAGTGAGAAAACCAATAATTTCGAAGAAAATCATCGTGTTAATGAAAATGTGGAAAATCAAATAAATAATGTATTATTGAATAATTTCACAATAAAAAATAAACGGTATCGAGTTTTTTTACATTCCAATATAATTGTATGGGAAAAAGACACTAATAGTAGCTCGTCTAAAGGTAAGTCGTTTAATTTGTACATGGCGGCCTTGAATGGTTGTTTTACTTTGTTTGATTAAATAATTCAAATTGCTTTCCAAGTCGATATAGTTACATGCTCAAAATCATTAATTTCCCATTTATCTAATCAAAATTCATCCATTCTTAAATCGCCTATGTTATCAATCCAAGTTTTGGCGATAAGAATTGGAAAAGGCTTAAGAACTATGTAATATGAACTTTGCTCATTTCACGCAAACTGACTTGATTACGACACAAACTATTTCAGAAAAATTAAATCTTTAAGATGTTTTATTGTACATAATATTATCAAGGTCAAATTCTAATTATTGTAATGGAAGTAACATGTATTTACTACAATGAATATTGACGTTCTCCTTTTTCCCTTGTCCGCAATTTAAAAACTAAATTTTAAATGTAATAACTATTATTTTTTATCTGTTCGGTTGCAGGCAAATTCATTCTACCAATATGTGATATAATTAGTATACAAAATCCATCCATCGGGAAAACTTGTAAAGACATGGAAAATTATACAGCATTTGTAATCCATTATGCTAGAAGAAAAGAAAATGCCAAAAGTAAAAATATTTGGCGTTACCATTCCGTGAAATTTCGGAACAGCGAGCAAAGGATAGTAAAATTGTGGCTAAAAATTTTGGATGATTCAATAAAACAACAAAAGTACCGACCGAAACGGTTGCTATTGTTTGTGAATCCGTATGGTGGAAAACAAAAATCCATGAGTATTTTTGAAAAATATGGAAAACCACTATTTTCGATTGCTAACATTGATGTGAACGTGGTTGTATCACAGCGTGCTAATCAGATACGAGATTTTATTCTGACACAATCGATTAGCTCGTACGATGGTATTGTATGCGTTGGCGGGGACGGCACATTATCTGAAGTTTTTAACGGTGTTTTAATTCGAACGATGAATGATCTAAGTAAATTGCTTAAGAATTATACTAGATTCACGCGACTTATAAAATATTTTTTTATTTTAGATTTGAATAATCAAAAACCTGAATACATTCCAGAACCAAAAATTCCAATCGGTGTAATACCCGGTGGTAGTACCGACACTGTTGCATATTGTCTCCATGGCACAACTGATTTACAAACCTCCGTCATTCATATAATACTTGGGTTAACGGGTGGTTTGGATTTGGCAAGTGTTAGCAATTCTTCGGGACTTCTACGTTTTTATGCCAGTATACTATCGTACGGATATTTAGGGGATATAGCATTAGACAGCGAAAATTTTCGTTGGATGGGGCCAAAGCGTTATGATTATACGGGTTTTAAAAAGTTCTTAGCCAATCGTGGTTACGATGGTGAAATAACATTCCTTCTCGACGAGATCAGCAATCCAATTGAACGGCATCGCTGTTTAGAAAATTGTAATCGTTGTTCGCTTTCAAAGCAACAAGATAGCATATCGCCGACTTTGAATAGAAATGATGAGGGTGATGTGAATAGAAAACATGAAGGTGGCAGTGATAATAATAATACGATGATTGATAATATACATTTGAACTGGAAAACTATAAAGGGGCGGTATTTTATGGTGAATGGTGCTAATTTATCGTGCAGCTGCACCCGTAGTCCAAGTGGGTTTTCACCTTATTGCCACATTGGAGATGGGTACATTGATTTGATATTGATAAAACATACTTCGTTCTTCAATAATATCCGACTGCTATTAAAATTGGGCGGAGACAGTGGAAGTTTGGTAAGAATATTTAACACTTGAAGCCAAATAATAAATTTTATGTCTATTTATTTCAGACGGACCTTCCATTTGTTGAAATTTATCGCACCAAGCAGTTTTGTTTTCGAGCCATGGAAAAACCAGAACACGAAATAAATAATAGTGTCTCGAGTTTAACTACTTCGACTCAGCCATTGCGCCTGGTTACAGGCCAAACATCAAGTAATTGGAATTGTGATGGTGAAGTGTTGCAAGAGTCTAATGTGATTGTGCGATCACATTGTCAATTAATTACTGTGTATAGACGTGGCTTAAAAGATAATCATGAGAAGGGTCAATGCTGTTTTTAAAACAAGATAATAAAGCCCTTTTTATGGGCTTTCCAGTTTGAGTTATTTGTAAATTAAGTGCAACTTAAAATTGTTTACATTTAAGTAGTTTTTTAGTTTAGGTTTCATATTTTAGAAAATTCCATTCATTCAAAAGGGTGGGTGCATTCTATTTGCGAGAGAGGTTTCATTTGATTTGGCTAAGAATGCATTTTATTTTTACGGTTTTAATTAATCTGGAAAATCTATACACATATTTTTGTTATTTTAGAATTTAGTGGTAACGAGGAGATTTGGTTTCTTTTTATGTTCCAATATGGAACTTTTATGCAATATGTATTATGTTGGCAACTTAAAAAATATTATATAGGGCTTAAAACCATCAAGTTTTATCAATTCTGTGTAACGCTTTTATTTTTTGTTCAGTATTAAAATATTTTAGGCTGGCTGGATTCGCATATATATTCCTTGGTTGTTTTTTTTTAGTGGCCAGACGCACTAAAATATTAAGTTTAGAAGAGATTTATACAACGAATTATAAATCAGGAATTAATTTTATTTAATTAAAACAAAGCCTTAAGTCGTGTTTCACGGAGCACCGAAGCACCATTTTTGACATAGCATTTATGATTTAATAAAGATAATATTGTGCTGTGATTTGTGACGTATTTCTGTTTTCATTTTTTTTTAATTAACATGACAAAACAAAAATATTTTGTTTAGGTTGAGCAACATTGGACGGTGGTGCTAATGTGACAATAAATTGCACTGAGATTAAAAGTAAGAGAGAAGTTCCTTAGTCATCCGCCAATGTTGAATGAGGATAAAGCAAGTAAAATAATATTTATAATTACAAATTAGATTGGTGACATTATTGTATAATAATTTTTAGAAAAATTATTTATATATGTAATATATATTTTTTTATTATAATTGGGTGCTAATAATTAGATATTAAAAAAAGTTAAATGAGATCTACCATTATAACAGAAGTTGCAATAAATAAATTGAATTATTTATATTATAACAGTAATGTATTATTCTACAGTAAAATGGCGGTATAGTAAAAGGTAAGTACACACGTTTTAGGTTTAAACATTTCTAAGATAAAAAAATAAAACACTGTATAATTCCAACCACAGATTGCAATTGTTTGATTTTTTATAGAAGTTTATTTAATGGCTAGTGCGCTTACCACTGGTCAGACCCCCCCTCCCCCCTCCTTTCCGCTATTTCAAATAAATAAAATTTTTCATAGGTAGGTAATTAGTTTTGCTTTTTAATTTGTTATAATTTATTTTATTGATGAACCGGCTTTATATAAATACAACTGATAACAATTATAATTCATATTCATTCATTTCCAACCACAGATTGGAATTGTTTGATTTTTTATAGAAGTTTATTTAATGGCTAGTGCGCTTACCACTGGTCAGACCCCCCCTCCCCCCCCCCCCCTTTCCGCTATTTCAAATAAATAAAATTTTTCATAGGTAGGTAATTAGTTTTGCTTTTTAATTTGTTATAATTTATTTTATTGATGAACCGGCTTTATATAAATACAACTGATAACAATTATAATTCATATTCATTAATAATTTTATGCACCGTGTGACAAATAATAAAAACTTTTGACCCGTTGTTCTGTTGAGCTTGCCTTAACATATTTCCGGGCCAGCTTTTGTTGTTATGATAATTGCACGTTACACAGGACTCACTCTCATCCTTGCTAGTGGTGAGGGTGGTTGGCGGTTGTTAACCGTGCTTCTGCGTATTCGCCTTATGGTCCAGGTTATCCAATTATCAATATGCCCCAGAATAGTATGTCTGTAAATCATGCTGTAGTGATGAATATGGTGGAAGTTCTGATCTGGTAGTGTCTTCACTCTTTCACAGAGTTGCAATTTGATGTACGAGGTCGTCTGTTACTGGTGTTGTGATTTGCTCTAGCGAACTGTCCACTCCTGTCTTGTACTTTATGTATGAGCTGAAGTCCGGTTGCCCCAGTAGCCAAGATTAATGACCCAGCATCTTTTAATATGCAGCCGGGATCAATCCTTATTAGTCCAGAGTCCTTGAAGGTGTATGGCCGGATCCCATGATGGCAGATGGTATCGACCGTACTTGCGTGTTGTACTACACTGTAGTATGGATAATTCACATAGCTGGAATTGGGTTGGTTTAAAAATTTGAAATATATGGCGATATTCGGTTGAGGTGATAAATTATGATTGAGTAGTACCCTGATGTTATCTGGTACAGGGACTACTGACAACAACGTGTTGTACTTTATTTATTTATTTATAATATTCACTTTTTAATTACAACATGACAACTAGGTCATTTTATGTAACTACATTGTAATTACATTGACATTGAATAAATTACAACTAGTCCTCTTAAGCTACATTAGTTTGTACGATAAATCAACAATATAAAAACATATGAATCAATATAATGAAGAAATGAACCAAAATAAAATTAAAACTAAAACTAAGTCTTCAAATTTATAACTAATTATAAGCAGCTATAAAAACAGGTTTATCATACAGATATTTTGGCAGACGAGTAGTAATAATTTTATACATTAAAATTAGTATTCTAAGATCAAAATAATCATTCAAAGAGCATCCGAAAATGATATTATAGTAAGGTGTCAATCTTTCCCTACGTTTTAAGCCAAAAATGTATCTGAACCATGAATTATATACTCTTTTAATTTTTGTAAATAAACTAGAACTTAATACAGAAAACACCACATCACAATAAAAATTTTTGCTTAGAATTAAAGATCTAGCTAGTTCACCTTAATTGGAGTAAAAGAAGAGTTTCCCCAAAGCATTCGCAACCCATTAAACATTCCCTAACATTAGTTAAGGTCGCGTCCAAAATAAAAGCATTACTCTTCTGAGAAAACATAATCACCTGGGTCTTTTTCGAATCTAATAACTATTGATTCTCCGCCAACCACGCAATAATATTATTAATATCATTGTTCATATTTGCAATTCCTTCCGTTATGGCTAACATTCTATCACATTTATCAATTTCAATTTCACAAAAAAATTAGAGATCATTCGCAAACAAATGATAGTGAGAGTGTCGAATAGAGCTTCCAATATCATTTATATACATCGCAAATATCAAGGGCCCCATTATAGATCCCTGAGGGACACCTGTAGGCAAAGGCAAGTATCTAAATTTAATTCCATTAACTTCTACAAATTGAAAGCGATCAGTTAGATAAGATAACATTAATTCCGGCGCATTATTAAAAGTTTATTAAAATATTTACCGAATGATATAAGGTTAAAAGCTTTACTGAAGTCAAGTAAGCATAGCAAAACATTATTGCTTTTATCCAAGCAGTTCCTCACAAATTCTGTCAAATCCACTAGCACCGTTGCAGTACTATGTTTCTCCCTAAACCCTGCCTGAAGAGAAGATAGTGAATTACTTGTTTTACGGTATTATTTAATCTGATCAGATAATAATTCTTTCAAACACTTTAGAAAGGTTTGAGAGTTGAGCAATAAGTCTTCTTACAACAGACACTGATGCAGGCTCCTTAACTTTAGGTAGCCCAATAACTTTACTAACTTTCCACACCTTAGGATAACATTTATGTTCCACGATACTATTAAACAAATACGTTAAATGAGGTACAACTACAGGAGCTATGGTTTTTAAAAATTTTAAGGGTGAATTGTCACCGATTGTGCACCGATTGTATTAGACGTTAGAGAGCCTATTGCCTTAAACATCATCATCAGACATAAAAGGAAAATTAAAACAATTAGAATTAGACACTTAACAAATTCCTCATTAAGGTCATAAGGAGGAATATAGAAACAATCTTAGCTGAATCAATAGTTCGTGAATGAAGTCTTCCCGTTGCATCACACACTCTTGTTGGTTGGATTAGCGTTGTAGGCAAATTAAGTGAATCAAAGATGCTTCTTAAAACTCACGGCTTTCAATTCTATCTAAAAAATCGATATTAAGATCACCCACCAAAATAACCATGTGATAAACCTCAATCAAATTAGATAGCAGCTCACTTAATTCATTAAGAGGAAGATCTCGAACATACATATAAGCAACACAAACAACTATTTTTAAACAATTTAGAACAACAAATAGTAAGTTCTCAGACGAGCCCTTAGAATGTATCTTCACATGATAATATTGCAATATTTGCAACTTATAACCATCTATTTCAACACTTTTGAACGTATGCGATGATTTCAGATTCGATTCACACACTCCAATAATATGTATGAGCTGAACTTTTTTATGAGCTGAAGTCCGGTTGCCCCAGTAGCCATTAATGACTCAGCATCGTTTAATATGCAGCCGGGATCAATCCTTATTAGTCCTTGAAGGTGTATTGCTGGATCCCATGATGGCAGATGATATCGACCGTACTTTCGTGTAGTACTACACTATCCATTGATTTGGTGCGTGGAGCTTAATCCAATGGTTGGTTGCGTTCATCGTCTTATTCCGGCACACTGTGTGGAGATTTTTATTTCATTGTAGTATGGATAATTCGCATAGCTCTTGGTTCACAATAAGCGAAATTTGACATCGGAATTGGGTTGGTTTAAAAATTTGACAACGGTTTACATCATTCCTTGTCATTGTTGGAAAATGTTCCCTGCGCGATATTCGGTTGAGGTGATCATTTGTGATTGAGTAGTACCGTGATGTTATCTGGTACAGAACTACTGACAACAACGTATAGTCCCACGTGAATGAGAGTGGTACAGAAATTCCAATGATTTTACAATGGTTATAATCAATATTTTGATAATGTTGATGACTATAAAATGAATCCTAACTGTTATCTTATGACTAGTGCTCGACAATTGAAAACATTACAAATAAATATTCGTGGCATGAATGATTCTGTTAAATTTGATAATATGTTAGAGTTCATAGATTACAGTCGGATGTTGATATTTTAGTTATTTAGATCTAGCATCATTATACATTAAAAAAGATATCTAGTATTGCATCTTGAACATGGATAACGGCTTCCTCGTCTTAATAATACTAAAATCTGTGGTACCTATCGGCCACCAGGTTCTGAGATTGATTTTTTTTTTCAATTGGTAGGATAATCTCCTATCTGGAAACCGCTGTACTGACAACACATTACTTGGGGATATAAATATTGCCGTTAATAAAACAGATGGTAATGTCATTGATTATAATAATCTGTTGATGACCCATGGTTTGATACTACAAATATGTATGCAACTCGTTCTGCAAGTGACAATATTTTAGATCATTCCGATACAATATAACTAACATCGTCAATTCTACGATATACTCCACTATTAGCGATCACAATTTCCTTTTGTCAAATTTTTACTTTACTTCTAAGTATATTAAGAAAACTCTTGTAAAGAAAATAGTAGACATGGCCAAAGTTAATGAATTATTCAATAATTTTCTACTTACAATGCCATTTAATGTGAAAGATCCGAATAATACTATAGAAATTATTGTTGAAAAATATAATGAATTAATAGATAGATACTCAAAGACAGTAAGTGTCGATGTTAAGCTGAAAAATGCGTTGTCCGTGGATCACACTTGACATTTTGCGTGACATTCGTAAAAAAAATAAAGTTTTAATAAACATTAAACGTAATCCTAGTAACGTTGCTCTTAAATCCGAATTAGTACGTGTATATAAATTGTTAGCTTCTAAAAAATATTGTGCTAAAAATGTTACTTTAGTAATATGTTTACAGATTTAAATCAGAGAGATTTATGGAAGAACGTGAACTTATTTTTTAATAAAAATCTCGAATCTCTTAAATTTGATAAAATTTTCTTTAATGGCCGATACGTATACGTATACGTATAATCTTTTCAATTGCTATTACCAATAGCATCAATTCAATTTACATATGCACAGGTTTGGAACTATTTAATGGATTTCAGATGGCATGTATCTATCACCAATTACACTTGCTGAAGTTTGTAATGTTATCTGTTCGCTTAGTAGTGGTAAAGGTGGAGGTCCGCAAAAAATTAATAGCTGCGTGCTAAAATGTAGAATTGAGTTTTTTTTTCGAACATGTTGTCTGATGCTTTTAATGGAAGTTTAATAACTGGTGCGTATATCCCAAATGTTTAAAAGTCGCTAAAGTAATTCCTATTCTAAAGAATGGAGATTCTTCTTTACTTAATAGTTATAGGCCTATTTCTACTCTTTCTATATAAAATTCTTGGAAAATTAATATTTTCGCGTTTAATAACGTTTTTAAATAATAATAATTTTTTTATTCCTACCAATATGCTTTTGGAAAAGGTTTAGGAACTGAATTGGCATTGACAGAAATTGGGAGTATGATATATACTGCTTTCGATTCAAAAAGATATGTTGGGGCGCTTCTCTTGGATTTACAGAAAGCATTTGATTGTATTGATCATCTTACTTCTAAATAAATTATACTGTTACGGCGTACGTGGAATTCCTTACAACTTATTTTTTTTTCTTTTATTAATTACAACTTAGACTGTGCTCATCTAGCAATTTATCTTTCAAATTTACAAATTTTACATTTCTTAAATAATTCTGATTTGTTGGGGTGAAACCCAATTGTTAGTCCCAAAATTAATTAAACCTATTTAAAATATAATTTTAATTTGGTATGTTTACTAGTTTACTGTTGAAGTCTTTTTTCAACGACAGGGTTATCTATCATATGGCGATTATAGGGGTTTCCATGTTCCTGGAGGATTCATTTTGGTGGATTGGCTTTGGGTAGAGCATCGTTTGAATCTGGACTAGATTGTCCTCTACCATTTAATTGCTCAGCCTCAGGTGACGATTCAGCTTTTATTTTCTTACTCTTCATGGACTGTTTTTTCTTCTTTAGGGTCCAGTCCGTCTCTCTTTGTAATTCATCTTCGTCAGTGGAATAGATGACTTTGTCTAGTTCAATGCTTCCTATATCGCAATCTTCTTTTGAATCCCGATTCATTTTTAGGTTTTCATTTTCTTGCTTTAGATACTCAATTTCTTCGCTTAGCTTGGCAAATAATTGCTCCATATGCTCTAGCCTCGCCAAGAGATTCATATTCTCCTTTTCTAGGTCAATAGTTGTTTTACTAGATTCGGCTATTTGCAAAGTAAAATTTCCGGCGGCATCACTTATTTCGTGTAATGTTTGTCTAGGTATAGCGTTAGAAAAAGTATCGGCTTGGTCAGCTACCGATTTGCTTTTATTTTTCTTTATCGGTGTACTTTGTAAATTTGGTCCTCTCTGGAAAGGATTTGATGTTCCCTGATAATGCAATAGATGGCCCTCCCCAGAGTCCATAGGGCCAGTCTCCACAGAGAGTGGATTTACCAATGTTGATATTGGTGTACCGCCTGGGGTATTATTTCCTTTTGTTTGTACCATTGCATAGTTTTGATTGACTAATTAGCTATTCTGCTTCACTACTACGAAGGGATTGCGTACCGCAACCGTTCGTTCTACAAAACATTGCCCAGAGTACGCCCGTATCCATTTATGAATACTTCGTGGAGGCTGTCAATCTCGTACTCCCTTACAACTTATTGAAAAGTTATTTATCAAATCGAAAACAGTATGTGATGATAAATGAAGTAGGAAGTGCAATGTTAGATATCAAATGTGGTGTCCCTCATGTTAGTGTTTTAGGACCACTTTTGTTTCTCATTTATATTAATGATATTTCCTATTTACCGCTCATGGGTCATATTAGAATATTTGCAGATGCTGCTGCTTTATTTTATGAAACCGATGATCCTGACAGTATATTGGTTTATATGAAACATGACCTTAGTATACTTCTAAAATATTATAATTCTAATTTAATAGCTTTCAATATATCTAAAACCAAATGTATGGTATTTCATTCCCTATATAAATCGATAACTAGTTCACCTCTATTTGAAGTTAGCAACATTAATATTGAGAGAGTTAGTTCATTCAAATATTTGGGAGTTACACTTGACGAACATATGTCTTGGGATGATCACATCAATATCATAAGCAAGAAAATTGCTCCACTTGTTGGATTACTCAGAAAATTATCTTTCTTTGTTTCTACTAGAGTATTGCTTATGATTTATTTTTTGTTTATTCATTCGCGACTTACTTATGGCCTTATCGTATACGGAACAGCTACCTTAACCAGACTGAAGAAATTGCAAGTTATGCAAAACAAAAGTGTAAAAGCAGTATACAGATTGCCAATTCTATTTTCCACTACAATATTATATAGCAAAGATGATATTATGATATTGCCCATAAATGTCTTATATAAGTTTCAATTAACCGTTTATATGTACAAAAGCCTAAATGTATCTTCATTTATGTCTAATATAAACTTTAATTACGCTCATTATGTGTATATTCAACTCGAAATTGTAACAGAATTGATTCGCATCATATTAGAACTGAATTTGGAAGAAAATCGATCACGTTTATGGGCCCATTTATTTATAATCAAGTACCTGAATTTATAAAGGAATCTGAAACCTACTTACAATTTAAAAAAATATTAAAAATTATTTTAAATCAAATATTCTATTACTTTGGAACTAAATCTCCGTTATCTTTAATTTTTATAATATTTATATATCTACAACTTGGATTATCCTTAAAGGAACATTAAATTCACTGGATAATCCGCCGTTGTTATTATATGAGAATGAATAATAAAATAAAATTAAAAAAATTTAAAATAAATAAATGATAATTGCTCTTCTAACTGGCTTGGCACAAGTATTGAGGGGTGTTGGATGTCATGATGCATATCATAGACCAAGCCAAGTAAGCCCTATTGTGTATCCTTTAAGTTATTCAATACTAGGTTTAATTCGAGGAGGCCGATCAAAACTGACCGGACGCTATCCTCATATTGCTTCTGTCTCCTTATTAAGTTGTTTATTGATGTGGCAGTTAGGTTTGTATTATGTTTTACCATCTTGACTGTGTTGTCAATCAAGGTTGTTTGATTTCTTATCAGTGACAATAGCTCGTACTCGTTGTTATTGAGCCTCTCAAACCGATCCTCATATTTCCCTCCACTAGTAGTTTTTGATTTCTTTCCAATAGCTGCTCATGTTGTATTGAATCACCAGACTCCACTAACGAGTCCGAACAGACAGCACACTGAGAGTACAGCTGACTCTGGGTGGTTCATCTTTCCTATAGTTTTGACGACGCGGTGGTTGTTGTCTCTCATTAGGAGTTGCACTGAGATCATTGGTTGTTACGTCCTGCATCGGTCAGACTGGTTCCATAGGCAATGTCTTCTTTTAATCACTACCAATAGGTATATAGCTTATATAGTTTTGTTATTGGTCAATGGTATGTCGCGTCCTTGCATTTAATTGTTGCAATTCATACCAACTTATCCTTTCCGGCATCAGTCTAAAGAACCCGTCCAAACTTCCATCGTAAAACCGGTAGTTGATCGTCTTTTACTAGTATCAGTTGGTGAAGATATTTTGCCGACCATCGTTTCCAGAAATCTTCTGCGATCTTTTCGATCATGTGCCACCTTGTTTTTAAACCCATGCTACTGGTAGTCGCCCCTGGTAACGCCTTGAGGGAAACGCCAATCAGAAAGAGTCCTGATGTTAGTGCTGTTGTATCCGAGGCGCCATTGGTAAATAGAGTTTGTGGTCGAGAATTGAGAACTGCTTCGATTTGAGTTTTGAGAATATATAACTCTTCGAATGTAAGAGTTGATTCTCCTATCACTCTCTTGAGATGGAATTTTACGGAATTTATTCTTGCTTCCCATATTCCACCAAAGTGTAGGGTGTATAAAGTGCCAGTTTGTTCCATCCGTGGCCAGCATGGCTGCTATGTCGTCGGGTAATGTTGTCATGGCTGCACGGTACGTTCTTTTCATTACAAAATAGGTTCGATTCTCGGAAAATATGTCTGTGCACAGCCGTCGCCTGGAGATGAATCTTCGATAGGCCGCTATGAATACTTCCTTTGTTAGGGCGATGTATCCCTTCTAGGATTTGTTGAATCGGTCTTTGGTAGTTCTTAGTTGATTCCGATTTTAGCGAACGGTCTTCCCTGCCTCACTCTTGATGATGGTAAACTGCCTTTTAGTTGTTCCATGTTCTTCTGTTTGTGGCGAAAGCATGTTATACATTTTTGCATTATTTTTGTCTCAGGATTGCCAGTGTCAGTTGCGTGCCACCATGTAATGTGTTTTTATGGGTGTCCTCAATTATCCGTTGCGTAAATACGAAGCTTTTGTTTAGGGTGATAGGTTGTTTGCTGGCGGTTGCCTGATTTGTGTGCTGATGACGTCTCTTACACGCAGCAGGCCTTGGTCATCCTGGATTGAGTTTAGTTCTTATTTAGCTTTCGATCCTTGATTATGCATGCGATTTCTCTTCCGACGTCCTGTTCATGAATTAACTTTATGATTGTAGTTTCTGCCAGAAGTTCATTCCCGGTCAGCCAGACCTTGCTAACACCTTTTTGTCTGCTATTGTTGATAAATTGTGCTTAATTCTGTTGTATTCAAACGCCTTGTTGAATAGCTTAGAAAATATGTGCGCTCCCTTTATCCTCGTCATCAACACTACTTTTTCTTCTAGCTCCGCCTGTAAGTTTAATGGTTAGTCTAGATCAACTTCATTAGTATTCTATTGTGTAATGCCACGAGAGGCAGTGTCTGCTGGATTTTCTTGCGATTTCATATGATGCCACTTTGTTGTTGGTAACATTTTCTTGATTGTCGAAATTCTTTTTGCCACAAATGTTTTGAAGCGACTTGGGCCACCTTCGATCCAACATAGTATTATGTGTTGAGTCTGATCAAGTATACGTATTGATATCTCCAAGTTTCATGGTATCCCGCATCAATTTTTCCAATAATAAAACCGCATTTAATTCGAGGCGAGGAATTTATATTTTTATTTTGACTGAGACAACTCGTGTTTCTGACATTAGTAGTTGGGTTATTATTTTACCGCTATCATCCACTGCCCTACAATATACCACTGCAGCATACGCATACTCTGATGCATCGGCAAACCCATTGCAGTTCCATTTTGCATCTTGATGTCATGTTGGCCCATCTCGGAATTTTTATGTATGATATTGCATTTAGCTTATCCTTGTATTTCTGCTATTTGGTGCTTATGTTTTCTGGTAGGTGTTCATCCAAGTTTATTCCAGGTTTTCATACATCCTGCATCATAATCTTGGCCACGATGGTTATTGGTGACAACAATCCGATGCAGGCGAATAATTTTGATAACTTAGATGAGTGATTCACACGAGTGTTTGGTGGGCTGGTTGGTAGTTAGCTGCAGTTCGTTTAGAATTCCCAACGTTTTTATGAATGTGTTGAATGTGTGTTTTAGCGTTTGATGCCCATTTTCATAGATGAAATCCTCTCTGTGCTGTGAGATTTTGTAGTTCTTGTAGCGCTAGCAGAGCCTCCTAATTAGTGTCTGCTCCAGTGAATAAGTCATCCACATAGAAGTCTGTCATGGTGATTTTCGCCGCTACGGGATGTGTACTGGATCCATGTATGGCTAGCTGAATTAATGCTTTATAGCTAGATAGTTGGCGGGAGTAGGATCATATGTTATAGTCTTTAGCCTATACGCCTTAATGGGCTCAAAAGGCTCCTTTCTCCACAGTATACGGTGGTATCGCCATCGAAGTAGTATGTTGGTAAATCGTTTTGTAGTTTGGGGCCATTCACCATAATATCGTTTAGTGATACTCCAGTAGTTGTTTTTGCTGATGCGTCAAAAACCACCCGAAGCGCGGTTGTTGTGCTGTCTGGTGTGATAACCCCATGATGAGGTATGTAGTACATATTTTCAAAATCTTCATCTTCTGGGTTTTATTGTGTTAACTTCATGTGGTTTAGATCAATGTATTTTTTCATGAATTCTTGATATATGTAATTGCTTGTATGCTGTGTCTTTTGCCAATATTTTCTCGAGTTGCAGAAGTCTGGCTGAGACTTCTCCGGGATCCTCCAAGCTTGACGTGATTGTCCTTAAATGAAATTTTTACGTTATATCGTCCATCAGCATGCCGCTTCAGTGTTGTTTGGATTGTATTTTTTACCTGGTTTTCTTCTTCCGTGTGGTTTCTTTCTTCAGGAATGTTGTCAATCTCCACAAATAGTTTCAGGTGCTCCTTGATTGACTTGGTTGTCACCATGGTTGTTCTTGCTTCAGTATTTACGTTACTCAGGCTGGTTTTGGGCCATTGGTTCTCGATGGTTAACCTTGATAATGCTATTAGTTATTATCAATGGATAGTAATTTGCTCCAAGTATGAGATCAATCGGCTGAGATTGATTGTAGTGTGGATCCGCTAAATTTATGTTATTAAGATAGCTCCATGCTCTAGTGTCAATATCAGTTTCAGGTAGTTGTTCGGTTAGCTTGTGGAGTATTAAAGCTTCGATGTCTAAGATTTATGTTGATTGTGTGTCTACATTTTCCTGCCTCTTTTCCACCTATGCCTGGATTGTTGACATGCATTTTTTTCATGATGTTCAGTATATTGGCAGCTTTCGATGATATTAGTGTTGCCTGTGACTCTGAATCGATTAGTGTCCTCATTGTGGTGAGTTGCCCAGTGCCTGTAGCTACCCTGACTGCAGCTGTCGGTAGTAGTACTGGAGCTTGTTGGTTAACTATGAAGGTGTGTCGTCCCTTTGCTCGTTGAAGCCTTGTTATTACTATGCAGGATAGTGTGGTATTGATCTTGACATACAACACGATGTTGTGTTAAACAGTGTACACAAGTAGCTGTTTCACTGATTAGTATGTTTCTGTCTAACGTTGACATCAGTTTGAACTGATCGTAGTGCTGCTTACCGTTGTGGGATGTACCCGCGTTAGTGGCGCCATTTGTTGTGGTGGTGTGTTTATCACTTTGGTGATACCCATGGCCTATATAATAATTGAAATTTTCTGTCTAGAAAGTCAAAGAATTCCTTCATTTTTGGAATTTCTCTTGGTTTTTCTAACGTTGTTTTGTTTAGCCTAGTGGATTCAGGGACTAGTTTTTTTTGCTTAGAATGAACATTACTAGTGCTTTGAAGGGAGAGTTCATCTCTAGCTCGTTGATGTTGTGTAGCATTTCAGTTGCAGTATTATACAAGGATCGAATTGCTCCCGCTGATTGCTGGTAGATGCAAAAATGAGTTGAAGTCGTTTAATTGTGCCCAGTTGTTGAGAGATGGCTTATTAATTGGGCCGCATCTTTTTGTAAATTTAACTTTAAATATGTCATCTTTATTGTGTTGGATAGTTGGTTGTTGTTGTGGACGAGCTCTGTGATAATGTCCTTGAAAGAGTTCAACTGTTCATACTCGCCATTAAACATTGGTAATTCTAATTTGGGTAAGAATACCCTGGCTTCTCCAGCAGGTTTCGTTGTACCAACTTCAAAGCCGAGTTTCTACCTGCACACCTAATAAATTTATTATATTTAACAAAACGAAGTATTTTTGTTTACAACTGCCGCTTCATAAAATATAATTTGCGCGTATTAGTTTTCCAAATATTCAATTCCAAAATAGCTTGGAATTTACAAAATAACCATTGGTTCATGATTCGATATATATATATATATATATATATATATATATACATATATATATATATATATATATATATATATATATATATATATATATATATATATATATATATATATATATATATATATATATATATATATATATATATATATATTTATATATATATATATATATATATATATATATATATATATATATATATATATATATATATATATATATATATGTATATATATATATATATATATATATATATATATATATATATATATATATATATATCAGAAAGTCATGATTAAACTCTGTTGGAATTAAATAAAAAGTTTTAAATGAAATTTTACATGAGAATTGAATATTTCATACATTAAAAAATTTGTTATGGACACATTTTAATGACTGACTCCAACTCATATCAACGACTACACACACAGGGCAAATCCCAGGCAAGATAAGTAGTTCCAAAATAAATGTTGTTGTCTTGTGTCGGTCTTGTGGTTGTCGTCGGACATGCATAAGTCCTGTGTATTAAAAAGTTTTTATACATCGATACAATTTTATATAGTACACATAATTTTGAAGAATACCATAAAATAGTTGGATATAGCATTGTCAGGAAGTTTGAATTAAAGAAACACACACAAAACAACCTGATACACTTTAAAATTTGCCGATGTAAACTGTACATATTTTGCTTCTATGTTGCAACATTAAAATGTTGAAGCACATAGTATTATATATATATATATATATATATATATATATATATATATATATATATATATATATATATATATATATATATATATATATATATATATATATATATATATTTAATATATAATATATATATATATATATATATATATATATATATATATATATAAATATAATTTTATATATATATATATATATATATACATATATATATATATATATATATATATATATATATATATATATATATATATATATATATATATATTCCATATAGCTATACATAAATATCAGAAAAAGGGGATCTGACATCAAAAGTTGTATACGCCCACAAAAAAACGTATGCTGAAGGTCACGATTGGATGTAAAGAAAATATTAAAAGTAAAACGACAAGTTCAATTACAGAAATGGGAAAATTTCAGGGAAAAATGTATACGTACGTACAGCTTGTTGTGTATGTAAAATTAAAATTATATTGAGAAGCATTTTGATTTAAGATGCTTGATGTGTATTACTCGTAGACAAAATTCCTACGGCATTATAAACTTACTGTTCTGGGTAGCTCAATATTTATGTGCAAATGTTGGATTTTGAGATTTCCCCTTCTTTTGAATGTTTTTCGGTGAACTTATTGCTCGAATCAGATTTTTATAAAATATTTTGGTCAGTTTTTGTGATTTAGATCCATTCATGGATTATACTTACATATCATATATATTTCCATTACAAAGGTTATACGTCACTTTATTACTTCTATATTGAGATTACCCTAATCTTCTTATTAACTATACATATATTTTAATAAGTTACAATTACTGATGAGGTAATTACATATTAAGAATTTAATCCAAGTTTATGCTCATAATAAATTTTAGTTAAATTTAGTTTTGGGTCGGTATGTTATATATTTATGTGTTAGTTCACAAAAATTTTATGGAAATGTCTATAAAAAGTGTTTCCAGAAATATGAGAAATTAAAAACTTCTATATTCGGCATTACTTTTGACTTAATGGTTATTCGGAAGATCGTGTTTTATTTTTGGATTATTAAATTCTGTTTCGTTTTCAAACGGCCAAATTCCAAAAATTCTTGAAAGATTCATTTTAAAATGCAAATCCCAATCAATAATTTGACCAAGATCAATCAAGAAATAGCCGATTTCCCAATAAAAATTCCATTCAATTTAGGTTCAGTAAATGCGTTCAAAATTCATGTTAGAATTCTAATCTAGGTTGTTATATCAAATATGACCATTATTGGTTAAAAAATGGGAAAGATCCATACAGCATGGGCAACAATCAGAAGTTTAATTCAGCCAAAATTGATATAAGAATCCCAATCCAGCTGTACAATCTAAATTTGACCAAGATCGATTTATAAATGACTAATAAAATCCCGAAATTCCAGAACTTCATGTTAAATTCATGTTACAATCCCCATCCAGATGTGCATACCAAACTTGACCATAATTTGTTAAGAAATGGCCTAGTTACATCAGCAAGGCCGAATTCCAGAATTTCGTGCAGAACTCAAATAAAAATGCAAATCCAATTCTGTATACCAAATTAGATAATAATTGGTTAAAGAATAGCCAAGTTCGATTGAGGATGACCAAATTCCAAAAATTCTTGAAAAATTCATTTTAACATGTAAATCAAAAAATAAAGATCAATCAAGAAATAGCCAATTTTCTAATAAAAATTTTAATACGTCTTTAAGATTTTAGCAAAATCGTGATTTTAACAAGCACCACTTTAAAGTCGGGCTTTCGTACCGATCCCGAATATATAAGTCCATTCAAATCCAATTTATTATCGTTATTATTGCGTTTTAGCGCGAGTATGATTTACTCGATTTTGTAATGCTTATTAAATGACGCCAAGCTGCACGGTCCTTCCTCCAATTTAATTGAAAATGACAACTTCGATGAACGATTATATTGTTATCCATTTTAGCGCAACCCTAACAGATATTGCAGCACCAATAATTTAATTTGCATCTTTTTAATTTAAAGTAATGCAATTACTTGCAAATTAGTATAAAATATTAAAACTAATTTAAAATACGGAAAAATAAATCGCCTATTCAAAACAAGGATGACGCACAAATCACCTAGTGGCTACAAAAATTTAGCTTATGGCAACACTTTTATGTTAACACAATGCTAAAGGTATTTTTGAGATATTAGACAAATAAGTTTTGAGTTTTGTTTAATAACTTCGAAGCTTTATTCAGAGAAATTGGTACAATATATTTTATTCAAAGTATTTTCCATCGTTAGATACGACTTTTTCCCATCTTTTAAGCTGCATACGGATTCCACGTCGAAAAAAGTCCTCGTATTTTGAGGCGATTCAAGAATCGACCCAATTTATGGCTTTTTCGTAAACAGTGAAGTGCTGCTCGGCCAAGCCATGAGTAATCGACTGAAACAAGTGGTAGTCGGAAGGAGTAATGTCTGGTGAATACGGCGGGTGGGGTAGGATATCCCATTGAATCGCATCCAAAGTTTCCTTGACAACTCTGGCTAAATGTGGCCGAGCGTTGTCGTGCTGAAAAATCACTTTGTCATGTAGTTTGGCATATTGTGGGCGTTTGAGCTCCAATGCTCGGCTTAATTGCATCAATTGTTGTTGATAACGTTCTCCAGTGATGGTTTCGTTAGGCTGGAGTAGCTCAACTCCGAACTGATCCCACCAGATGCACAGCATTAGCTTCTTGCCATTAATATTCGGTTTGACGGTTGGTGTTGATGCATCATCGGGCTTACTCTACGATATTCTGCGCTTTGGGTTATCGTAGGGGATCCACGAGGTCCTCTTGAGTTTGGCATGAATAATGGTCCAATAATG
This sequence comes from Nephrotoma guestfalica, assembly GCA_963691935.1. Classification (NCBI taxonomy): domain Eukaryota; kingdom Metazoa; phylum Arthropoda; class Insecta; order Diptera; family Tipulidae; genus Nephrotoma; species Nephrotoma guestfalica. The sequence goes on along the minus strand of OY829916.1, from coordinate 12,022,078 downwards.
CCTCCAACGTCTTGAAACTTTACTGGTCTCCCTTCGCATTCTTTGTCACTGTTTTCAAAATCACCACTTTTAAAACGGCGATACCAGTACTCACATGTTTTTATTGATGGAGCATGTTGCCCCATATACACTGTCCATATGCTTCACACTGTGCTTCAGTTGGTCCATCCTTTTCTCTGGCCATCAACTTAAAAGTTGACTTGCTATCCGAGCTAGAACCGTCCATGTTTACCTCTGGACTTAGTTGTTTCTTGAACTCTCTGTTGTTTTTTTAATCCCGTTATCTGTTCCGGGCAGGCAAAGGGTGGGTGCAAGCAAACAAAAAAATTTTTTTTTTGAAATATAAAGAAAGGAAGCGACCACCAGACTTTAAATGAGTCTGATAATGCTTGAAATGACATTAGTAACAGCTTCTTAATTACCGTTAAAAAAAGTTTACACAAATGGCCCAAGTTGACCAAAAAGGTAAAAAAAAAAAAAAAAAAATGCTTTAGGTTTTCGAAATATAGAGAAGAGCGGCCACGTTTTAAATAAGAAAGGTTTAGTTTGGAATGACGTCACTAACAGCTTGCTAACTAGCAGTTAGGACCATAAGCGTCTTGGCAATCAAAAAAATACTTTAGGTTTTCGAAATATAGAGAAAAAGGCGGCCATGTGGCTTTAAATAAGTCTGATTTATTTTGTTGTTTGCCTAAATCCTTGTGGTCAATTTGTGTATGATGGCCATTTGTGTCAATGTTTTAAACCTAAACGGTAATTATGAAGCTGTTAGTGACGTCATTTCAACCAATATCTAACTCTTTTACCATGTGGCCGCCTCCTTCCCTATACGTCCAAAACCTAAAGTATTTTTTGGTTTGCCTAGACCCCTATGGTCAACTTATACACGATGGCCATTTGTGTAAACTTATCTTAATGGTAGTATAGAGGTTGTTAGTGATGTCATTTCAAGCATTACCTGGCTTATTTAAAGCCAAGTGGTCTCTCTCCTTCTCTACATTTAGAAAATCCTAACGTAATTTTTTGTTTGCCTAGACTTTTATGGCCAACTTGTCTACGGTGGCCATTTGTGTAAAATTTTCGAAATGGTAATTAAAAAGCTGTTAGTGATGGATGTCGTTTCAAGCATTACCTGACTTATTTAAGACCACAAAGCCGTTCCCTTCTCTAAATTTCTCAAACCTAACGTAAATTGTCTTTGCCTGGATCCATATTGGGATCCAATTTTCACCAAATTGGAAATTCAGGATGTTTAGGACAGTCAAATTTGTATTGATCTTCTATAAATCACATGTTGGGTTTTACCAAATTTCCCGGAAAAATATATATTAACATAATAATACGCGGTTCTAATTGGCGGTTATATAGAGATTTTTCTAGGTCCTATATAATAGAAAAACACGTTTAATTTGGCCAAATTGGTAATTCAAGGTGTTTAGTACAGCCAAATTTGTATTGATCTGCTATGTATGATTTTCCTAAATTTCTAGAAAATACTGCAATCCGCGTCTTTCTGAGGGCAGCCAAATTTTTATTGATCTATAAATCACATGTACGGTTTTCCTAAATTTCTAAAGAAATTACTATGATCCGCGTCTCTAATTGGTGTTTATATACTTTTAGATCCTATTTAATAGAAAAAGACTTAAATTGGCCAAATTGGTAATTCAGAGTGTTTCGGACAGCCAAATTTGTATTGATTTTCTATAAATCACATGTACGGTTTTAAATTCCTACAGAAAACCATGGTTTAACACAGAGCTTAAAAATAGCGAACTCGAGAGATAAACTTTATAAGCTACATAAAAAGTTACCAAATAACACATACTTCGCAAACTCGTTAAAAAAACTAAATTTAACTTTCAAAGCGCGTATTCCCTTTTTCAAAAAGCAGTATTTTACCCGGGAATTCACGTCAAATATGAATCATCCTAAGTTAATGTGGAAGCTTATAAATCGAATACTTACGAACTCCGGATTTCCCATACCAACGCGGATTGAGTTAAAAATAAACGGTGTAATAACTGATGACCCTCTGCTTGTCGCTAATGGATTTGTCGAATTTTTTAATAATGTAGGCGCTAATATTACTAAGGACTATTCATCTACGTTTAATTATGTGCACCAACCTACGAAATAAGAACCACTTTAGATTCGGTAGCACATACAAATGAGACTGAAATTCAACATATAATTGATAGCTTCGATTCAAATACGTCTGGGGGATACGATTTAGATAATATTGGACATGGTTAAAAATTACGCATAATTTTAACACCACTATTAACAAAGTCAATTAACAAATGGATTGACAATAACCATTTTCCTTCATTTATGAAGGTGGCCAGAATTAACCCAATATTTAAAAGTGGTGATGAATTCTCAGTTGAGAATTATAGACCTATCTCGGTCCTACCAATAACTAGTAAGATTTGCAAACGGGTCATCCACACCAGGTTAACAAATTACCTAAATGAGCATAAGATAATACATCAAAATCACGTGGAAGGCACGTGGAAAATCAAAAAATTACTGCTTGTACGTTTCTAGATCTAACGGAAGCATTTGACTGTGTAAATCACGACATCCTTTTACACAAACTAGCCTTTTATGGACTACACAACAATGTTGTAAGTACTAAAGCAAGTTATCTTTCTGACAGGAAACAATATGTCTACAACAGACTTTCGTCATCAAAAAATTTAGTTTTGAACTGTGGTGTTCCGCAAGGATCAATCTTAGGCCCGGTTTTCTTTTTGATCTATATTAATTACATATTTGATTTGAGTTTATTTGGTAAAATTTAGCTGTTCGCAGACGATATAGCTATTACTTATGGATGCGAGAACTGTTCAGTACTCAAACATCATATGGAAGCAGACCTACGCAAAATTGCAGACTGGTTATATAGTAGCAAATTCAAGCTTAATTCCGACAAATCGCATTTCATTATATTTTATTTACATAGACGGCCACTAGATATGTTTGAAGAACTAACAGGTCAGCCATTCAATATAAAAAGGTCTCAATGAACTAACTATTTAGGCCTCACAATTAATTCTCAGCTATCTTGGACGCATCATATTAATTCTTTAAAAACCAAAATATCTCCTTTCATAGGAGCTCTCAAACGAACTGCACGATATATCCCTGAAACAATACCTTACAGTTTATACTAAAGTTATATCTATTTGAACCTTATCTATTTAATTCAAATCTAGGGTTCAGCTAGCAGATATTTAATAAATGATTTGCAAATATTACAAAATTGGTCAAAAAAGTTGCCTTAATTAACAGCATCTAAATTATTGTATAACAAAAAAGTTTTGGGTATGATAACTTGCAATGTGGATCTAACTACTAATTTGCATTTAACTGAAAGAACTACTAGAAATTGTAACAATTTCCGCCTCCCAAAATACAAACTTGCCCTAACGCAAATTAGTATATTTTACAAAGGGCTTGAGTTATTCAATAAATTATCTGAATCCGACAAAGTCCTACCTACAGCAGCTTTCAAATCATCATTAAAAAATCAACTCTATAATAGATACACACAAGAATATGATATGTCTCATAATTGACTTCTTGAGAATACATAACGTTTGATAAATTATAATTATACATACAAGGGTTAATCAGGGTTTTCAGCTCTTAACAATTATAAATTTGGATTACAACTGATTTTACTAATCGCAAAATAATGTTAAACTGGTGTGTTGCAATGTGCTCAATCAGCATTGTCGCGGAAATGGTGTTAACACGCGCTTATGGAAATATTGCAACTCGAGCAACATGATATTCACTTAACTGTGTGAACCCAGTTATGTCACGTGTTAACTCTTCCCCTCTTAAAACCAATGTCCTATTTGGCTTCTTAACAAAATGGTGTTTCGTAGAATTTTTTCCTGGGTTGAATTGGTTGTCTGGGTAGTTCGAACATCTGTGATACATTTGTTTGAATGTCGTTGCTGACTTTGTTCTCTTCTATATCTTGAGATTCCAATTTATCGGGAAGTTCGTTTTTTGTTGTATTAATGATCTTTAATGTTGTCCCCTTTCTATACTTTATTACGATGATGAATATAACGATGAAGATCCTTACCGTTCCAAATCCTATGCCTGTGTATTTTGGATATCGGATTCGAATTTCAGTAGTTCTTTTGTTTTGGCATTATTTATATTGATATCTTTCATCATTTGTATTGACAGGATCTCTTTGTATTCATTCTCTATCGGAGTTGGTTGCAGAATTGCGGGAAGTACTTGAATCGTTGATCTTTCTTTTGCGACGAATTTCTTGTCTCCAATAGACAAGCTCACGTTGGTAAACTTCAGCAAGTAGGTACCGTTTAGTCTTTGTGTTTCGTTATTAACGCCTATATCGCCGACATACTGATTAAAAAGTACGATGCCCTCGGCTATCTCGTTGACTACAGGTATGTGTTGATGTTGGTTTGGCGACATTTTGATGGACGGCTATTGAGCAAGTTTGGGAGGCACTCCGAGCTACTTATACTACATTATTTTGGTTACATATTGATGAGGAATTAATTGTTCTACAATCTTTACTAATGCCAAATATTTTATTATGATTTTTCAAAAATTTGTTCATAGTCAATTTCAATGATCTTGTTATTTCTTTTAACTGCTTTTAACAATAATTTATCATAGATTTCAACTGTTGTGAGTGGAATGTAAATGATATAAAGTAGAGATAGGTTGTTACTAATGATTTTAATGTTTGCAAAGTTCATGGCTTCTTCTGGAGTTGCATAAGGAAGGTTTTCGTTTTGAATTGTCCTTATAGCTAGTTTGATCTCTGAGTTTGATGAGTTTGATGAGTTTGATCTCTGAGATAGGATGAGGGAATTTATTACTCCTACTTTAGCCCAATGTATAGCATACTTGATGTTGATTATCTCCTCCTTCGTTAGTCTCAAGTTGTACTGTATATTTAGGGCAGTTGGTCAGTTAATTTATTCTCCTTGTGGATGGCGTTAGTGATTTCGTTGGCCATTCTAGTAATGTTGTTAATCCTCTCATTATAAAGTTGATTAATAATGACTTGTCTGTTATTGTTTTCAAGTACATTATTCATCTTATTCTTTATAATCTCGAAGTCTTCATGGTCAGGGGTCCCAGCGATCCATTTCCATGAAGTACCAATGAAATCAAGAGAACGTTTGTTTTTATGGATTTTTAGTCCGTCCAGAAGAGTCTGTAGTAGAGTAAGTTCGTGGTGTAGGTAAGAGTACAGGGTGTGCATTCTAGTCATGAAATTTTGGTGATTCTCTAATTCTATGACGTGAATTAGTTTGAAATTCCCTTCCTACAATTTGGCTCTACCCGTGTTAATAGAAATGATTTGAGAGTTTGAGTAGTCCAGTATTTGAACCTCACCAACTGCAATATGTAATGCCAATCTGAAATTTGTTGGAAATTAGGATTTGATGTTACTTTTGTGAACAACTTTCCCGGACTCGGTCAACACAGTCGTATTTCTATCTTCTTTTACAATTTTTTGTCTAAACCTAACCGTTAGTTTAGAACCTATTCTCGCGTTGTGTCGTACATAGATAGTCTGTCCCGTTTGATACGATTTAATGGCCTTACGTTTTGTATTATGATAGTTTATATCTTGTGCCTGCTTTTGTTTTATTTTTTCAGGAGAGGTATTTAGGCCCCGTCCAAAAAATAGATCTATGGGCTTTTTCTTGGTGCTAGAATGTATCGAATGGTTATATTCGTGTATAGATCTCTCGAGCAGTTCCGTGAAGGATCGTTCCACCCTATCTGCTTTTAGGCACCTCATGCTCCCTGATAAGGTTGAATGGAATCTTTCTATCTGACCGTTCACTTCACTGTTGTACGGGGGAACTCGAAATACTTTAATATTTAGAGAATCTTCTATCATAGACGTTATGGTACTTGAGCTCAGCGATGGTTCATTATCTATTACCACGATTTCTGGGACACCATAGGAAAATAGAATGTCGCTAAGAGGCCGTTTGATATCGTCTATAGCCCTAGACTTGATTGTCTTGCATGTAGCATATTTTGTCAGCTTATCTATGGCTGTGAGGGCTAATTGACCTTCTATGGAATAGATGTCCATATGCACAGTATGCGCCGGGTAATTAGGTATGGGACTGGGATTAATTATTTGTTTATTAGGGTGTCGGTCATATTTGTTTTCACGACATGTGCTACTTCTTTTAACAAGGAATCTGATTTTCTTGCTCATCTCTGGAAAATAGCAGTCTTGGATAATTTGTGCTCTATTCTCCTCAGTGTGTCAACAATATTCTTTCGTCTTGCTCGTCCTGGTTTGTGATGTCTGTTACCATTTTACGAGCGTAACGTAACTTATAATTCCTAAAGTGTTCTGGGTATATTTCTTGAATGATACCCATCACTTCTTCCGTAGTGTTCAAACCGTTTACCGTACTGGGATTTAAATATCTTGAAATGTGGTTTTGTTATGATATGACGTACATAATTAGGGAAGGGATTTTTTATTTGGTATGAGTCTTCATTACCTACTTTCAGAATGATCTGATTTCTAAAAGCACTGACCGGAGTTTCGACTAAGGGTATTAAGTCATGGCCGAGCTTTCATCACTATGTTGCGTGGCGGTCATGGCATTTGTTTCCGTCGGAATTGATACTCGCGAGAGAGCATCTGCTACAACATTAGTTTTTCCCGGTTGGTATTTGAGCTCATAGTTATACTCTTCGAGTATGGCTTTCCAACGCTTCATCTTTGAATTGTTATTTTTGTTGGAAAGGGCAAATATTAAATGTTGATGGTCGGTGAATATTTGAACTTTTCTACTTCCGTATAGGAAATTTAGGGATGTAAGAGCCCAAATTATTGCTAACATTACTTTTTCGTTAGCGGCGCAACTTTCCTCTGTTTTGTCTAGTGTTCTGGATAAGAATGTGATTGGTCTTCCATTCTGTAAAAGGACGGCACCTATTGCAAAATTAGACGCGTCTGTGGTAAGTTGAAACTTTTTACAAAAATCGGGGAATGATAATACTACTTCGTTGGAAGTTAGGGACGATTTTATCTTGTTGAAGGCGGCTTTTTCATTTTCCGTGAAGTATACCTGTTTTGTCTTCGAGAGGGTTTTGGACACGTGTCCATCTTTTAAAAGTAAGGTCAAGAGTTTCGCGAGTTTCGCGTAGTCCTTGACGAAGCGGCGTTAGAACACCGCCATGCTTAGAAAGGATCTGAGTTCCTTTATCGTTCTTGGTATGGGAAAATTCGAAATAGCCTTAACTTTTTCTTTATTTGTCTTAATTCCGTTTCTTGTTATTACAAAACCGAGAAATTCCACTTCGTCTCGTAGAAATTCACACTTATCAAGTTGAATTTTTAAATTTGAATTTTCCAGGATTTCGAATATGGTCTTAATATTCTCGAAGTGTTCCTTTTCGCTTTTTCCAAATATTACTAATCATCGATGTAAACGTAGCACCGTTTACCGATGTGTTCTCGGAGTATGTCATCGAGAGCACGTCGGAAAATCGAAGCAGCATTTTTCAATCCAAATGGGAGACGAGTAAACTTGTACTACCCATGATTTACGGAGAAGACTGTCTTTTCTATATCGGCATCTTTCAGTGGGATTTGGTGGAACCCGCTTTTTAGGTCTATGATAGTGAAGAATTTATTTTCTCCTAGGTTGGCCAAGATGTCGTTTATCTCTGGTATGGGGTATCTGTCCGAGTTATCGAATTTAATTTGCGGTAATCTACGACCATTCTATATTTTTTTTCTTTAGAAGCGTCTTCCTTTTTTGGAACGATCCATACTGGTGCATTGTATGGGGATTTAGATGGTCTAATTATTCCATCTCGCAACAATTCGTTGATCTGTTTTTCTACCTCTTCCTTTAGACATATAGGGTATGGGTATGGTCTCGAGTATACGGGGTCCGAGCTGAAGGTTCGGATTTCTCCCTTTACGGATGTTACGAAAGTTAACTTCTCATCCGGATCCGAAAACAAATTTGGATAATTGCTGACAATTTTATCCAGGTTCTGTTTTTGCTCAGAATATAAGTGCGTTACTCGTAGACATATGGTATTTACATGATCGGAGATGTGCTGTTTGAGAGGAATTTTCAAATCTGGGGTGATGGTCATAAATCCATCATTTGTGTGAATCGTGGCACCGAGGTCTTTTAAACTATCGTTCCCAATTATTCCGTCAAAGGATCTCAAAGTGGGAAGTATAAAGAATTTTTTTTTCCACCCTTCACCACATGCTCTAAGTATGGGAGTGAAGAGCACCTCAATCTAAAAAATTAATATCATCTAATTCTACGGTTTCTGAGGCGTCCTGTTCGTCGAATTGTTCGGGCAAGTCTTTTTCGCTGGTCAGTTCTGGGAAGTTTTGGGAATTTGTATATTCGAGTAAAGTTTGTCCGTAATTTTCGTCATATTCTGTAATCTGTTCTTGGTATTGTTCGAAATCTGGTGTCCCGTACGTTTGTTCGTTATAGAATACTCTTTGGTACTTATTTGGTCTAGGATACTCATGACTTTGATTGGGCGAATTGAAATAAGGTCTTTTTTCATGAACTGGACATTTTGAGGTCGGTTCATATAATTAGCCTGCTTTGAATGGATGCTTCCATCTACCAATATAGGGGTTGGTTTAGGGAGCTGTTTCGGTGGAGGAAAAGGGTGCCCTTGCGGATTTTAGTGTGGACGTGGTGCCATTGGGTATTGCCAAGTTGGGAAACCGAATTGGGGTCGATTAGGTTAGTGGGTTGGAAACCCGAATGGAAATCGATTGAATGATTGCACTGGTTTGTGATTAGCATAGCTCTGGGGATTATGTAATAACTGTGGGCAGAAAGGTTGAGTATTTCTTTTCGGAATCAAAGGTGGAGGAATTGGTGGTCTTCGGTGACCATTCTGTGAACCACTATTGGCATATTGTGTCCTGTAGTCTACATTCTGTAATTTTAAACATAATTGTAGAGCTTGTGGTAAATCTGAAGGTTCCCGGATACTTAAAAGGCGCTGTAAATCTCCTATTAGGCCCCTAATGAATGTGTCCAGTGCCTTGTCGCGATAGCTTTGGATTAAATTATCTAGGGATTCTGGTCCCATGCCCATGCAAGATAATTTATTAAGTATTAATGATAGATGTTGATACACGCGTTGATAAAATTCGGGGGTCGTTTGATTGCCCTGTATTAACGTCATCATTTGATATTCCAAAGTTCCAAGGTCTCTTTTGTCTGCATAGTGCAGCGTGAGAAATGTTCTCCCAATTAAGGGGAGTATTATAAGATTCTAGCGCAACATCTGCGTTGCTAACGATTTTATTTCTGATAACACTTTAAATCCCATAATATTTTGGCGTTCCTTTCAAGCTTTCGTAGATCTGTTACCCGATCTAGGCTTTTACGCCAGGAGCTAAATTCTCCTGGTTGCCCTGAAAATTCCCTGATACATTTTACTATGTCTATTTTATCTAAATCTGTCAAATTTGTTAAGTATCTGTCTTCTATTTTTTGGTCCGTATCGTTATTATTGTTGTTCTGTCTATTTTGATCTGCAATAATCTCACTTACTATATTTGTGAGTTGTATTAGATCAAATGCATTAGAGGATTTAGCACCCGAAGCTGAACTTTACGCGTTTTCCGGAGGACTCATAATGGTTTAGGTTTATGTATTACGAAAGATTGGGATAATAATAATTGAACGAGTCGAATGAGATTGATGGATTCGTGAAATTTACAATAACCTTACTAAAGCAGGTTACTAAAACAGTATGATAAACTAATGCAATTTAAATTGAGTTGAATATTTACGTTTTAAATTAGATCACTAAACAAATCATACAAATTTATTGAATTTTATAAATTTAATATTTTTCTCGATTGTAATGAATATTTTCGTTTTTGTATAAGCACTAACTGAGATATTAAAGTTGTGCTGAATTTTATAAATTTGGTAATTTAAATATTCTAACTTCTACTTTGAATTTGAGGTTTTATAAATTTTTCTTTTAAAATTAATTAAATTATATTTTTGATTTCTATATTGATTTTTTCTATTTTAACTTCAACAATTTGCAAATATATTTAATCATCTTCTTTATAGAATTTTCTTTTCACAATAAATATAAAAACTTTTTAACTTACAAAATACTATACAATTGTTTGTTTAACATTTGGAGTTGCATCCTAACCCTATGTGCTCAAGCCGATTCGCCTTTGCTCGTTGATTGGACCGCAGTTGATTCCTGTAGTGACCGATTTGGTTAATCGTAGTCCTTCTGAATTCAACTCCCGTTTTCTTGGCGGTACTTGGGCGCTTCTTTTCCCGATACTTTGAGAATGGCACTTAATCACTTTTTATTAGTTGGTGTCACAATTTTGGTTATTATTGGAACACGCAATGAATGTTATTTGAGTATGGTTAACTCACAGTGATTTTTATTTAAAAAATTTTAACACTACTTTTTGATTATTTATAATGTAAAATTATTAATATGGCTTTTAACACAAGGATCCGTGTTTCGGCGCCAGTTAAGGAAATCCCTTCTTTTTAATTATAAAAAAATCAAATTCTGATTCTTTATTATTGTTATCTTTTTATTTATTATTTATAACTTTATTTAATAAAAACTTTATTTTATTTATACAATTCAAGATACAATTTGTTAACACTTTATTAAAATACAATATTATAACTAACAGGGTTTTCAGCTCTTAACAATTATAAATTTGGATTACAACTGATTCTACTAATCGCAAAATAATGTTAAACTGGTGTGTTGCAATGTGCTCAATCAGCATTGTCGCGGAAATGGTGTTAACACGCGCTTATGGAAATATTGCAACTCGAGCAACATGATATTCACTTAACTGTGTGAACCCAGTTATGTCACGTGTTAACTTCCTCTTTAATTAACTTAATATTTCGCCTATTGTAAATAAATCTAATCAATATAAATTTATATTTTCCTATGTAGTATTGTTATCCTTTTTGGAAAATAAATAAATATTTAAAAAAAAAATTGCCCGGGAAAATATTGTAAACCGCGTCTCTAATTGGTTGTTTATATAGAGATACTTTTAGATCCTATATAATAGAAATACACGTTTAATTTGGCCAAATTGGGAATTCAGGGTGTTTAGGACAGCCAAATTTGTATTGGTCCTCTATAAATCACGTGTACGGTTTTTCTAAATTTCTAGGAAAAATACTATAATCCGCGTCTCTAATTGGCGTTAATATAGAGATATTTCTAGGTATAATAGAAAAACACCGCTATTTTGGTCAAATTGAAAATTCAGGCTGTTGATGGCAGCCAAATTTATATTGATCTTCTATAAATCACATGTACGGCTTTCCTTTATTGCCCGGGAAAATACTGTAAACCGCGTCTCTAATTGACGTTCATATAGGCCGTATATAATAGAAAAACACGTTTATTTTGGCCAAATTGGTAATTCAGAGTGTTTACGACAGCGAAATTTGTACTGATCTTCTATAAATCACATGTACGGTTTTCTAAATTTTGCGGTAAGTTATTATAATCTGCGTCTCTAATTGGCGTTTATATAGAGATACTTTTAGATCTTATGTAATAGAAAAACACTTTTTATTTTGGCCAAATTGGTCATTCAGGGTGTTTAGGACAGCCAAATTTGTATTGATCTTCTATAAATCACATGTGCGGGTTTCTTAAATTTCTCAGGAAAGTATTCTAATCCGTGCTTCTAATTGGCGTTTATATAGAGATACTTTTAGAACCTATTTAATAAAAAAACACATTTATTTTGGTCAAATTTATGAATTCAGGGTGTTGAGGGCAGCCAAATTTGCATTGATCTTCTATAAATCACATGTGCGGTTTTCTTAAATTTCTCGGGAAATTAGTATAATCCGCGTCTCTATTTGGCTTTTATATAGAGATACTTCTAGATCCTATACAATAGAAAAGCACGTTTATTTTGGTCAAATTAGGAATTTAAATATCTCATGCACTGTCCACTACACTGTTTGCAGTCATAATCACCTTGAATTCCAAATTTGGCCAAAATAAACGTGTTTTGCTACTAGGTTCTAGGAACATCTCTATATAAACACAAATTAGAGGCGCGAATTATAGTAATTTTGCGGGAAATTTAGGGAAGTACAAATTTTATAATCCTAAATACCCTGAATTATATAGCATCTAGAAGTATATTTAAATAAACGCCGGATTATAGTATTTTCCCGGAAAATTTATGAAACCATACATGTGATTTATAGAAGATCAATACAAATTGGCCCGTTCTCTTATTTTGTTATATGGAGGCATTTGTCGAAAATACGTTATATCTAGACATTCTATATAAACACATCTACACATTTTTATATTGTTGCTTTTTAGGACAAATTTCACTAACATACAAGAAAGCAGTTATCTTCATTGTCTACGAATTGTCTACATACTCTAGCAATTCTCGATATTGTCTACTATAAAATCAATTGTCTACACTATTTTCGACACCAACTTGTAAACTGTTGTTTTAGCATCAATATTGTGATGAGCGGGTTTGCAAAAGAAGCGGTTTATGGGTGTGTAATTTGCGTTTCTTGGAATTTGGGAGGTTATATTAAATTTAACTAAACTGTAAATTAAGACGGGGTGGCCTTAAATTTTTTATATTATTTAATTTAAGCGAAATCTTTTCCCATGTATCCATTCTGCAGATTTGGTGAATATGTATATTGGAAACCCGCGAAATGTGTGTGTACTCTAAAGTACATAAGATAAGTCGAGCCATCAAACAGTAATTGAATCAATAAGTCGTAAATTTGTTGTTTGCGTTGAACTCTTTGGAAATGCCATGAAAATTTTAATCTAACAAAATTCAAAATAAATAAATTGATTCGCTTTCACTTGTTAACAAATTTTCAATCCTCCTACTTTTACGTAATAATATTTTTCTATGGGCGTGTACTATCTCCGTTGTTTGTTTGTTTATTCCCTCTATTTTGTTATCGTTAGATTTTAACGAAATACCCAATGGAAGTAAAATACTAAAAATATAAATTAGTAGTACGAAAAACTCTACTGATTGCAAGTGAAAAATTGACTTCTCGCAAAATTATGATACCAGCAACAAATCAGTTTGCATCAGCAATTTAAAGTCAAAGCACCGAATATTTTATTTTGTGATACGTTATACGTTACAATTCTAATTAAGATAATGTACGGTACACTTTAAGAATTGTAATCATTTATATAATGTTGTGAAAATATATTATTTATAAATTATTTATAAACTGTGTGTTGTTTATTGTTAATAGTAAAATTTTGTGCAATTAAAATAAGTGAAAATGTCGTCACTTTCATCGTTTGGAAGTGAAATTAGTATTGAGGAATTACACACACGTGAATCAGGTGTGTACTGAATACAAATTTGTTCTAGTTTTGTGATTATTAATACGTAAATATGTACATCAGTTTATATAAAGACAGTGTTGTGGTGTTTAGACGTGATTACTAAAAATGTTAAATTTATATTTTCTATATAGATTTTCCACCTGATTATCCAATCACTGTTGTTAAACAAGAACGCCAATCGAGTGTATCTCCTTTTGTAACCCCCCCTCATTCACCAACCAAAGATAATACTCCAGCCGCGATTATAATGTCAAGACATTCTCAATATTATGAATCGAGCGTGACATACCCATCATTAGTAACATATTCGATGCCGATGGAAAATCATTTAAATACAATTACTACTGCGACATCCGTTTCAACAATAATACCACCTGCGATCGTAGAGCATGCAGCGGCAGAATATAATCCTCATTATAATTATCAAGAAAATTCGATGTTACCATCTCACAGCCATCATCAACATCGCATGTGGATACAATCTCAGTATCCGAGTTTACCATATCCAACAATAAAGGGAACACATACCCATCATAATAGTCAAAATCAGGCTAGGATTATGAATCAAATCATGATGCGCAACGCAGAATTTTACCATCAACAATATAATATGCAACAAAACTATAATGGTGATGTTCAAAGGATACAGCCTACCGCTACTCGGACAGGAAAGATGGTGAATAATTCTACCGGAGTTGTTCCTATTAAAGTGATCGGTTCAGCTGGGACCCGTCCAAAAAAACAATTTATCTGCAAGTATTGTAATCGTCAGTTTACCAAATCTTATAATTTGCTTATTCATGAACGCACTCACACGGATGAGCGACCCTATTCTTGTGATATTTGCGGCAAAGCTTTTAGACGACAAGATCATTTACGTGATCATCGTTACATACATTCCAAGGAAAAACCATTTAAATGCACCGATTGTGGAAAAGGATTTTGCCAATCACGGACACTTGCTGTACACAAAGTTACTCATTTAGAAGATTCGCCACATAAATGCCCAATTTGTAATCGGAGTTTTAATCAGCGTGCTAATCTTAAAACACATATGCAAATTCATCCAAATAGCACATCACAAAATAGTGTTAGTGATAGTAGAAATACGAGTAATGGATTTAAAGAAGCTGTATTACCAATCCCTGTTTTAGATTTGTCGGTCAAAACTACAATAAATGGTGATCAAAATGTGCTAAAATTTAGACCAACGTTAGCTAAAAAATCGCTGGGTTTTACAATTGATGAAATAATGAGGCGATAAACACGATTCATTGTAATGTGACATCATCACAATATTAATGGTCCCTAGTTTTAATGGAATTTTATATAAGATTGTGGAATATTGTTGTAGTCATGAACAAGAATTTTGTTTCAATATAAACTGTTTAAATAAGTTTTGTATCTTATATAAAAGACTGGACTTAAAACAAAATTATAATAATAATTTTTTGTTTGTGTTATGAAATTGGTGTAAATTTATTATTTTATATTATTACAATTTATTGACGACTGGATCAAAATAAATTATCTTTGTGCAAATTTGATTGCAATGAAATCATAAACAAAATGAATAAATTATTCAATTTTAAGAAATAATTCGTTCGCGAAAACTGTATAATTATTATCGGATATGTCCATAATATATTTGGAACATTATCACTTCTATGATTGTTCGATTTGTGTGGTTTGTGCCACCTATTAGTGATAAGCAACGCGACGTGGTGGCTTCAAAAAGTTGTGTGTCACTTAATTGTAATTTTATACATATTCAAAAATATTGTTTAAATTGTAAACATTTTATTTAAAACCAT
Source organism: Nephrotoma guestfalica (assembly GCA_963691935.1). Taxonomy (NCBI): domain Eukaryota; kingdom Metazoa; phylum Arthropoda; class Insecta; order Diptera; family Tipulidae; genus Nephrotoma; species Nephrotoma guestfalica. The sequence continues at coordinate 12,006,830 of OY829916.1, read as the reverse complement.
AGATTAAAAGCAAGTACCGTCCCCGATGCTTGAAAAACTTTACACTACAACAAAAATGAAATTTATTATTTGGTGACATACGACTATTTGCAGTTGTTACGACGCAACGTTAGTTTAATTTAAGCTATAATTAGTTTCTTGTAAATATTATTATTTCTGTTAATTTGAAAATTATTTGTATGTAAAATGTATAAAAAAAAGTCATTAAAAAATTTCAAAAATAATTACAATTTCTGTTATTCTTGTATTGCTCTACATAAATCTGAGAAACTATGCACTGAAGAAATAGTTGGTAAATTCATCGGATCCAAAACTACTGATGATGAGTGTAGAAACTAACATTGGTAATGTGATAAGATGATTGTGAAATACATACCAAAAATTTACACTGTTAAATCTAAAAAAATTCCAATTCGATTTGTCTTTTAGTGAAATTGAAACGATTATCTCTAACATTTATATTAGAGAAGTTCCTGAATCTCTACTAGTGTTGTTGTAAAGAACAAACAATTTTCTTTTGAGAAAAACACGAGAAAATTGTGATACAATTTACTAAGTTTTTTAATTCTAAAGAAGGCCATTTTACACAATGTTTCTACTTTAATATCTGCAATCATAGAGATGTTCACGGGGTTTCACCTATATGACCGAATAGCTAAATCAAAACCCGATTTTTAACCTATCCAGCGTATTATAAACAATTGAGGTTTTTGATTTAAATCTATTTCAAAAACTTTCTGTTACCGCTCCTAGAAATTTTCATAGATTTTTAAATGAATTTTAGGATAGCGCAGACAAAGTTCTAACTTTGAATGTACATGGTTTAGTTATAATATATTTACTGTGCTTATAATATAAGTTCCATGAATGTGAATAAATTTTCAAATTTTATTCCACCAATCCTAGAGATATTCACGGAGTCTCACATACATGGTCAGATAGATCAGTCAAACTCCTGTGAGTGTAGTGAACGAGATCTATGATGATTTTAAACTTGTCTAGAGACATGTTTACGCTTACGGTTATATCGCCTAGCCTAGAAATGTTCGCGGAATCTCTTTCATATATACGAATAGGTCAGAAAATATTCTCTCAATATTGTGAAAACTGAACTCGTATGATGATTTTTACCATGTTTTCTAAAATTTAAAACTTATTCATTTTCAATTTTATTCTCAACTAGATGACCCGGTGAGCTTCGTACCACGTAAAATTTATTTAGTTGTGACTCTTCATAAGCTCATTATGAATCCCAATCAAACTTCCAACTCCAATTCATTGAGATTGGCAATATTGGCCGAGCTGTGTACGGTTTGAGTTAAGTTTGGTGATTAAATGAAACTCGTTCGTAATTCAAATGAATTAATTTTTTTTATTTACAATTTTCATTGCCGATCTCAATGAATTAGAGTTGGAGGGTTGATTGGGATTCATAATCGCCTATTCGAATATATAGTTATAGGTTTCGACTTAATTTATACATTAAAAAAGTTTATTTAATTTAATTTCTGTATTACATCTCACTATAAAAGAGTTTTAACTTAACCTAAAAACAAAAATTATCTCTTAACTATTCTAAAATAACAAAATGCCTACTTTGCTAAAAGTTGGAACGTACTTGTTTCCCACGTTTTGTTGGTTGTTATCAACATTCTTGATTGATCTTATTTCAGTTCGTGGGATTTACTATTCAACAATATTACTTGAGACCTTACATGTTATGTTGAATCAGCGGATCACACGAGCATAACTCCTCCCGGGGGTGAAGAAAGGGCGTCCACGTCCTTTGTTTTATGCCAGCTTTCGTCAACAATCCGAATATGATGTGGTTTGGCTTGTTTTCTGTGTTTCCGGATTTGAGATGCTAGATTTCTTTATTTTTATTGTAGTAGCTCGCCTATTGAAGTCAATATAATCGATTAACATGAGCAATCCGACTGATGAGAAAGACACACCTCCAGACAGTGTCCAGATCCAACTCTGGTGATCCACCTGCTTCAGATGTACATTTCTGTTATAATTCCTATTCTGGATGTTTTCCTTGTTAATTACCTCGATATCCAGCTTTTTTATTAAGTTACGAGTTGCTTGGATATTATGCAGTGCTCCCTGTATTTCCTGCATTTCATCTCTAATCTTATATGATTGGAACTTCCTGTTATTGAAGTTTAAGGTACAGTTCCAAAATGTTATCAGGAAGTTTCTTGACAATATTCGATCGTTGCTACAGTAGCTTTCGGTCCCCATAACTATAGTGGTTTAATACAACCATCATTGAATTCTTGGATATCCAAATGTCTTTGCACAAATTTGTTGTGTTCAAACTTGTAAACAATTTTTGGTTACATTTGATGAGGTGCTTAGGGTGATTGTTTATGATGGTGTCGTTTATGATTATTGGTAATATCATCATTACTGTCGAATCTTCTTCGTCTAATTTTGGCACTTCAAGCATGTACACGAGAGTCTCATCATTTACTGCTATTTTTGGGATGACAAATTCCAGAGCTTATTATTTCTTTTAGAGAAAGTATTTTGCTACTTGGTAGTTCTACTTTCGTTCGGATTATTGCATTCTGGATGCCCTCTAATATTGTGTTGACGGTGTCTATGTTAATTATAGTTGTTAGCATTTCTATTTCGGTTAAGACAAGGTTGGTGGCTATTGTATTGTTATTTATCGCCCTGTTTACCGTGTCCGTGATGGTTTGGGGTCTTTTGTTGATTTCTTCGTTTATCCGAAATTGTTGGTTGTTCGCATCTATCAGTTGGTTGATCGTACTGTTGATCTTGTGTAGGTCGTAGTCGTCTGGATTTCCTGCCAGCCACTTCCATGCAGACCCCAACAAGTCCCAACGTTTGTGTCTATTATTATGCATGGGTTTTATTTGACAGATTGTTGTGTAATTTGTTCAACTTTTGCCTTACTATACTGTCAAGTTCCAACTTATCATATAATTTATAGAATACAATTTTGTTAATAGATTCTACAACTATTTCTATGATAGTTAGATTTATAGGATGTCCTATCTGGAGTTTACATTGATTTGTTTTATAAGCAGTATGGGGTCTTTATTTCTAATCTTTAACTGTAGAACAGGATTGTTAAGACAAAAAAATTTAATGTTACAAACATGATTTTCTGGAATAGAGAAATAGTTCCAATATTATTTTTACTTATCTTTTAATTTTGCTCTTATTTCTTTTAATATTTCTAGTTGTTTTGAAAGTTTTATAATTTAGGTTTTTTATTTTTGTTTCGACCCCTCCAGGTTGTGATTTTGTTCTAATATTTGGTTTGATATAAACTATTTGACCCGCCCTTAAGTTTGGGGGTTCAACTTTACTGCTATTTTGTTTTATCATTCTGTCTCTTATTTTTTCTATATTACTGTTTACCTGTTTGAAGATCATATTAGCTTGGTCTTGTATTTCGCGGGGGTTTATTCGGTTGGTTTAATTAAAGATGATTTCGTTCGGCGTGAAGCTTAGACGAGTGTACAGAATTGTTGTACAATGCTACCGATAATTCTATTGCTCTTTGAAGGCTTGTTTGGGAGTTTATCTCTGTTCGTATTGAAAATTTATATTATAGTCGAATGTGCTTTTTCGACTTGGTCGTTTGACTCTCACGATGATACGTATTCTAGTTTAATATTTAATTTGCTCAACTACTCTCTTGCTGAAGTTGTCTCGTGGTCCGAGAAAATGGTATTAGAGCACTTGTTGTGTCTGGAAGATTTTTTGTTTCAATTGCAACCATCTGGAAGTGTTTGGAAAAGGAGTCTATTATCGACAAAAAGTTGGTTTTATTAATTTGAAAAATGTCAATGTGCACTCTTTTTTTTTTTTTTTTTTTTATTTATCCCTGCTATCTGTTCTGGGGCCAAGGCTCTCCCAACTCTTTCGCGGTTTGCCTATTTACGTCCTTACTTTTTCGCCAGTGTAGGCCAATTCGAGGACGTACGGACATAGGTCCGATTTTATCACCATCTGCACATTGCATAGCTCCATGTCAGCCTATACTGGCATGGAAGATGGGTCGGTCCATGAGTTTTGCACTCCGACAGGGGGTCATAGATGTGTTCCATTCTCTTTCTAGTCGTCTGTCGGTGCTTGGTCTGGGGGATATCCTAATCTTATATGGCTTCCGATCGTATTTCTGCATGTTACAAATCCTACATGCATTTATATTTGCTTTAATTTTATGAGCCATTCTTGGGAAAAAGTAGGAACATTTTATCTGGCTTTCCACTTCTCTTGTCCCTCTATGGGCTCTGTCGTGTTCTTTGATGACAATCGTATCTTGATGCCCTTCATTGGTTACGTCTTCGACCATTTTCGTAACGAAAACGAAATGGCCGTTTTGAGAGAAGTTCTCCCGAAATGCTTTCTGAATCGTTTGAAACAAACTTTCTGGTGCCAGAATTGCGGTTTGCTTACCGTTGTGGATTTTTTTTATGAGATTTGTGATTTCATCTTTGCTGAATGTTTCCTTGCAAACTATAATTCTTTTAAACTTTGGAAATATATCTTCCAAAAATGTCATATCGAGATTTGAAAATTTGTAAATTAGTTGATTCCTATAATAGTTAATAGGGCTGTCTGAGAAATGGATAACATAGTCGTCGGATGTGTCCGCCGAATAAACTGTTTCGATATCATCATCGTCGATAGGATGATTTTCTGATATTTGTCCAGATTCATGTGAAGTGATATTTCATTGAAATGCAATTCGTTATTTATTGTGGGGATTCTGCTAAGTGCATCTGCCACTACGTTTGTTCTACCCTCTTTGTAGACTACGTCATAATCGTAGTTCTCTAGTTCGAGCCTCCAGCGTAGGATTTTGGAGTTTTTCTTTGATGGTTTAATGAAGATTAGAGGCTTATGGTCGGTTACCAACATGAATTTGTTGCCGCATAGGTACGGTTGGTACTTTTTTACGGCCCATATTATGGTCAACACCGCTTTTTCATGCGTCGCGTAGTTTACCTCGGTAGAATTAAGTGTTCGTAATGCGAATTGGGCTTTCGATATTAATCTGAATTTGCGAGAGGACTGCACTCAGCGCAAAATCTGATGCATCCGTTGTCAGAATAAATTATTTTGCGAACTCAGGGTATGCTAGGATTTGGTGCGTAGCCCATCCCATAAAATATCCTTTTAAGAGTCTCGAATGCCCTTATATAGCCGGAATCTTTGATATTGAGATCCCTGTCCTTGTTTTTATAGATATTTTGAAATGGGTTTCGTAATCTTGGAATAATCCTTTATAAACCGTCAATAATAACCCGAAAGTCCCAGAAATTGTTTACTTTCTTTCGGAGATTTAGGTAGTGGCCAGTCCAGTATTATCTGGATTTTTTCTAGGCGCCGTCTTGCGTAATTATATGGCCAAAGAATTCAGTTTCTTTTTTCAGAAACTCGCATTTGTCTAATTGAATTTTAAGATTAAAATTGAGTACCATACTTAGATTTTGAATATGGTTTTCCAAATTGTGTCCGACAACAACGATGTCGTCCAAATAGACATAACAAATACTTCCGATAAAACCTTGCAATACGTTGTTCATTGCGCGCTGGAACGTGGCGGGACCATTTTTAAGCCAAAAGGCATTCTGAGAAATTCAAAATTACCCTTGCCGGTTAAAAATGCAGTTTTTTCTTTAGATTTCTCGTCCATTGGAATTTGGTGAAAACCGGACTTTCGTCCAGGACTATCGTCTACCGTATTCTCATTTAGTTTACGATAGTCGATTACAACTCTAATTTTCCGTTTTTCCGAGGCATTCGCTTTGTTTGGGACAATCCATATTGGAGAAGAGTAGGGGCTTTTTGAGTTACGAATTATTCCGCTACCCAACATTTCCTGTATCTGTGTCTCAACATCTTTCTGTACGTTTTAGTAAATACAGGGGTTTCGTCTTTCGTGATAATTTTATGCTTAATAATTGTGGTTGATGATAGTTTCTCAGCCTGTCTCAATAATACGGTTTGAATTTTGAAAATGGTTTTGATTAAAATGTTTTTCTCTTTATACCGTTTAGGTGTTTCATTCGGACTAGATTCTCTATGGTTTTCCTATTGATTATTTTGTTTTCACAAGTTGGGATTGACTTTAATGTTTCAAAATTGTTTACTTTCAATTTCAGTTTTGGAAGTTTTTTCGGTGGATTGGGGGATATCTGTCAACACTCTCACTGGTGTCTTGAAATTGTCCGCTTTGTACAAACCGGGTTGAATGGTTATACCTTTGTTCAATTTTGCGAACCCTGAGACTAATCAGTCACCATTTTGTGAGGTATCTATAGTGACAACGTGATTATAGAACTCGAACTTTCGAACTTATAGATGTGATTATTTAACAAAATTGAATTCGATTTATAATCAATTTTAGCATTCATTTGTGCCAATGATTCCGAGCCCAGTATTCCATTAAACAATTTGTGGCAATTTAATTCAAAATAAATTTGAGTTGGTAGATTGTTACCTAACAAATTGATCTTGAAATTTTTATCGATTTTGCGAGTGCTTAAAATGTTTTTTACAAATGCTTTTCTACTATTATTTGTTGGGTTGGTTTCTATTAAGCTTTGTGGTATGATTTCTGCGCCAGTGTCGATTAAAAGTGTTATTGTGCTCCTTAATTATTCGCTATAACACTTTAAATAGGGGAGGAAATTTAATCGTTCGTTCTGATCCTTCTGTGAGTACTCGTTATCCACGGGTGATGGCAGAGGTTCCTCAGCCTATTGCGTGAGTTTATTATTATTTATAATTTTCTTAATCGAAGTATTTTTAGATCTCATTGAAGTGTCCACATCCATAGGAATGGGTTTTTCCTTAACTGAGTACGTTCTTCTAACGTTTGTCGGGTTGAATTAATTGTTTCTCGAGTAGTTTATGTTTCCACTTATTTGTTTTTGTGGTCCCAATTGGGAATTAATTTGATTGTATTGTTTTTTCGAGTTATTGGAAATTAACTCGTTGCAATTAAACTTGCACAGGAAAGCATACGCCTCCTCTATTCCTTTGGGTTTTGCAGCTTGAGAACACCCAAAGTACGGCTTTCTCAAGCCCGAAATAAATACGGCTAATGCATCCTCATCTATGAATGCATTAATTGCAGGCCACGAATCGTTATAAAATTGGTTTTGTTTTGATAACGATTTTATATTTTACACGATTTCTTTTATACGAGTACTATTAAAGAAGCTATGGATATTCGTCGTTTCAGTTTGCTTAGTCGCCCAAAGCTGCGACTTATGATAAGACCGGCCGATCTCCCAAGGATTCTAGCAAGATTTCTTTAATTTCACGGAATGTTTTAGGATTGCCTGCTGACCATAGCGTGTTCTTGGCTTTATCCTTTATTTTGTTATTAACCGGCTGCAGACAGAGATTGAACTGTTGTTCTGATACTAACTCTTACAAATACACTGAGTGTATCCTCTACTGTTTTTAGCCATGCGGTTATTTGTTTTCGATTTCTATCGAATGATGAAATCGACTTAATCGGATCGGGGATTCTGAACAGATCCAGAATATTTCCTCTGGTTGGTCGTGTTTGACCTGTTTGTGATTAACTTTCTGGAGTTGTTCATTGATCGAATTCAATGACTGTAACACTTGCTTCATTTCTTGCATTATCAGTTTCCACTAAATCCTCTCCAATATTTCTATTTTGGTAGAAGATGTCTTTTAGCTTGTTCCTCATATGCTATGCTAAACGTAAATAGTTTAGTTTTTTGAGATTTTTATGCCTATACGAAAAAATTTTCTACTATCTCTAGCTTGTAGTGGACAGTTGACCGGTCTGCGTCTATCTTGTAGTGCGCAAGTTTGTCTGACAGGTCTGTGTCTATCTTGTAGTGCGCAAATTTGTCTAGGTGACACTGATTTTTATTATTAAAGAATTTATTTTGGAATTTCGCGTAAAGGAAGTTGTGTGTCTATCTTGTAGTGCACCACTTTTGCAAAAATCGTAATAAAAGATTTATCACAAAACACGATGAAAATAAATTTAATAAAAAAATAAAAATAAAAATTGGTTACCTGGTTATACGAATTCACAATAATTCATGAACCGTATAGTGTTGTTGTGTTTGCTGGTCCCAAATGTAGCTTGATGTTTTGCGGTGGAATCTTGGATCGTCTTAGCGGTTTGAACAACCTTCAGCCAGAGATGACGTAATTAGAAAATAAAGTCATAAATGTTTTAAAATTCCTGACGGATTCACTTTTTAACTAGTTTTTATTCACTAATTATTACACTGTTACACTAACACTTCACTTACACTTGCCGCACGGCTGCGCCGGTTAAATTATTAAATTATTTTATTTAATTTTTTTATTACATCTCACTATAACAGAGTTTTAACTTAAACTAAAAACAAAAATTATCTCTCAACTATTCTAAAATAACAAAATGTCTACTTTACTAAAAGTTAGAGCGAACTTGTTTCCCACGTTTTGTTGGTTGTTATCAACATTCTTGATTGATCTTATTTCAGTTCTTGGGATTTGCTATTCAACAATATTACTTGACACCTTATATGTGCGGTAATATGTTATGTTGAATCAGTGGATCACACGAGCTATATGAAAGATATTCCGTGAACATTTCTTTGATAGGCGATATAACCGTAAATGTAAAAATGTCTCTAGACAATTTTTTTTTTTTTTTTATATATTTATTTATTACAACTGATTTACAAATCATCTAGTAATTTATCTTTCATAATTTATATTCTTGTTTGGAGGGTTGTAGCCCTTTGGCTAGTCCTCTTTACAATTTTATAATATTTTTAGTCGATCGTGATTGGATCTTGTAGATCATGCGGTTTCTTCAATCGCAGACGTCTTACTAGGTTTGAATCATCCAACATACGACGTATCTCAGCATTTTGGTGTAGACTAATACGTTGCATGTGTTTTCTCGCGTGTTTGCTTCACTAACGAAATCCATCTTCAGATCTCTATGGAGGTTGTCATTTCTTATGTACCACGGTGCATTAACTATTCCACGAAGGACTTTGCTTTGGAATGACTGGATGATAATGACATTGGTTTTCTTTGTACAGCCCCAGAGCTGAATACCGTAAGTCCACACAGGTTTTAGGATTTGCAGTTATAGTAGCAATATATTATGTAGAGTTAGCTCAGAATTTCTTCCTAAGAGCCAATTCATCTTTCTGTATTTGATGTTCAGCTCTTCTTTTTTCTTCGTCTAGAGTCATGCCTAGATATTTTGCCGTATTTGCATAGCGAATTTGCTGGGAGTTCAGTTCTACTGGTATCCAGTTGACCTTCTTGTTGGTAAAGTTTACGTGAACAGATTTTGTTTCATTAAGTTTTATTCGCCATCTCTTGGTCCAGATTCTTCTATGCAATTAGCAACTGCTAAGATGGCCGTATCATCCGCAAACGTCGCTATGTTAGTATCCTCTATCGTTGGCAGGTCCGAGGTGTATAGAACATATAAAGTTGGTCCCAGAACGCTACCTTGTGGTACCCCTGCTGATATTTTCTTTATTTCTGAGTATTCGCCATCTAATTTAACTCGAAAGTGTCGGTTAGATATGTAAGTTTTTAGAATTTCATAAAACTGCTTTGGTAAGTCTCTTTGTAATTTATATTCCAAACCTTTATGCCATACTCTGTCAAAGGCCTGTGCTACATCCAAGAAGACGCTTGAACATACTTTCTTTTTTTCAAGTACGTCTTCAATTATGTTTGTAATTCGGTGTACTTGTTCTATTGTTGAATGGTTTTCTCTGAAGTCAAATTGATGTGGAGGGACAAGATTTCTTTCTGCTATTATTGGTTTTAGTTTCTTTAGGAGTAGTTTCTCGAATAATTTTGAAATTATTGGGAGTAAGGAAATCGACCTATACGAATTTTTGTCATTAAGTGGTTTGTTTGGTTTAGGTATCATAATTACTTCTGCTACTTTCCATTGACTTGGAACGTGTTTAAGTCTGAACACTGCATTAATTATTTGGAGTAGTTTACGTAGACCTTTTTCAGGAAGAGCTTTTACTATTTGTCCTGTAATTAAGTCATATCCTGGAGATTTCTTTGTATTTAGGTTGAGATTGATTTCCTCTTTTAATTCTTGTAGTGTGACAGGAGATATATTGCAGTTTTTATATACTGGTGGTATGTTTTCCTCTGCAGTTTGTCTAGGTAGAGGCTGAAACGTGTTCTCGAGGTGGGTTGCAAACAACGAAGCTTTTTGCTTTGCACTTATACCCCATGTGCCATCTTCATTTTTTACTGGTGGAATTTGTAGTTTAGGTCGTTTTAAACTTTGTGTCGCTTTCCAAAGGGAGTACTCGGTATCTTTTTCCCCAGTAAGGCCCCTCAAGTATTTATTAATGGATTCGTTTTTGATTTCTTTAATTAGCAACTTTAGTTTATGGGATAAAAAATTTAGAGTTGTTTTATATTCTGGCGCTCGACTTCTTTGCCAGGCCTTTCTTGCTTATCGTTTTGCTGCAACCAGTTCCCTAACTTCTAGAGGATAAATAGCACTTCGGCGCATTTCCTTTGAACTTGAGGGGGTACTACTCCACGCCGCTTCTTGTATACTGTTGTTGAGTTGTTCTAGTTCTTCTTCTAGCTTTATCGGGTTTTAAATTGGCACCTGAAGATCGATATTATCCAAAACAAGCTGCTGCAATTTCTCCCAACAGGTTTTTTTGTTCGTTAGCGAAGGTGGACTAGTTTTTTTTAATAATCGTTGCACTGATTGTCGTAATGTATGATCCGACATAATCCCCTCGCTGCTTTCTAGGTATATGTAGTTTTCGTCTATACCTTTGGCGATAAAGAAGTCAATGATATCGGGTATTTTGTTTATATCCGTAGGCCAATAAGTTGTTTCTCCAGAATGAAAGTCGCAATTGCATAGTCTTCCTGCTGCAGACAGCTCTCTTCCTTTTTTAGAGGTTACTCTTGATCCCCAGTAGGTGTTTTTTGCATTAAAATCACCTCCGATTATGAAACTTGATCCAAGTGATTTAAATAACGTGCAATAGTCTTGTTTAATTAAATTATATCTTAGGGGGCAATATATTGACGATACACTATATTCTTTGTTGTTATTTATAAATACTTTTAAGGTGACTACTTGCATAAATTCCGCTTCAATTTTAAGATCTATAAAGTGTTTGATGTTTTCTTTTATAACCACCGACGATCCTCCCCTTGCCCTTCCTGCTGGATGAATGGCGTGGTAACAATTGTATCCATATATTTTAAGATATGAAGTTGAACTAAAATGGGTTTCCGATATTAGGCATATATCTATTTTTTCAGTATTTAGGAAAATTTCTAATTCTGGAATATGTTGCAATAGCCCATTTGCATTCCAGGTTACTATTCTTAATGTTTTATTTGATGTTGTTTGCATCATTTTAATAGAGCATGGATTTCATTTCATTTAGAGAGTCTTGCTTATCTAACCTGTTGCTTAGAGCTCGAAGACATTTCTCTTGTTTAGCTAGACGAATGTTAAGACCTTCCATGCTTCATAGTATCTTTTGGAGCACTGCTGTACCTTCAGTAGTGTGCTCCGAAATAATTGGTTTTGTCATGACTACTTGCGAGTACAGTTTGGTTTTGGTTCTCACGTTTTACTAGCATAAGGTTTCGGTTCCTCTTTGGTGGAAGTTTGATAATTTTTTACCGATACTCCTGGACTTTGTTTACGCGTTTTATTTCTTATTCTTTGTAGCTCCTTAGTTATTTCACATCCCCGGTAGTTTGCGGGATGTGACTTATTGCAATTGACACATTTTGCAGCAATATTTTTACTAACCGGATATACCTGGGCATGAAGCTTTCCGGCACATTTCACACATCTAATCTCTCTTTGGCAATATTTCTGCGTATGATTAAAACCTTGACATTTTTTGCACTGCGGTATTAATCCGTTATTCTTTGTCAATGTCTCTATTTTAACTCTCATGCTAAGTATTGCTTTGATATTATACACATCTTCCACTTTTTGTTTGTTATTAAAAGTGAGCATAACTAGTGGAAGTCCTCTTTTGTTAACTTGAACTCCTTGTTCAGTTTCGATTTTTTCTTTCCTAATAATGTTTACGGCATTTTCTATTTGATAACCGTTTTGCTTGAGATCCTCAATAATTTCCTTTTTTGCACAGGTTTGGTGAAGACCTCTAGCCATAACTTTAATTGGGCGATCATTCTTATCCTCATAGGTAAACCACTGATGCCCCTCGGAATTAAGCTTTGTAGCCAAAGCTCTATAAGTTTCAGAGTCTACAACATTAATTTTCCAGACGTCGTTGTTTAGAGATACGAGTTTGTACTCGGCTATCGTAATCGATTTCATAATCGATTGTATAGTGGAGAAATTTGATATCCCGACGGCATTTATTGGTGGAGGTGATTTTTCTTTCGGTTTAGCTGGATGTTGTTCTAGAGCTAGTTGTTTCTTGATGATGAACTGATTTCTGGAAACCTCTTTTGAAGTTGATGGTAAAGTCACCGCCATTTCTGGTGAGTGTTGCGCTTTCCTTTTCTTACTTGGTCTTTTATTCCGGTTCAACATCCAATTTGTTTCTCTTTCTAATTCTTCTTCATCCGTCTGGAATGAATTAATGCCATCATCGACTGAGTAGACAAATTAAAAATCATCATAATTAGATCCTGTTCACTACAATCATAGCAGTTGGACTGATCTATCTGACCATGTATGTGAGACCCCGTGAACATCTCTAGGATCGGTGAAATAAAATTTGAAAATTTATACAAATTCATGGAACTTCTAAGTAGCAAGTATGGCTAAATATCATTATAACTAAACCATGTGCATTCAATGTTAGAACTTTGTCTGAAATAGATTGAAATCAAAAACCTCAATATTTTCATAATTAAATCCCATTCACCACACACGTGGAGTTTTGATTTATCTATTCGGTCATGTAGGTGGAACCCCGTGAACATCGATATTAAAGTAGAAGACAGATATTAAAGTAGAAACATTGTGTAAAATAGCCTTCTTTAGAATTAAATAAACTTAGTAAATTGTTTCATAATTTTTTTCGTGCTTATCTTAAAATGTTAGAAAATTGTTTGTTCTTTACAACAACACTATTAGGACTTCAGGAACTTCTCTAATATAAATGTTAGAGATAATCTAATAATGTTTCAATTTCACTACAAGACAAATCGAATTGGAAATTTTTTAAATTTAACAGTGTAAATTTTTGGTATTATTTTTGGTATGTATTTCACAATCATATGTATAGATAAGTTAATTTTCCTTTTGCACATTTTTACAAAATAAATCAATTTCTGATTTCTCCTTTTTCTGTTCGTATTATTATTATTTATTTTTTATATTTATTTTATCGTATATTGGATTACTGATTTACAACCAAATGTTCTTATTCTAATTACAATATAAGAATTTCTTAACGCGATTACAAAATAGTTGATTAAGCAAATATGATTCATATTTCATTGCTATGTGAAACCCTTGCTCTATATGGCAATCTAAATAGAATGTGTGTTAACTCTTCTCCATTAAAATTTCAGATGTCTTGATTTGCTTTCACTTAAAAGAACTCCTTGAATTATATCACTATTGATAAAACAAATTTATGTTTTAAAGACTCAGGAATTAATTCCTGAGTAATTTCTATTTTATTAAATCTTTTATTTTAATTTTATTTTTTGTCATTTTATTCACAACAAAACAAAACTCTCTGATATTTGTTTAACAGAAAAAATTCACCGACTAATAGTTATTCTACTTTATGTGGAATTTTGTTCGACATTTCTGTTGCGCCAGCAGTATGTGGATTTTGATGCTTGCTTTCCCATGAGTTAGATTGTTACTTCTTAGTAACTCGACGCGTTTGTTGTCTCGTCAATTGAATTCTACTGTTTTGATGGTTTTCACAAATTGAATAGTTGAGTCGTTTCACCTTTGATATGCGACTCAAATAATAATGTGTTTGGTGTCGTCTTTGTTGTTGGATATGGCTCCTCCCCTCAGAGTAGTGCATGTCCTGTTGAGCGGGATAGTAACGGTTTTAAGTTTAGCTGTTGGCTTGTATCTTTTAATAATTCTGTGGGTTACAAAACAGATCATTATAGATATTATAAAAAAGATTGATGCATGCCCTGTTGAACTATGGAGCATGTGGTTGTTGTGTAATATTTTAATTTTGTCCAGGTTGGCTATGGAAGTGCTATATGTGAAGTTCTTCTCGTTGGACCTGATAGTGATTGAACCATTTTTGATTTTTATGAGTGTTTGAGTGCAGTCAATGTATCTAGATTCCTGTACTGTTAATAAATGTCCTGAAATTATTTTGTTCTTTGATGATTGTACTATTTCTATTAAGTCCTTTAAATCCTTTAACTGTTCAATTACGTGGTTTAGCTGGTTTTAGTGTTGAGAATGAATTTTTCTAATTCGTATTGTTGTCTGTTAATATTGGTCTCTGTAAAATTTTGTATGTCTTCTAATCTTCTTGCCATTGCGTATTAAATGTATTTTTTCTTTAATTTGATGGCTGAGTGATTTTGGTTTGTGTATATGTCATCAAATGAGTTCTGAATAACTAATAGGGCATGGTTATCTAGATTTTTAGTAATATCTTTAATGAAAAATCCAAGTCCATTGGCGAGTCCCCTTTTGGTTCGTGTTTGTCTAATTTATATTGAGTGATTATTTTCCTGGCAATTTAAAATTAATAAATAGTCTTTATTGGCGGATACTAAAGTGGATAGTTGGTTTAATTGAGTGCTAATTTGGTCTATTATATTTGAGTATGGATCTAACTGGATTATGTGAAGTAACTAGGTGTATTCACTAAGTTGATGGGTATTAATCCGTTATTTGTACCAGAGACTATGGTAATTCCGTTTTCTTTAAGTATATTCTGCTTCTATAGGTTGGTTCTATATGATTTCTTCTATCTACTTTTATATAGACCGGTTTTTCTTGCAACGTAGGGATAGTCTGTTTGGTTTTATTTAATTTACTAATTTAGTTTTTCTTTTTGTCTAATGAAAAAAAAAAAATCTTACGTTGTTCCAGATAGTCTACTTTATTTGTAAAATATACTCAATGAATGAACATTCAACAACAATGATGAACGCAAACAGTTCATTAAGTAATTCGAAATTCTTCAATTCAATGTTGCATGTTAGAAAAATAGAATTTCCTTCTTCCATTTCCATCTTGTTGATTGGATGTTTCTTTTTCTTGACCTTTAGAAAAAGTTCAATCAGTTAAGAATATTATAGTTCTAAATATTGCAGCTTTTGTGTAGTTTTCCGAGGTTTATTTCCTTTCATTAATTCATATGCCTGAGGCACGTACTCAAAGCATTTATTTGAAGTGAACATACAAGTGTTTAAGATATGTGAAGTGTTACCCTTCTCATTTTATCGAATGATATTTCTTCCTTTGTATTAGCTTCCTCTTTTCCTTTGTATTAGTCTTCACCTTACTAATTTGCTGCTTGGTTCCTTTAGTAAGAATAACCAAGTTAACGGGTTATGGTCCGTTAGTAGCCGAAACTAGTGCCCATAACTCTTTCTCTATAGTGGAGTAGATTTGCTCACTTTTGGAGGAGGTTCGAGATGCGTAGCATATCGATAAATCTTTTCTGATGTTCCCTTGTGGTAGTGGAAGTGCCCAGAGCCACGCTGCTGGCGTCCATTATCACAATGAACGGTTTGTTAAAATCGGGATACGTTAGGATAAGTTCATTACATAGAAATGGTTGGCATTGTTCAAAGTACTTGATATATACTCTTCATCTATAGTGAACTTTTTATTTTTCCTGAGTCAATTAGTTCAGAATTTGGTTATATGTGAAAAATTAGGAATAGATTTCCTATAGTACCCCATGAGACCAAGACAGCTTTTATCTGTTTCACCATCTTTGGTAAGGAAATTTTTTCCTTCCTTGAGTTCCTGAGGTGTGACAATATGGCTCAAAAACGTTTTTTCTTTATGCAGAACTTCCGATTTGTCCAACTATATTTTTAAATTAACTACCTGTAATTTGTGGAACACTTTATTTAGGTTTTCAATGTGTTCCTAGATCGACGTGGAGAACACAATGATGTCGTCTATGTAGCACAGACAGGTTTTCCCTTGTAAATCCCCAAGTACATTGTCCATTACTTTCTGTACATACTGGGTGCATTCTTCAGTCTGAATGGCATACGAACGTTTTCGAAGTGACCAAAATCGACTGTAAAGGCTGTCCTCGGTATGTCCTTTGGGTTAACTTCGATCTGGTGGAATCCAGATGCTAAGCTCAAGGTAGTGAAATACATACTTACCGAGTTTGTCCAATATATCGGTTATATTGGGTAGAGGGTATCGATCCGATTTCTTTGGAACTATCCAAATCGGAGAGCTTCAGGGAGAACAGCTAGGCCTAATAATTCTCTGCGTTAGCATTTCTATGATCTGTTTTTCTACTGCAGCCTTGATTACTATAATTTACGACCTCTACTTGCGCGTAATGGTTGATACTTTGGTAGATATCTTCAGGTATTATTAGATTTCCGTGAAGGATTATTGGGGTAACGGGTACACTGGCGATGAATTTACTTCGGGGTAAAATTTCATACTTTTGGGACATGTAATTTAATTTGTATAAAAGGGGAATTATTCCTTTGGGCAATATTAAAGGAGATTTCACAAGATCGATTTGCAATTTCAGTTGTTGCTTCAGTTCTCATTCGATGAGGCCATCAAAGTAGTCGTGGGATTTAATCAATAAACTTTGAATGGCTGCTTTGTTTTAAACTTCCCGAATCCATCTATGATAATGTGTATTGAACAAGGTTTAATTTGTAGACAGTTGTATCGATAAATTACAATTTATATTATATTATACTCGGATTGGATTTAAAATTGATTTGGTGAAGTCTATCAATAATTTACAAATTTTTCTTCTACCTCAGAACAGAAGTCTTTTGCCTTGGTAAGAGGCCATATTATAAGCATTCCAGAAAACCTACCCACATGTTACTCTTTTGAAATTTGTTGAACATATTTTGTAATTGGTACTTGTTTGTACAAACCCTTTGTGAAAGAGCCGTCATAAAATATCGCCCATCCCAGGAATCCTTCGATCCTTTTGTCCCGGTAAAATACCATATCACGAGCATTCAGATTTCTTAAATTAAATTTGTTGCAACTTACCTTTTGTAAAAGACCCGTTATTTAAACCACCTATCCCAAGAATCGTTCAATTCGTTTGTGTCGTTAAAAGACCGTATCACGAGCATTTCAGAAAACTACCCTCATGTCAATTTTTTGAAATTTGCTGAACAGATTTCTTAATTCAGGATTGTTGCAACAATCCCTTTGCAAAAGATCCGTGATTTATATCGCCAACCTCAGGAATCGTTCATTTTGTTTATCCCGTTAAAAGACCAAATAAAAATCATTCCAGAAAACCTACCCACCCACATGTCAATCTTTTGAAGTTTGTTGAACAGATTTCTTAATTGAAATTTGTGCAACAACCCCTATGTACAGGACCCGTTATTTCGCTAGCCCCAGAGATTGTTCAAATCGTATGTCTCGCTCGGTAAGAGAACATATCATGAGCATTACAGAAAATCTACTCAGATGTCAATATTTTGAAATTTGTTGAACATATTTCTATTTTGAATCTTGTCCGCATAAATCCTGTGTGTGTGTCTTTTAGGAAGGTGACTTTTATTATTAGCACTTTGAAAATTTACTAATATTGAGAAAACTTACCCGCATTCTTGCCTTTTTTATAATTTGGTAGTATGATTTTTTATTTCATATTCTAATAAATAAGTTTTGTGTATGTGATGCGTTATTTATGTTTCCAACATATACGAGTAAGGTTATATCACAATACTAATGAAACAACAACAATAATAATGAAATTCTTGCAATAAAATCTTTGGAAATGACTCGCTGAAAATCTATAATTTATTCTTATGCCCCTAAGTCTAGAGCACCCAGAGGATTTCGGCTGTCTTTGTGTACACCTATAGTAACACTTAGATAGTCGCGTCTACATCGCTGGGGCGGATACAGCTTTGGCGGTAGAAAAGTGCAACCGGAGACCAGATGCAAGTGGTATAACTTGGCAAAAACAAGCAATGAGATATAAGTGTGTAACAATGAGATATAAGTGTAAAGCAAAAAGCTTTGTTTTTTGCAACCTACCTATGGAGAACACGTTCCAGCACGTTTCAATCTTAACCTATAAATGCAAAGAAATCACCAGGATATGACTGTACAAATGACAGGACAAATAGTAAAAGCTTTTGCTAAACAATGATTACGTAAACTCCTGTAGAAGTACAGGCCCTTGACAGAGTATGGCATAAATTCTTGGAATACAAATTACTTTACTAACCCAAAGGTCAACTGGATACCAATAGAGCAAATTCCCTATGCAAATATGGTAAAATAGCTAGGCATGACTTTAGACGCGAAACTCAAATGGAAAGAACATGTCAAAAAGAGAAAAGAAGAGTTAAACATTAAATACTGAAAGATGGATTGGCTCTTAGGAAGAAATTCCGAGTTAACTTTACATAATAAATTGCTACTATACCGGCAAATTCTAAAACCTGTGTGGACTTAGGTATTCAGCTCTGAGACTGTACAAAGAAAACCAATGTCAATGTCATTCAGTCATTCCAAAGCAAATTGCTACGTGGACTAGTTAATGCACCGTGATACTTAAGAAATGCCAACCTCCATAGAGATTTGAAGATAGATCACTGAAGAAATAAGCAAGCACTCGAGAAAACACATGCAACCTATTGGTCTTCACTAAAATGCTGAGGTACGTCGTATGATGAGTCAAGCCCACTAAAACGACTGTGGAGGAAGAAACCACTTAATCTACTAGATCCAATCTAGATCGACTAAAAATATAATAAAAATGTAAAGGGGACTAGTCAAAGGGCTACTTTATTATTTAAAGTTTCTTATGGGTTGCTACACATTTTATTTAGGCAACAACAATAAACAATTTCGGCTTACATTCGTAAAATTAGAGACACGTCCTATAAGGAAGACGATACGACCAAAACTCAGTTCGAAATTTATTTCTTTAATTTGGCATGTTAATACTCATACATACACGTATTTACTCCATGTAGTGTTTCCTATTGATCGAAAATGAGATTATATAGTCCTTTGTATAAGTTTGAATGGTGTTTAAATGATTTTAACATCTGGAGCGTTATCTGATTATATTACATCTCTTTGATCTCTATTTACAAGGTTAATAAAATGATTTTTATCACTAAAATCATGTTAATAGTTCTCATTATGGGTGTTATTGTCGTTATTGATACAAATATATTATCAAAAGCATTTCATATTTGCATATATATATATATATATATATATATATATATATATATATATATATATATATATATATATATATATATATATATATATATATATATATATATACGCTTAGTATGAAACAGGTACAGTTTAATTTCATGTTTAATTTGATATTTTTACACTTTTGAAGGAAATTTGGTTATAAATTCGTTTGATAACTGCTTTTTAAATTAGTTTATATTTACAAGTTAATTAGGGGATTTCATTTGATCACAATTTAAAATTCGAATTAAAAATCTATTAAAATATTAAAGAAGGGTTTTAAACAAAACAAACAATTCAGGACGATTAGAGTACATACATACCTAACATGTACAAATCGATGGGGTTGTTTCGCACCTATATATAATGTTAATGTTGTGTATTAACACGACTAGGGATTGGGTTAGATAATGAGACTAGCTATGAATATTATACGTTAGCTACTGGTATCATATAAACAGATCGGTAAAAGCTTGTCGTGTAATCGTAGCGTCTGTTATGGTTGTTATCGCGTGTACATGCTAGCTTGGTATCGGGATGGTCGAATCTGGTCAAGGTTCAACTAATCCCAGTTATGGGCGAGTTATATTACACATTGTAATCTATGTGGTTGTCAACACGTAATTTATCATGTAGATACATATTGATTTTTTGTGTCCCTGGCGTCGACAATGTAGACAACGTCGACAATTTATTTTATGTTGTTTGATAAAGTTGTTGGCTAGCTATAAACATTTGTCTAATTGCCCTAGTGGCCAAATTAGTCTAAATATTGATACGAAATCGCATAAAGTGTTTGTGAGATTATGGACCGACTTTTACGTTGACCTAATTAATGGACCGACCTCAAGAGATGATTTTCATTCGATTCTAATCAACATTATGAAGTAAGTTGCTCACTACTAAAATACGTGTAAATTATATTAATAATTACTAAAAACTAATTCTAATTTTACCAAATATTTTTTAAATCAAAAAACTGAAGCAAATCTAAAATCAGAAATATTTCTGTTATAAAAACGGCTGATTAATATAATATGTTCGATGATTATAAAAGCGTGTAATTCAACCTTATAAAAAATTCTTTATTAATTAAAATTCATACTGAATTTTAAAATTAAATTTATTTATTCGATATGTCGAGCCCATTGCTCATTCTTAAGATTTAACTAAAAAATAAAATTATTAGAAAAATTTGTTTTGTAAAATTACTTGATCGGAAAACTTACTTATTATAGGAAATGAATTAAATTTTAAATTACATCTCCTCGCACTCGAGTAATATGAAATTCAAACTAGCAGTGTCATTTGCAAGAAGAGTGCTATCACCGTCCAGCAGAGAATTTCGTAATGATAACATCAATATCATATCATAACTAACATACTTCATAAAAACAATTACCCCAACAAAATTATTAGAAAATCATTAGCAAAAGCAAAACAACCAAACTAGAATTCACAAACTCAAACCCATACGAGTGTCGAGGATTTTACAATGAAATTTAATAGTATAACGTATGTCAACAACTTAACACATCAGATCGTAAAACTATTCAAACCTAATCCTAATGACGGCCACATAAATATCAAAATTGGTTCCAAAGTTCCTAAAAAAATTAACAAAAACATTTACCAAATTAAAAGACAAAATGCCGACTGATCAACAACATAATGTCATATATGAAATTCCTTGAGAATGTGTGAAAGCAAATGTGGGTCAAACCACCAACAAATTACGCAGCCGTTTACAGAAACATCAAAGCGATGTAAGATGCAAAAATCGTAGTACAGCGTTAACAGTCCATTCACTTGACAACAATCATGTATTCCACTTCGATCAGACCAGAATCCTACACAGATAAAAAAAATGAAAATAATAGACTCATCATATAATCAGCAGAAATCACGTCGAATCTCACAAAAAACATCAATTTCAAAACTAATACTAACAAACTTTGTCTAGATTTCAAAAAAAACGATTAAGATTTACAATTATTTTATTTTTTTGGGTTTAATTTTTTAGTTATTTTAAATAATATTACAATTACTCATACAGCTCATCATAATATAAGCATGCTCTCGGTGTTGCTTTGATTGCGGTTTTGCACCACAATTAGTACAATAATATATCGCTCATTTGCTGCACAGTGACACAACTCAAAATTCACTTATTTCTAAGATATTCGAATCAAATGATTCCCAATAATTAATATTTTTATTATTTTGTTTCAAAGTATACACTCTTATGTAGATATTTCTAACAAATTAGATAAAATTCCATATCAAAAAACATTCATCACACGCAAAATATTAAAGAATTATAAAAATTAAGATCCGACTGAGGATGTAGGAATCGAAAAAAAAATATTTTACTAATCAGAATGTACTTTTATTTACTTTTGAAAAACGCCGTTTTTACAAACAATTTTGAGTGATATTTTTTATTTTGATATTTTCAAATCGCTCTAGTGAAAAATTAAAGGCCTTCGGTGATAATTGTATGTCGTGAGCAAGTGTTTTTTATTGGTACAAATTGTTCAATGAGGGTCGAGAACGTGTTGACGACGAACCATGTCTAGGACGACCATCAACATCAACTGATGATCAACACGTTAATAAAATCAAGGAATTGGTGCTCGAGAATCGACGATTAACAGTCAGAATATCGTGCCAAAGGTGGGCCGAAGCCGAAAAAACCACGTCAAAGCAAGTCAAAAATCAAGGTGATGTTGTCAGTTTTCTTCGATTATCGAGGTGTGGTGCACCCCGTATTCCTTCCGACCGACCAAACTGTCAACAAGGAATACTATTTGAGTGTTATGCGTCATTTGCGCGAAGCTATTCGTAAAAAGAGGCCGGAATTATGGGTCGACAACTCTTGGTTTTTGCACCACGATAATGCACCTTCTCATACTGCATTGGTTTTACGTGATTTTTTCGCCAAAACACCCATATCGTTCCGCAACCACTGTATTCGCCTGATTTAGCTCCGTGTGACTTCTGGCTGTTCAGCAAACTCAAACGACCGATCCGGGGAAACCGTTTTGAGTCAATTGAAGACATTAAACGTGAATCGCTACGCGCATTGAAGGCTATTCCGGAAATTGACTTTAACAACGGTTTCGAGAATTGGAAAAAACGTTGGCACAAGTGTATTGAGGCCGGGGGGGGGGGGATTACTTTGAGGGGAACGAAATAGATTTGGAGAAATAAATAAAGAATTTTAAAATTATGAACATTTTCTTAGTATTTTTCCCCCACAGTATTAAATCTAAAATCCTTTATTTACTCTCCATCATTCAGTAGATACATTATTTATGTGTAGATAATCGATTTAATTTCTCTGTGGTCGTCGGTCACGTCTATATTACAGACAAATGTTACACTTTGATAAACTCTATATATAATGTCCTGACAAAAATGTCACTAGAGCACGATGACAAAACACGAAGATTTGGTATTACTCGCCCTTGAATGCCGCAATTTTCACAACGAAATGGTCTGTGACACGCGATCTTATGATAAAGCCGTTACATCCTTCGTTGTAGGTCGTAGCGAATTAAAGTTTAAAAATAATGTTTGTCAAATAACCATTAAATCTGTGATTTATATATTGGTTGTTTCGTTAAGATCTTTACATCATTGACTGTAATCCATAAACTGTCGCTTTAATTCGAAATTTCGCTGCAATTCATATTTATCACGTGCTGTGCTAGCATTCCAATTCAATCGACAAATATAAAACACTACTACTACCAACTATCGGACTAAATACTCCTTAATGCCTCCGGGTAATTACGACAACACAATCTCTTGAACCAACGTAGTTGTCGTCCAATAGGTGGGAAATAATATTTAGTAAATATGAATGGGGCAAAATTAACGGCGAACTTGCTAGCCTCACTTTATCAGTATAAGACACATTCCTTCACCTTGATGGGATCAAACACTAATATTTTCGCGGTAAACATTTGACCTCGATGAAAATTTTTCGGTTATTTCGATTATTTTAATATTATCACGTTTAAATAGCTCATTATATTTAAATAAAAAATACGATAGATTGTGATAGTTCTGTTATTCGATTAGATTTTTTATAATTATTCTTCAAATGTTAATTATTCTCGAATGGTAGCCATGGGCATGGAAACAACATATGTTTCATTTTATAGAGAAGACCTCGACTAGTCACTCAAACAATTCACAACATTTTCAATTGTGGATTCGTCACAGTGAAATAAACCAGTGATAGTTCAGTTTTACCATGTTCACTTTGGTATGTATATATACGAGTATTAAATTGCCCACTCCAACGGCAGCGACCATAAACTGGGGTCAAATTTATAAAATGGATCAGTAAAAGAATGTGAAAAACATTGACATATTACCGAGAGTTGGGTGATATTGTATTCTACTCTAAGAAATCCCCATATTTTTACTCTCAGCCCCGAAAATTCTTGCTATCCCGATAGTTAAAAACTCTCATGACTATCGCAATTTTCTGGGTTCAGAGCAAAATATGGGGATTTTTTGTGCAGTGCACATCGTTTGATAGGTGAATGTTTAAGGAGCATGTACGATTTTTTTCCAATTTTTCTATTCATAGGAGTAAAGTTTCTTAAAGTTGTAAAGTACAATGCACTTAGTGCATTTGCCTTTTTATCATCAATCTTTTGAGAATTTAAATTAAGCAATTTAAGCTTTTTTCGCTTATTGAAATGACTTATTTAGGTAACGTATTCTACATGCTATACAGGGTGGTACGCATGCAGTACACTCCTGGCTTTTAAAGAAAAAAATTTATGTATGTTATGTACCTATATATTTATATATATATATATATATATATATATATTTTTTTTATTATTATTACTATTATTGCTATTGTAATCTTTATTATTATTATTATTTTTTGTTTATTTATTATCTATTACAATTATTATAAAATTACTTCTTAACCACTAATTATATAATATTAACTTTTATTTCTTATTTAACAGTTATTTATAATATTCTAAAATTTTAAGTATTACAATTATATGATTTCACTCTATCCTTATGTATCAATTTGTTTTTATTATTTAATTCTATCATTACATTAACATTATCTACTACAATTAGTAATTGTAAGCCCTTACTATAACCAACTCAAAACTATATCAGTCATTTCCGGCAAATCATAATGCTAGGAGAATGACAATTATTAATTTAGGTATTGGGCCACATGGAATCTGGCCGATTGCGCCTATCCTACCATACGGCTAGTGTTTAGTGTTCATTTCCGGTAAATCACATTTCTAGGAAAATGGCACGATTTTCTCATATTCTTATATAGGCCCATATGGAACCTGGTACTGCCCTTTTAGTCATTGTGCGCCCTTACTATAACCAACTCAAAACTATATCAATCATTTCCGGCAAATCATAATGCTAGGAGAATGGCAATTATTAATTTTTGTATTGGGCCACATGGAATCTGGCCGATTGCGCCAATCCTACCATATGGCTGTTATTACCCGACTGGCCACAGATAGACCGTCCTATAAGTTATTCAAAACATAAAGAATCATTTCCGGCAAATCATATTTCTAGGAAAATGGCACGATTTTCTCATATTGTTATATGGGTCCATATGGAACTTGGCCATTTGCGCCAATACTACCATACGGCTGGTAACGGCTGGTACTGCCGTCTTAGTCATTGTAAGCCCTTACTATAACCAACTTAAAACTATATCAATCATTTCCAGCAAATCATAATGCTAGGAGAATAACAATTATTAATTTTTGTATTGGGCCACATGGAATCTGGCCGATTGCGCCAATCCTACCATATGGCTAGTGTTGCCCGACTGGCCACAGTTAGACCGTCCTATAAGTTATTCAAAACATATAGAATCATTTCCGGCAAATCATACTTCTCGGAAAATGGTACGATTTTCTCATTTTCTTATATGGGCCCATATGAAACTTGGCCATTTACGCCAATACTACCATACGGCTGGTACTGCCCTCTTAGGCATTGTAAGCCCTTACTATAATCAACTCAAAACTATATCAATCATTTCCGGCAAATCATAATGCTAGGAGAATGGCAATTATTAATTTTTGTATTGGGCCACATGGAATCTGGCCGATTGCGCCAATCCTACTATACGGCTGGTGTTACCCGACTGGCCACAGTTAGACCGTCCTATAAGTTATTCAAAACATAAAGAATCATTTCCGGCAAATCATATTTCTAGGAAAATGGCACGATTTCGAACTTGGCCATTTGCGTCAATACTACCATACGGCTGGTACTGCCCTCTTAGTAATTGTAAGCCATTATTATAACCAACTCAAAACTATATCAATCATTTATGGCAAATTATAATGCTAGGAGAATGGCACTTATTAATTTTTGTATTGGGCCACATGGAATCTGGCAGATTGCGCCAATTCTACCACACGGCTAGTGTTGGCCGACTGGCCACAGTTAGACCGTCCTATAAGTTCTTCAAAACACAAAGAATCATTTCCTAAAATCATATTTCTAGGAAAATGCCACGATTTTCTCATATTCTTATATGGGCCATATGGAACTTGGCCATTTGCGCCAATACTACCATACGGCTGGTACTGCCCTCTTAGTCATTGTAAGCTCGCACTATTAGTATTTTAAAATAGTATCAATAGCTATCTTTAATCAAAACACAATTATTACCTACAAATCATATTCAGAAAAGCTATTTATAATCATGTATTCATACGTCGAGTACAAAAACAACAATTAAATGAAATAATCTGGGATGGATATTTTGTTGTTTTTTATTCAACTTAAACAAATTTCTGTCTTATACAAGTTTAAATAGAAAAATCTGGGATGAGATGAAATGTATTGTTTAAAGAAATTTTATTTTTTTCTTGGATGAAAAACTGGGCTAACTTCATATGCCTTACTAGCAAAACATAATAAATATTCATTTAGTACACGATAATTTCTTTCCATGGTTCCTAAAGTTTGATGATGATAAGCTGTAGATGTTCTGTGCTCAATTTGCAACGTCTTACATATATTATTAAATATTTCATTTACGAATACGGTTCCTAAATCTGTTGCTCTTAATATTTCCAAATACTAAAATATAATGTTCAATTAAAGTTCTCGCGATAGTGATCGCAGATTTATCCCTCATTGGTACTGTTATCACATACTTTGTTAATTCACATTGAATACACATTGAACATTTTATTTATTGATTGAATGATGTCCTGTTTTTAATGTCATAAGTTTAGTTAATAAAAGGTTCAATTCGTCTAATAATTGTCGACAAGTAATTTCTGTAAAATTTGATATAATTTCCTGTATTGAGTTTTTCAGTTCTAAAATTGTCGTCTCTATTGGATCTAAGCCTATGATATGTAAAGAATAGTTGTATGTTTTTGGGATTAATTTATCAAATTCTTTAATAATGGTGTATCCGTTATCAGTCTCGATTTTCTCGACTGAGAATTGAGCATGTATCGATAGTGTCATCAGTATCATCAGTGTTAATACGATTATAATCTGCAAATTTTAGAGGTCGTTTAATGTTAGTCGGGTGTATGTTTGCTAAATTATGTCTGCGGAATTTCGGTTGGTCTTTATGTCTTAAAGACTTATAGTTTTTAGTATAACCTTGCTCTCTAACTTCCTCGTAATTTTCTCTAGTTCTGTTATATTTGTCTAATCTTTTATTTTGGGCAAGTGTTAGGTCCTTATAGATGTCTTCTTTGTTTTGAATACCTTCTTCTGCTTTTGATGGGGTACCTTTTATTGTACTGTGTGTGGTACTAGTTATTATAGGTTTTGATTGCTTCTAGCATTTGAATTCGTACTGGATTCATTTGTTCTAGATTTAATGTTCTTAATTTTTCCGTTAAGGAATTATTTAAGCGTTCCACATCTGCGTTTTCCGTGTGGCTATTTGGTTTAGCTAAGTGTAATTCAATATTTTGTTCATTTAGAAATTCTTTAATATTAATATGCTTGAACTCAATGTCAGCTATGATTTTTAAGGGTTTTTTGTGATTAAAGTACATTTTAAGTTTTTCTATTATCTCAATATGGGTTCTATTTTCTAAAGGATAGGCTGTCGCGAATTTTGTGAATTTATCCATTGTCGAAGAATTTATAAGCGATGGTAGATAATTAACAGTTTCATAAGCACATTATGGCTACAGTGACAACTATTAGTCACTAGTACAAACTAACGGTTATTCGTTTAGTCGACAAAATACAGTATAAGCACATAATGTACTACAGAAACGACAGTTAGAAACCATAGTTTTTTGACAATACCTCTAAAATAGTTCCTACTTACGCCAATAGGTGGCTCTAATTGAAAAAAAAAATCACGTTAAAAGATTAAAAAAATTTAGAAGTGTAAAAATAAATTCTCTCTCTTCGACTATCTGTCAAATTGTTTGGGTCATCATTTGTCAAACAGTGAGCGAATCAGTATCAATGTCAGCCGTTAAATGACTTTAATGATAATTCGCCGGAAAAATATGCATTATGCAAAATATGTGATAAAACTTTTACCCAAATCAGACCACTTGAAATACATTTATAGAGCCATACGGATATAAATTCGTTTCAAAATGTGAATATGCACGCGAAACTTTATCCGATTTGACCAAAATTACACCAAACCGAAGATCACGATACATTAAACCGATTCGTTATTAATGATACCAAATGCAATAGTTTATCCATACATGTGAAAAGCTTTGTCTATGCGCAATTTGTGGTGAAGGTTTTTGCAGATCAACTTGTTCGACATATGCATATTCATACCGGCGTTCTGCCACATAAGTGTAAACTTTGCGATCGAGCTTTTACCCAATCAAATGATTTAACACTTCACCGAGAAAAACCATACGTTTGTGGAATACGTGGGGATCGGTTTATTCAGGGTGCTGCACTACAAACACATCGCAGAGTGCACGGTCATTATAAAGAAAACCAACCAGCGCCATTTGCGAGTATCAGTGTAAATAATCCTAATCAGTATACAAACGAAAATCGAGTAAACCATGTTGGATACATTCCACTAAATACTACAATGGCATCGACTACAAATTCCGTTATAAAGCCAATCAAGACGTTATATACCAAATATAAAAAAATGATCTAAGTCTAGCGCACCATCGCCATCCAACAATATACCTAGTCGACTTCACCAAACGTAATGCAACAACAGCAGCACCAAATGAACTCACCAATGCCAGTAAATCATATGAATGATATACATTCACCAAGATCCCAACTCTCAGCTAGCTCGACAACTCCTACTCCGATCGGGAATCATCAACCTGCAAATCTAGTGGGAAATAATAATTTCCATAATACCCCACCTATCCTATCACCACCTCATTCCACATCACAACGAATCCTACCAAATTTTGGATTCCCATATGCTCCAAATCTAGAAATATTTACAATTTTAATTGTAACAATTTGAATGTATCACTCTTCAAGGAAACTATGCTGATAAATGCAGTCGAACTTTGTTCAAAAAAATGTGTTTTTACAAGTAAAAATTGGAACTTATTGACCGCCGAGTAAAATACGAAAAAATAAATGAATTTCTTTTCCATGTTCTAGTGCTAGGTCACAATTAAAATTTTGTTTGTGAATTTTTCATTTTGATAGCTACGTCATTGCAGACTTGGTATGCCTATTTTTAATCAAACCAATATCTGGAAAATATGTAGAGTAGTCTTATGTGCTTAAATTAATTACTAGATAATGTCTTGTTAGTTTTCGGTTTCTGATTTATAAACTAATTTCGCACAGTCGTAGACAATTCACTTCTGTATTCAATGGTTTGTCTAGCACCACATTAAATTCAGCTCTTCACTAAATTAAAAATTGCCATGGTATACATGTTCTGTTTATCTGTTTTATATTTGTTAAAGATTCAAGTTAACAACGTCGATAAGTAGTCGTGTATAAATGGGCGTATAACAAACTCTGAGATTCTGCAATCTATAAATTTTACAGCACAGTTGAACATACCAGCTTCTATTTTTTATCTGCATGACTCCTGGGAATCAATTTAATCTAACAGTATGTTGAGCTGCTATTTTACGTTGATATGAATAATTTAAAGTGATGTCGAACATTTTCGAATTTTGTTGGTTATTTATTTTTAAGTAAAATTTTAAAAGCTAATGTCATAAACTGAATACTATTATTAAATGGTATGTCATTGTAAACATTACAAGAATTCATTCCGGGTGCCTAATGATTTTGTTTTAAATTTAGTTAATTATTTGGTACAATTTACAATTACTCACTATATAAGCAAGATTTGAAGGGATGAATGAGTAGATATTTAAATTGAAAATTAGAATTTAAGCATTTCCTTACCTATCCTTACCTAACAATTAAATGATAAATCCGTTTGACCTCTTCTAATGTTGTTCAGCTCCATCGTTCAATATTGAATTGTTTGCTTGTTTTAAATGTTTGCAATCTATTTTAGCTAAAGCACTTCCACTCTCTGAGCTCTGCACTCTAACAGGCGGTCATATTTCGCATGTGATTAAGAAAAGTGATAAATCTCAAAAAATGAACTTTTTGAATCACCATCGGTTTCTGGTAGTCTAAACGCTCCACCAGTAACTATCATTAAAATTCTACGTGCCAAGAATATTAAAGGAAGGGACCCAAAGGAACCCAACCCGTTCTACCGAACGCTCTCTGACCGATTTTGTCAGGATGCAGGACCCATAGAATTGAGATAATAATAATCCTCGTTAATGATCAAGTATATGCCACGTAACGTGAAGCTTGCCAAGAATTAAATCTTCTTGAAAACGATGCACATTGGGACACTTCACTCGCTGATGCTTCGAATATTTCTCAACCACAGCAAATATACTAGTTATTTGCAGTCATATTGACAACGTGCTTCGCATCCTATCGAAATGATCTCTAGTAAAAGTACAATGACTACATGATTGAAGACAGCCTAAATCGTTTGCGTGCAATTAATCAAAATCAAGACATTCAATTCACACCAAAAGTGTATATAATCCATTGGTTTCGATTGAGGACATATGTTTTGAAATGGCTAACAAAGCACTGGTTCAATTGGGAACGGCGAAGACGAATCGATCTGCAAACGATATTTTCGATCGTGATTTACAACGAGAAAAACATTTTAATGTCGAGGAATTGAGTATTTGTTGCGTCGAATCTTTCGAAATTGGTTCCAGAACAACGCTTAGTATATGACAGAATTAGGCCAAATATACCATCTCATCGGAAGTTTACTCCTACCTCCTAACAGTCCTGAATATTTACAAATATATTTTCTTTCGCATCAAGACCAATTATCTGCTCGGTTAAATATAGTGCCGAATCTTAGAACGGAATTGATCACAAAACTACAAAAACATTACAGGAACATAATTGTTACGTAAAAAGTTTCAAGTACAGCCTTAAAATAAATCCAGGAGCAGGTAATTAAAAACTTATGCAGAACAACGGCCCGCAAATGAACTACTAATGACTACTAATGAAGTCGTTGTTAAAAGCACAGCGAAGATAAAGGGCCAAGAGATATTGTATTGTAATACCGTTACGGACAATTATCGCGTATATCAGAATTGCATCGGTCGTATGACACTTTACAGTACTCGGTGATGTTTGCTAGAGGAAAAGATGGTTTCAGATATGCCACTCACAAATTGTCCACGTAATAAAACATTTACCTGTATGCAGTTTTATGCGTTTCGGCTAATGGTGAAAAATCGGTATTTAACCAATATTGTGTCAATAAGATAGTAAAAATGATTTTGGAAAATTTACAATACATCCACACAAATCAAGCAAACTTAAGAGCTGGAAATTATGTCCACTTGAGAGATGCAGTGAATGCAGATCAAAATATTAACGCCCGAAATATGGGTCAAAGTGTTATACTGCCATCGACATTCACCAGATTACCAAGATACGTGCACGCGAAGACCCAATACGCTATGATCTATGTCAGAAATTTTGGCAGACCAGATTTATTTGTTACCTTTACAAGCAACCCTAAATGGACTAAGGTAAAGGAGGAGCTATGTCCTAATTAAATATGTTTTGAAAGGCATGGCATCATAGCATGAGTATTCAATTTAAAAATGAAAAAGTTAATGAAATTTTTAAGCCAAAATGCTATATTCTGTGACACAAAGGCTTTTACATACAGCATTGAGTGGAAAAAAGAGAGTTACCTCATGCACATATTTTCCTATGGTTGCAAACGAAATTACAACCAGCAAAAATTGATTTGCTAATAATCAACTGAACTACCAAACCGAGATCTGGATTATATCCTCCATAACATAGTTCTTAAAATATGGTACACGGTCCGTGTCGAGAATATAACATTGCTGCTCATTGCATGGCCAACTGCATTTATACTGTAAAAAATATCCTCGCAATTTAATTGCAGAAATATAAACCATAATACTGGTGGAGTGACTACAACTTTGACTTTCCGAGGTCATCAAACTGTAATAGATAACAGATGCATTGTTCCTTATTCTCCTATGTCTAGGAGCTTTATTGCACATATCAATGTGGAATATTGTCATTCGGTTCAGGCAATAAAATATATATGTAAATATATAAATAAAATATCGGTCAAGTCACTGTTTCAGTAGGAAAAAAGCACAGTGAGATCAAAAATATTTCGACGGTGGGTATATTGGTGCATCAGAGGCTGTTTGGAAACTTCTAGAATTTCACATCCACCAAAGATATCCAACGGTTGTTCATTTGGTAATCCATTTAGAAAACTAACCGAGGGTGTCCTTTACAGTAGACAATCTCCAACATATATAGTAGTACATTCGAAAATTTACCCTCAACAACACTTATGGCATTTTTCGAATTATGCAGAAATGATGACTTTGGTAAAACCTTATCATATAACGAAGTGCCATAATATAACACCTGGGCTAATAACAAGTTCTCGCTACGGAAATGTGGACAACACGTCGAAGGACATCCCGGCATTAAAAAGACTCTGCGCCGAGTGAAATGTACAGTATCTATCCTAGCTCGTTTGTTAAATATTGTTCATCGACGCTTCTGGTGGAACAGGGAATACCTTGTTGATCAAATTAATTTTGGCTAAAGTTAAATCAACAGGTAAAATCGTATTCGCACTTGCTTCATCTGGAATAGCAGCTAACTGCTCAGCCGCGGTAGACCCACCAATTCTACTTTTAAATTGCCTCTAAATATTTTTTTTTTCAACGAGAAGCAGTATGTGCAATTCGCAAAAATGGATCACTAGGAAAAGTCCTCCAAGAAGTTGTTATAATTATGTGGGATGAGTGTACAATGAGCTATCGATAGCACATTGAAGATATAAACAGAACTTTGAAGTATATCAGGAATTCAGAAAAAGCAATGGGTCACTTTGATTTTCACTGGAGACTTTCGCCAACCATTGCCTGTACTCCCCAAAGGAACGCGAGCAGACATTATTAAAGCGTGTTTAAATTCCTCACCTCTGTGGAGTTCAATTTAAACCTTTACATTATAGAACAATATGAGAGCTCATTTAGAAGATGGTGGCTATAATTTTTCGGGTTGATTATTAAGATTAGGCGACGGCAAAGTGCCTGAACCAAACGGCCTAATTAAAATTGGCAGCGAGTTAGGAAAGATTGTAACACCCCTTTATGACTTTATATTAAACTTTTATTCTAGCAGAGAAACCATATTCGAAAGCTATCGTATCTGCGAGAAATTCTTCTGTTGACGAAATTAACGATGAAATTTTAAAAAAAGTACTTGAATTTGAACAGTCTAAATCCTTGAGGATTTCCACTACATTGGCATAAAATCAAAGTCGATATACCAATTATTTTATCGCGGAATCTGAGTCCTCTAAATCCCATTGCATAGACAAGCTTGCAAGCCAAATCGTTGAGAAACAACCTCATCGAAGCTACCATCCTCACGGGGCCAGCATCTGGACAATTGGCTCACATACCTCGCATCCCGATGATATCCATGACAGATTTACCTTTTTCTTTTAAACGATTACAATTTTTTGTAGAATTTTCATTTGCAATTACAATTAATACGTCACACGGACAAACATACAAATATGTAGAAGTAGACTTGAGGAATGAATGTTTTTCTCACGGCAATTATATGTCGGAATGTCCAGGTCGGGAAGTGCAAGAAAGCAATTTATTTTAATTCCAGACACAACCGAAACCAAAAATGTAGTTTACTCGGAAGTTTTAAATAGATTGATAATAGATAGATATGTGAATAAATATATCTGTAAAGATCTCATAACTTTTAAACCAAAACTAATTTATTTTAATTAACTAAAATAAGGGTTCCTATACGGATTTAGTTTTCAGAAACTGCCTAAAAGCGACTCAAATAAATTCTTGACAAAATATTTAAATGTATATTTAAGGTTGTCTATTTGTATATTTGTTCTGGCTGTCTGTCTGAATATTTCTTTTTTGTATGCATGTGAAGTTAGACCTAACCAGTATAGAACTAACTTTAGGATTAGTTTAGCACAAACTTCACACGCTTGTATACGCGCGTGAAGTTAGACCTAACTTAATCCTAACCAACAAAAACAAACGAAAATTTGTATGTATTGGTTAAAATGTAAACCAAGAATGTCATTTAGGCGAAATATTGAATTTATGAACTAATAACTAATAGTTAGGTTCAACATTTATTAGAATGGAATATAAGAATTCATTATTTTCTTAAGAAATTTAATATCTAGAGACCTAATATGTTTATCAAGAATGCTATTAAGTTTTTCTGATAGGTCTAGATTAGGACTATCTACATGCTAAGCCATTTAGGGAGCTAATAATTCTTGCGCGATCAAATTAATTTTTTGCTGTGCTTTACTAACCTGAGAAGTTAGGATTTTCTTAAGAAATTGAATATCTCGAGACCTAATATGTTTATCAAAAATGTTATTATGTTTTTCTGATAGGTCTAGGTTAGGACTATCTATACTCGAAGCCATTTGAAAAGCTAATAATTTTTGCGCGATCTAATTAATTTCTAGCTATGCTTTACTAACCTGAGAAGTTAGGATTTTCTTAAGAAATTGAATATCTCGAGACCTAATAATCAAGAATGTTGTTATGTTTTTCTGATAGGTCTAGGTTAGGACTATCTATATTCGAAGCCATTTGAAAAGCTAATAATTTTTGCGCGATCAAATTAATTTTTTGTTAGACTTTACTAACCTGAGAAGTTAGGATTTTCTTAAGAAATTGCATATCTCGAGACCTAATATGTTTATCAAGAATGTTGTTATGTTTTTCTGATAGGTCTAGATTAGGACTATCTATATTCGAAGCCATTTGAAAAGCTAATAATTTTTGCGCGATCAAATTAATTTTTTGTTAGACTTTACTAACCTGAGAAGTTAGGATTTTCTTAAGAAATTGCATATCTCGAGACCTAATATGTTTATCAAGAATGGTATTATGTTTTTCGGATAGGTCTAGATTAGGACTATCTATATTCGAAGCCATTTGAAAAGCTAATAATTTTTGCGCGATCAAATAAATTTTTTGTTAGACTTTACTAACCTGAGAAGTTAAGGTTTTCTTAACATTCTTGATAAACATATTAGGTCTCGAGATATTCAATTTCTTCTACTTCTCAAGTTAGTAAAGTCTAACAAAAAATTAATTTTATTTCCATTCTGGAGTATGAGTCGTTTAATTATTGACTAACGCTTATTTCAGGAATGTGCTTTACATCTGGCCCCTACGTCTCTTATCATATCGTATCATATCACATCATATTTTCATAATAACGTTTAAAGTCTTAAAGAGTATAAGTGCTGCCTGTTCTGTACAATAAATAAAACTCTTGAACTACTCGATCACGCTGTAATCGATAAACTACCTAACACAAGACCATCATTTACAAA
Source organism: Nephrotoma guestfalica (assembly GCA_963691935.1). Taxonomy (NCBI): domain Eukaryota; kingdom Metazoa; phylum Arthropoda; class Insecta; order Diptera; family Tipulidae; genus Nephrotoma; species Nephrotoma guestfalica. The sequence goes on along the minus strand of OY829916.1, from coordinate 11,971,449 downwards.
TCACACTCGCAAAACCAAATATTTACATTTAATAATTCAATGCTATGTAAATAACATAAATTCAAACCTAATAGCAGTATCTCAAATTATTTAACATGGTTAAATATGCTAATTGCAATGTAATTACATTTAATCACCGAAATAGAGGCAATATATGTAGTAAGTACTCCGTTTATGTTATAACACTACTTCAAAGATAAAATATAATTAATCGTAATCTATAAATTGTTCGTTATCTACTTAAAAGTGGAAAGACAGGTGATTTATAGTGTGAGAAATAAGTTAGATAAACTTATAATTCTACTTGCACTTTAGAATTAAAACAACTTTTACTTTCATTTAAATAAATTGCTGGTATCTAACTCACACGAATAATGTACATAAACGGGGACGTTGTTGAAATATCAAAATACCCGTGTAGGATTGAGAGGTTGGTTCTTATACCCACGAGAAAATATTTTAAACATGAATGATAATGTTTATTTAATTTAATTTACACCGTGGCCTGAAAACGTCTTAGAAAGTGGTACCGGTAATCTGTAAATTCAGTTTAATGATTGGCTTGGATAGTCGAAACAAAAAATTCCGGATGATACCGGTGTCGTCCGTACACCATTTGTTAGTTATTAATGATTTGACCCGAACTCCGATATGTAAGTAGTCAATAGATATAGCAAATTATTTTGTTAGTATTAATATACAGTGAGTGGATTTGAAATTCGGACAAAGAGCTTGTTGGCTTGTTGGATTTTAATGTGGAAAAATACTCATAAATTCATTTTTATTTCAATTTGTATTCATAGTATAATTCATTAATATAACAGATACATAATTAATTAATTAATAAAATAAAATAATCCTTAAAATTTTATAAATACAAATTTAACATTTGTTGGATAACCTTTTTGCTTCAGTGCCGCTTGTAGTCTTCTCGGCATTGAGGTTACTAAATGTTGGGTAAAACTCGATTCAATTTTTTTCCATTCTTCTTGTAGAATAAGCTTCTGCGAATGTTTTGTTTCGCATTCTTCTGTCGAGCTCCTCCCACAAATTTTCGATCGTATTAATATCCGGCGATTGGGTTGATGTCTCTAAAACTTTGGCGCAGTTGTATAATATATAGGAAGTTACTGCGTGGGCTTTATGTTTGGGATCGTTGTCCTGGTAAAAATTAAATCGATCAGATATTCCCAATTTTTCAGTACTCACTCTGTTTCAGATTATTATGTAAAATCCTTAAGTAGACATTTTTATCCATGATTCCATTAATACGTACCAGATTTTCCACCCTACTTGAAGCCAAACTAAAACGGAGCCACCCCCAATTTTTTACGTTTAATTCTTCATTGGACTTCCTCCACACGTTTCCCTTTCCATCACAACCAAAAACATTATATTTACTTTCATCAATAAATAATACTGTATTCCAAAATGTTTCAGTCTTATTCAAATACAACTTGAAGAAATCCATACGTATTTTCCTTTTGACATCGTTAATATATGGTTTTTTTCTTGGTGTTCGGCCATGGTATCCATTATTTCTTCATCCATTAACAGTATCTACTGATACAGATTTTTTATACAATTCGTTCAGCTTAGTGGTTAATTTAGGTGCATTTTAATCTTTATAGCTATTTTTAGTTATGTGTACCACTCCCATTCTTTCAAATTACTTCATACATCCTGTCCTTGAGAGAATTATATAAAGATTTTAAGTAGTTCAACGAAATCTCTGCCCAGGCAGCTTCAATTTCTCCAATCAGCTCTTCGTTGGATTCGTATTGTTTGAACCCTTCATAAACTTTGCGAGTGAGCCCAAATGTTTTCGATGATATTTAAATCAGAGGAATAAGGTGGCCATGGTAATATCTCAACGTTTTGACTCACAATCCACGACTTTACAGTATGGGCATTATGTACGGGTGCATTATGCTGTTGAAAAATTCACTAAAAGGCCCAAATAGCTCCTGAATTTCTGCAAAACTAATTGCAGCATATCCTTCTATTAATTTCTAGTTATTCATTTCTAGTATGAAATTGCACTCCATACCATTACTCCATCTTTTCTGGCATGAAGACGCAAGGTTTTTCAATTTTATTTTTTATTTTCAACGTAATCTTCTTTTAGGTCGGCACCCTTTTCCCAACGCTTCTGCCATTTCTTTTACCTCTCCAAACTCTTCAAAATACGCGTCTGTCTCGGTGATAACCTCCTCGTTTGAGCTGAATTTTTTTCTTCCAAGCCATGTTTTCATGTTGGGGAACAGAAAGAAATCGCAGGGAACCAGGTCGGGCAAGTACGGTGGGTGCAGCAGTAACTGAAGTGCAGTTCATGCAATTTGGTCGCGGCAATTCCGGATCGCACCTTCGACAATTTCTGCAATCGCGCCACCCATCGAGTCTCTCTCACACTTATTTTATCATTTAAAATATTAATTACCGATCCGTACGACACGACTACGGCCTCGTGCACATTACTTCGGCGATCAGCGATAATCTTGTCGTGGGCCTTATCAACGATTCCCTCAGTAACAACGTCTGCCGAGCGGCTTGACCGCTCTTCATCAAAAATTGATTTATAACCACGTTTAAATTTGTTGAACCAGTATCTCACCATTGTCATAGATGATGATGGGTCCCCATAGACAGCATGCAACTCCGCTTTTATTCCTTCGCATGTTTTTTCATTTAAAAAAAAACAAATTACGTATCGATATTGCTCTTTTCCATTTTTTTGAGAAAGACGAAGGATCAGTAATACAACTGGCTGCCAAATAAAAGCTAACCTGTGAACTAGACTGAAATTTAGTATGGTGTCGTTTGACAGATGACAGTACATGATGTTAATGTCAACTTCTCTCAGTATCGCCACTTGTTTTCAAACACGGGGTACTTACTGGTCGGTAGCCATCTGGTTCATTTAAGTTACATGTTTTTTCATCAGAAACTACCGGACTATGTTCGTTTTATTTTAAATCCAACTTAAAACTAAACTTTTGTTACAATATATTTCTTTACAATGTGTTCTATTTTATGAAAATGCTGATTATGGAAAAGATTATGGAAAATTACAAATGATTACAAATGAAATTTAATGAAATTTGAATATATGGAATGTAAAAATATATGACACGTAGAACGATGTTGGCACATTTACGATCTCGTAACTCTTGCCCCTTCAAAAATCCGCGTCTCGTGGATTAAAATTTTAGTTGGACTGGTTGTATCCCGAGCGGTACAGCTTGTTGATTGGTTGCTTCGTTGGTTTTGAATATGGTTATCCCTTTGCGGTTCCTTGATCTCATTATAAAAACTATAATTACTACAACTATAGTAATTATGATAATACTGTCCGTGACATTATTTATTTGATGGAAAAACTTTTGGAGTTTCCCTATGTTGTTAACATGTACTCGTAGGCCATCTAGGTATTCCACATTAAGCTTTATTCCTCGTTCCGTAATATTTGTTTGCAATACTGGTGGTAGTATTTGAGATGGTCTTGTTTCCTTGTTGGTAAAGATCCATCCTTTTATTTCTATTGATTCGTTTTGGTATTGAACCAGATAATTTCCTTTCAGATGTTTGTCTGATTGAATTGTTACTGCACCTTGAAAGTTGTTCAGGAAAATAGTGTTGTCGGTTATGGGTTCTATTGATTTCTTTTCGTTAAATGTAAATTCGCATCCTGCATTTAACCCTTTCAGTAGTTGGTTGATGCAATGATTTTCCTTCAATTCTTGTAACTGGCTGAGGTCACAAATAATGGTTTCCCTCCATGTTTGGCATTTATCAATAATCCCGTATATATTGTGTTGGTTGATCAGGATTTCGTTGTATTCCAAATGAATCTGTTTGTTATTGTTTATATTGGACCTTATTTAGATATGGTGGAACTCTTCTTTGCTTGTTTTCGGGATTGAAATAATGTATAGGATTATAGGATTTTATTGAATTTTTGATGATCATTGTGGGTTCTGTATACTCGATGGCTTCGATTTGGTTAGAGTAGGGTAAGGTTTCCATTTCTGTTACTAGACGTGCAATTTCGTCTTTGTCTAGTAAATTGGAGTTGATTATTCCACCCTTAGCAAGTTGCGCAGCTCTTACTATTTCCTTAACCTCTTCTTTAACTATTTGTAATCGGTTGAACATCAACTGTTGAAAAGTTTCATTTGTGTTACCCTCCAGATGTAGTAGTATTTCATTGTGCTGGTTAAGAAGTTTTTGAATCTTATTTGTTATGGCAGTGTTTATTATATACTGCTCATTGTTGTTTTCGATGATCCGATCCTGATTTTGAAGGATCTGGTCCCAGTTGCGTCAGGTGATCCAGCAATCCATTTCCAGGCAGGGCCGATCCAGTTGATTGACCCTTTTGCTCTTGGTGGTTGGCCATGAAGTTCTCTCAGCAACTTTTCCGTTTCGTCGATTTGGTATATTAATAGGGATTTCATGCCGCTCGTGAAATCGATTTCCTTCAATTCTAATTTGATATCGTTCAATATATTCACATAGATGTGTAGGTTAATCTGATGAATAATTTTGAAATTTCCGCTAATTATGTTTCCATTTCCTGGTCTGACAGACACTATTGGTGTAGCATACTCGCGTATGCTCAGCGATGTTGTTATCACCCATAGGCAGCAGCTGGAAAGATATGTATAAAATAGGATAAGTAGGTGAGTTTTTGATATTGAACTTATGAATGATTTTTCCCGGAAACTGTTGTTATGGTCACTTTGTTATCGTTCGCGACTGTTTCCTTTCGAAATTTGGGTTTAGTTTTTTCTTGGATTTGTTTGATAGCAGTATATACTGGTTCTCCCACTTTGTATGTTTTCGGCACGTTCTTTTTTTTCTCTTTGCAACTTAAGTCTTTGGTTATTTCTAATTCGTTGCATTAAGTCCTCATTTACTTTTTCAATAAAATGTAACAAATTTTGATAATTAATCCGTTGAGTTCGTCCTAAAAATATGTCGCTATGCTTCCTTCCAGTAACAGAGCGTACGGAGTTGTTATATCTGTCAACTGCTATATTGATCAATTCTTTAGTTGTGAAATCCTTGTATTCCATTTGTAAACACCGAATTATTTCTATTATAGTGGAGTGAACCCTTTCCACGGTTCCGTTTACTTCACTTTTATTGGTAGGTGTTAAGTAAGTTTGGATTCCTAGTGTTCTCAGGTAGTCCGCTATGATAGGGCTGACGAAGCTTGCCTCGTTGTGCATTACCATTATCTTAGGTGTTGTTAAATAATGCAGGATTTGATAATTTTGTCCCTCATGTGTACTGATGTTCTTTCTGTCTTTGATACGGAATAATTTCACAAATTTTGAAAATTTACATATGCACGTTATAAATTTCTCGCCTTTTATGTCGATCAGGTCATGTGTAGAATTTCCGCTGGATATGATGAAATTGGTGTTTCTTGAAGTTGCGGTTTATTCGGGTGGCGATCATATTTATTTTGATTGCATATGTCGCAGTTCTGCGTGTATTTCTTTATTAGGCTGGCCATCTGCGGGAAATAATACTTTTCTAGTATTTGTTCCTTGTTTTCGTTTGCATTCCGATGCGCTCTTCTATGCTCTTCTTGTATAATGCTGAATTTATTGTCTTCATTGCAGATGTCTTCTACTACTCTCTGAGTTATCCGTATTTTGTAGTTGCATAGATGTTCTCTGTAGATTTCTTGAAGCAATTGAAGATACTTTTCCGGAATTTTGATACCATTTATAGATGTTGGATGTAGTCTCTCCCTCAGATGTTTGGTGAGTTCTTCCTTTGCCTGATCTTCTGACAAGGAGATATAATGCCAATGAACGTTCTGGTGTGGTTCGTCATAAGCGTAAATTCCATTCCCTTCAGTTATGATCAATTGGTTCTTGAAGACGTTTATTGGGGCTTCGCAATGTGGAATGAGTTGGGTACCATCTTCTTCCGCACTGTGTAGGGTTTCATCACTCGATGAGGAGAGAATGTTGACTTCCAGTTTCAGTCTTGATAACGCATCCGCTGCTTTGTTAGTAGCCCCGGGTTTATACACTATCTCGTAGTTGTACTCTTCTAGCCTGGCCTTCCATCTCTTCAACTTGCTGTTGTGAATCCTGTTGCTGAGGGTGAAAGTCAGCGGCTGGTGATCAGTAAGAATCCGAATTTTCTTAGCCCCATATAGATAGTTCCTTAGATTATCTAGAGCCCAAACGATCGCCAACATTTCCTTCTCGTTTGTAGCGTAGTTTTCCTCGGTCTTGTTGAGGGATCTAGATATATAAGTTATGGGTTTATCTTTACCAATCTCGCCTTGCGAGAGTACTGCTCCGATGCTGTGGTTCGAGGCATCCGTCGTCAGTATGAATGGCTTATCAAAGTCGGGGAATACCAACAGATCCGCCGATGACAATAGTGACTTTAGGTCGTGGAATGCTTTCAACTCAACTCCCGTTAATTTTATGTTTACTTTCCTAGACGGGTTGGCTTTTATTTGGTCACTCTCCCCCTCGTAAGATTTGTCAAAGGTTTTGCTACCTTGATGAATCTCCGGTAGTAAGATGTTAATCCGAGAAAACTCTTCAGTTCTTTAAGATTCTCGGGTGGCTTTAGCTTTTGCAAAGCCATAACCATTTTTGGATCTGTCCTTATTCCTTTGTTTGCTATGAGGTATCCTAAGAATTCTGTTTCTTCTTTTAGGAACTCAGTTTTATCTAGATTGACTCGGAGAGTGGCTTCCCATAGTCTACTTAGAATTTTGTCGACATTTTGTAAGTGTTTCTCTTCGTTCTCTCCTCCGAATATAATTATATCATCGACATAAACATAACATATTCTCCCGATGTGTTCTTTTAACACGTCATCAATAATCCTTTGAAAAATGGCCGGCGCGTTCTTTAGCCCGAACAGTAATCTAGTAAACTCACATTTCCCATTCATAGTTGAGAACGCGATCTTCGGTATATCTTTCTCTAACATCTTAATATTGTGAAATCCGGATGTTAGGTCCACTGTTGTGAAAAATTTTGAGTCTCCTAGGTTTGCAATAGTATTAGAGATGTCCGGTGTCGGGTAGGTGTCTGAAACGGTAACTGCATTCAGCCTTTTATAATCTATAACCATCCGATATTTTTTTGTCCCCGATGCGTCCATTTTTTTCTCTACTACCCAGATGGGAGAGTTATACGGACTTTTCGATGGTCTAATTATGCCGTTGTTGAGTAGTTGTTCTATTTGACGATCCATTTCGTTTCTCATGTTGATCGGGTATGAATAGGATTTTGTATAGATGGGCTCATCCGTGGTAGTTTTGATTTCCGCTCTCACGTTGATCTCGATGGTTGGTCGATCTTCAATTGTTCCAAAGAGTGGCAGATACTTGGTTAACATTCTTCTAAGTTTTAACCTCGTTTCGTTCTTCAGATGGTCGTTTCTCGTTTCTATGGTGTTCACCTGGTGGAAGTTTTAGCCTTCAAAGGAATCTTGATATCCGGTCTTATGGTGAGGATGTTGTTTTTCCAGTCGATCAGCGCTTCTAAATTGTTTAGAGTGTCGTCGCCTATAATCCCGTCGAACGATTTCAGCCCAATTAGGATATAGAAGTCCAGTAGAATATCATTGCCGAAGTCTTTAAAAAACTGCGTTGATAATTTTTGTTGGATTCTAATGTCTCCCCCTGCTGATCTGATGTTGAATTGCTTGACTACTGGTTTGGCATTTTTGGCGATTTCAGGTCTTATAAAATTTTTGTTCGCCCCAGTGTCGACGAGGAATCTTAGGATCTTGTTATGGTTTGTGCGATACTCGAGGTAAGGTATGCTTGAGAGGCATTTGTTATAAAATTTACCTCGATACTTTCCTCAGCGTCTCCTTCATCCTCTAGATCGCTGTAATTATCCATGTACTCTTCATATTCTTCTTCACCATCCTGCTGCTCAATGTGAAATACCCGTTGATGTTTATACTGGTTTGGTCGAGTATCGGGGCTCCTTTCCCTTCTTGGTTTTATGTTGATATTATCTGGCCTATTCATATAATTGACTCTCCTTGAGTTGCCCGATTCGTCGATGGACATCGGTACTGGTGGCTTCGGTTGAACTAGCCTTGCTGGTGGTGCTGAATAATTCCGTTGTTGTTGTGAATAGTTCTGTTGTTGATATTGCGGCTGGTACCGTGGTAGTATGGATAATTATGTTGTTGTTGATATTGTTGTTGGTACTGCTGATGAGGTTTTTGTTGATACTGCAGGTTATACGCCATGTTTCTCTGTTGTACCGATAGTCTTGGCAGTGGCGTTGGCTTAGATAATTGTTGATTTCCACTTACATTTATATGATTTACTGGGACCGTAATTGAATTGTCGAAGCTCCTATTGTGTATTGGTATGCTTCAGAAGGTGAGGTTTTGGATTTCGAGGCACGACGAATACGCTTCTGGGAGATTTGCTGGTCTCTGGATAGTCAGCATTCTTGAAATGTCACCATTTAAGCCCCTAACGAACACATCCAGTGCGCGGTTCCTATAGGTATCGATTAGAACCGTCATCGTATCTGCACCGTAGTTTTCTGTTTTAACTTTGTTTATTATTAGTGACAGCTGATGATTCACTATAGCATAGAATTCGTCTATGCTTTTTCTCCCTTGAGTTATATTATTCAATAGGTGTTGGAGTGTTCTTACGTCACGCTTGTCGGCATAATGTAGCGACAAGCGGCCTTTAATGGCACTCCAATTTTCGTCGAAAATGTTTGTATGATAGGAGGGCTGCGTCCGCCGCTCCTCTGATTTTTTGTCGAATATGTTGTAGTATAGCCCTATAGACGGGTTTGTCTTTTACAATCTCGTAATCCCTTAAAATACTTTCAACGCTGTAAATCCATGACACATAGTGTAATGGATTTCCTTCAAAAGTCTGTAATTCTTTTACACAATCCGGAAGTCTCCCGATGTCCTTGAGATCCTGTTCCGCTTTTGGTGTCACGAGTGTGTTATTGGTTATCACATTATTTTCCAACTGATCGATTCTTTTTTCTAGTTTTTTATTTAGCTCGATCTGCGTGTTGAGAGCTCCCGTTAATTGTCTAATCGCATCTTGAAGCGGTTCCATTTTTATATTTATTGATTGTTTATTATTTTAAATTTTGAACTTCCAAATTTTTAATTGTATTTGTTATTTAACGTTACTATTTAATTATTTTGAATTTTCACTTTGTATTTAATTATTATATTTGATTATATTATTTTATTGATTGATTATTTTATGTTCTATAATTTATTACTCTTATCGTATTATATTTTATTATTATTATAGTTGTATTAAATTGGTTATTTTACTCACAAAATTATTAATTCCATCTCCTTTTCCGTTTAATTGAGGAATTAATCCTATATAGTGGTTTTTGGTCTGAGGATTAGAGTTTCCACAGAGTTCTTTAGAGTGCACACCGGGTATTGTACACTGTTGGCTACTTGTGCTTGGATGTTACGTATTCCTCCTTTCCGGCTGCGAGCGTTTTCTCTTGCGGGCGGCCTACGTAATACTTGGCCCACAATTTGTTGAAAGTACACCGTTCGCTGAATTGTTGTTTCTAGTTTTGGTACGATGTTACAATGACTTTTGGTTCCCATTATCAAAGGTCGTATGCAGTTATCTTTAAATATTTTTAATTCGGAGTCTTCTTGAACATAATTTCGTTGGATCTGATTAAGTGTTGAGGATATTCCTTAATTATCGTATCGTCCATAGGGTTAATGGAACAATTATAATACCTGTTGCATCTGCCTCTTCAAACTTTGGAACTTCTAATATGTACAAAAGTGTTTCGTCATTTACTACTATCTTGGGTATGACGTATTGTAATGCCTCATCTGGTAAAGTCACCTTTATGAGTAATTGATGGTTGATGAGTAATTCTTTTATTGAAATTATTTCCTTCAATGACAGAAGTTTGTGACTGGGTAGTGTAAGTTTTATTGTGATGATGACATTCTGAATATCTTCCAGGATGGTATTTATTGCATTGATATTGATAATTGTCACGATCACTTCGATTTCTGTGGGTATTATTTTGTTCATCATGGAACTGCTGCTTACTGCTCTATTAATCGTATCCGTAATTAATTGTATCCGGTCATTAATTTATTTGTTGATTATTTCCCTCAACAAGTTATTTTATCTTGCTGTCTATGATGCGAAGATCTGTTGCATCTGGATTGCCTGCTAACTATTTCCAGGCCGTACTCAAAGTATCCCAATGTTTCCGCCGGGATCGTTTTGATGATTTGATTTGACTTATATTATTATGCAATTTCTTTCAGTGTTATATACTCGTAATTCTAACTTATTATCACTAATAAATTTAATAATTGAATCTACAGTATATTCCAAATTAGTTAAATTTATAGGGTGAATTACTTGTATCCTACATTTATTTGTTATCAATAAATAAATAGGATCTTTGTGTAAATTTCTACTTTCTAATTTTTGATTTTTTCAAACTTGAATTGATATATGTAGTAAGAGTTAAAATTAATGCTTCTAATTTTAATAACGTTATACTGAAACGAAATAAGAAAAAATATATTACAATTTATTGTTCCTTTATTCTTTTGATCTGGTTCTTATTTCTTTTTATATTTGTATTTGTTTTAAAAGTTTTAAAAGTAACGTCTTTTACTTGTGTTTTAATTCCTCTAGTCTGAGTTTTAGTTCTTATGTTTGGTTTTAAAAGGACTAGCTGATCGTTCTTTAACTCTGATGGATCTTCTTTATTTCTATTTTGTTTTTCAGTTTTCCTTTTAGTTGGTTCTAATTTATTAGTTACATTCATAAAAATATTATTCGCTTGTATTTGAATTTCTTCGGGATTTGTGAGATTGTTTTGGTGAGATGAATGGATTGTATTGTTGTAAAGGGCGACTGATAATTCAACAACGGTTGGGGTATTAGAGTTAGGGAATTTATCTTGAAGAATTGAGAGTATCTTGAAGAGTTGAATGTGTTTTTTCGGTTTGCCCATTTGAATCTGAGGAAGATGCATTAGTTAATTTTGTATTTAGTTTATGGAGGTATTCTTTGAACTGTGTAGATTGAAAAGTTGTTTCGTGATCTGAAACAATTTCTTTGGAGATCCCGAATAGTGAAAAATATTTCGTTAAACGTTATTAACGTCTACTAGATTTTTAGTATTTATAGGAATCATCTGAAGATGTTTCGAGAAAGAATCAATTATAGACAGAAAAGTGGGTATTTTAATAATAAAAATATCTATATGTGTCCTTTCCAAGGGTTTTTTGGTAATAGGCCGACGAGAAAGCTTAATGTTATAGGGTTTTCTATCGTACTTATGTAAATTACAAATATTACATGCGTTAATATGGGTTTTATTTTTATTTAACATGTTTGGGAAAAAGTACGAACGTTTTAGTTGACTTTCCACTTCCTTAATTCCACGATGTACTCTTTCATGTTCTTTTATGATGATTACATTTAGAAGATCTTGATTTGTGACATCTTCGATCATTTTAGTAACAAAACAAAATGACTAGTTTGTGAGAAATTTTCGCGAAATGATTCTTGAATCAAAGGCTTCGACGAAATTTGGGAATTTGGAAATTTTCGGGTGCTAGGATAGCAGATTGTTTACCATTATGAAGCCGTTTTAAATATTTTGTAATTTCATCCTTCTCATATGATTTTTGGGAAATAATAGCTGTGTTGAAATTGGGGAATATAATTTAATGGGCCGCTCTGAAAAGTAAATATAGTAATCATTAGATGTGGTTGCTAAATGAATCGTTCCTATGTCAGTGTTACTTTCATTGGGATCTTTTTCAACTTGTTCGGATTCATGTGAAATGTTTTCTGAATTTGTTATTAGGACATCTGCTACGACGTTTGTTTTCCCTTCTTTGTAAATGACATCTTAGTCGTAGTTTTCTAGTTCTAAACGCCATATGAGGATTTCGGAGTTTTTCTTCGAAGATTTGATAAAAGTGAGTGGTTTGTGGTCCATGACCAAAGTAAATTTATTATTGTATAGGTAGGGCTGCTATTTTTTTACTGCCCAGATTATTGCTAATAGCGTTCGCGATGCAAACGCAATGGGTCTTTCTGGGTCACTCGCAATGGGTCTCTTGTTAAAATGAATGGTTTTGTAAAATCAGGGTAGGTTAGTATCTGGTCAGTTGCTATTATTTTCTTTAGTGTTTCGAATGCTGTAATATATCTAGGGTCCGTTAAATCCATTGGTATATCTTTTTTTAGATACTTCGTCTTAGATTTTGTTATTGCAGAATAGCCTTTAATAAATCGGCGAGAGTATCCAGATAAACCGAGAAACTGTTTGATTTCTTTAGGATTCTTTGGTAAAGGCCAGTCAAGAATTTTTTTGATTTTGTACGGATTTGCCTTCACGCCATCTTGGGTAATTATATATCCCTGGAACTCAGTTTCTCTTTTCAGAAATTTGCATTTGTCTACCTGTAGTTTTAAATTGAAATATGCTAATCTCTGGAGGACCTTTCTGAGATTTGTTAATGATTTTGAAGCGTATGTCCAATTACGATTATGTCATTCAAATATACATGACAGACGTTTCCTATTAACCCCTGCAACACGTTGTTCATTGTGCGTTGGGAAGTGGCGGGGCCATTTTTTAGTCCTAAAGGCATTCTCGAGAATTCAAAATGCTCTTTATCAGTTTCAAATGCTGTTTTTGCTTTGGATTTTTCGTCCATTGGAATTTGATGAAAACCTGATTTCAAGTCCAATGTCGTGAAATAGACAAATTTTCATAGATTGTCTAATATCTCTTCTATGTGCGTAATTGGGAATTTTTCGTCTATTGTTTTCTCGTTAAGTTTACGATAGTCGATTACTACTCGAATTTTTCGTTTCTCGGATGCGTCCGCTTTTTTGGGACTACCCAAATAGTTGATGAGTATGGACTATTTGAATGTTTTATAATGCCACTGTCTAGCGTTCTTGCAGTTGATCCTCTACTTCCTGTTTGAAGCAATGAGAATATCTATAAGTTTTTGTATAGACCGGCGTGTCTTTTGTATGTATTTTGTGCTTGATTATATTTGTTGCTGAGAGTTTCCCGTTTTGTCGTATCAGCACCGATAGATTTTCATGAATTGTTTTTACGAAAGCTTCTACTTCGATTTTATTCAGGTGGTCGGTACAAATTAAACGTTTAATCGTGTCTTCATCTATTATTGAATTGTCGAATACTGGTACAGGACTTAGGGTTCCAAAATTGTTTCAATTTTAGCAAGTAGTTTGGGGGTTCGGGATTATTTGTAAAAATTTTGATAGCTGTTTTATTATTGTTTGCTTTATACAAGCCTGGTTGAATTATTATGTCCTTGTTTAGCTGGCTAAATTCTGGTACAAAACAATCATCTGTTTGTTCAGTGCTTAACACAACTATATGATTGTAAAAAATTTCTGTCGGATAATACCGGAGTCCAGAATTTCCTAAAAATTTACCTCCCTTAAATTCGATTCTTCCGAATCTTTAATTATCTTGATCATTTCCTAGCTTATCTTGTCCTGTAAATATTTCTTGATTGTTTATAAATATTTTATTATAACTTTGCTTCGATCTCAAGGAAGGATCTACTTCCATCGGTATCGGCATATTGTTAGGTTTCCAGTTTTGTTTAGAAATTATCACTGTCATGAACACTGTTAAACGGTTTTGATTTAATTTATGTCTCAATATTATTTGAAATTTTCCCATTTGTTGTCTTATAGACTTGTTGTTTGAGATTAAGCTTTCTTGTATTATTTGAGATAATTTCGTTCGTATTAAATTTATAAAGAAATGCATACGCCTCTTCGATATTTTTTGGCCTTGACGCTTGGGCGAAACCAAAGTATGGTTTTCGTAAACCCGATAGAAATGCGACTAATGCATCCTCGTCTATAAAATTATTTATTGCGTACCATGAAGCATTATATACCTGGTTTTGTTTTGATAAGGTTTTTATATTTTGAATAAATTCTTTCACCTTATTATAATAGTTGTGGATGGTTGTTGTGTCACCTTGTTTTGTAGACCACGACTGTGCTTTATAATAGGATAGTTCTAGTGTATTCCCTAGCGATTCTATTAGAATTTGTTTTATTTTTTTGCGAAATTTTGGTTACCGGCCAAGCATAGGATATTCTTGGATTTTCCCTTTATTTTGTTACAAACCGCTTGCACATACAAAGTATATTGCTGTGGTGTGACTATTATGTGGAAAACATTTAATTTATATTCCACCGAATATTCGAATATCGGATTAGATTTGATTGGATCCGGGACACGATTATTTATAGTTGACATTTTTTTGTCCTCTTCTTCTTGCCTCACCGCCAACTGATTAAGCTGTTGGTAGATCTGTGCAAGTTGTTGGCTTAATTATTCTATTCTAATTTAATTTGGTGGTACAAATTAAAGTAATGTCTTGAATTAATTTAATTAAACTACACAAATTTGTGTACGTGTACGCGTTTAATTAAACTATACAAATTTACGTAATATTTAGCTTTTTGAGCCTATCTAGTAGTCTAGATTGGTTTACACACAGAAACTAAATGTTGTGGGATTTTTAGCTTCTCGAGCCTATCTGGTAGTACTCGATGGTTACTGGACCTATGAAGCGTCGGTAACGATTTTAAACTTCAATAAAATTGTTTTTGTGTTCGTACCTAAATAACACAAATTTTAGATAAATTTTAAATTCTTACTTTAAAATTCAAAATCAGACGTACGTCTATCTCGTAGTGTATACGCAACGTTTTTACATTGATGTCGTGAGGGAGCAGATTCCTGCAATGAAATAACGACGGAATCCTTGGTCGTCCAACGGTTCTAATACCTTCAGTCGATGATGTGACGCACTTTTATTTAATTACATTAACGTCACGGATTCACTATGAACAAGTGTTTAATGTCTAATTCTAGCACTGTTTTAATTGCCTAACTTTCACTTTCACAACTGGACGGCTGCGCCAATTATGAGTCGTGTGATTGTTTGAACATAAAAAAATTATTTATTTCACTTACTTTTTATTTTATATTCATATGTTTAACAATCTAAACTCCTAATTAAGACTTAACTAAAATTATTAATTTGTTTCTTATCAAAGTCTACGTTTTTCCAAAATGTGTTGACTATATGCTTAAACTACAATATAATTATGCTTAAAACTATAAATTGCATATTCTATCAATTTGTATTCATGTTACTGTTAATGACGTGTTTGTGTGTGTGTAACATAGAAACTCAAGAACTGCTGCACCGAATTTGATAAAAATTTGTATATAATGGGTTATCCAATTCGAGGTTGATAAAGTAGAAATTTGTATACCGACATCTGTCAAAGATAAACGTCAAGTACGCTGTCATTTATTTAGTTGACATTCTGCCATTTAAGAATATGGAGCATTTAACATACGCAAATTGGGTGTTGGAAAAACAGGCCGTCGATGCTGATTTTTCGAACAAAATTTTCTTCAGTGATGAAGCTCATTTTTCGCTTGGCTGATGTCAATTGGCCTCCAAGATCCTGTGATTTAACGCCTTTGGATTTCTTTTTGTGGGGCTACGCGAAAGATCGTGTTTACGCAAACAATCCTCAAACTCTTGACGAATTGAAAACTAATATTCGTAAGGTAATGGCCGAGATACCGCCCGAAATGTGCCGAAAAGTCATTGAAAATTACCGCAAAAGAATCAAGGCCTGTAAGAAGTCCCGTGGAGGACATTTGAATGATATCTTGTTTAACTAAAAATGGCAAGGATCAATCTGTAAAATGAAATAAAAATTACAATACATTCCGAATATTTTGTGTGTTTTTTTTAAGTTTACTTTATCAAGCTTGAATTGGATAACCCATATTCTATGGGTCATGAGAAGGGTTTTTAGGTGAAAATGGTCGACCGAAAATTGCACTTCCATAGGAGCATTTTCGATCGATAAACTGAAGAACTATTGAACCGATTTCAATAAATGCTTATGTATATGTTCTATAGGTCGTGAGGAGTAATTATGTAATTTTTTGCCGAATTTTTTGGTCCAAATTAGTTTTTCAAAATTTAAGCAGAAATGACGATTTTTGACAAGAAAATGTTTTTCAACAAAAATTCGGCCCGTGATTTTCATTTTTTCGAATGATGTAATTTTCGGTAGTGCTAATTCCGTTTTGAGATCCGAGATGGAGATATTTTGTTTTATGAAAGGCGAGATGAGGACGGTGTCATTGGTACCTACTAATATCTACGGATAATGCCGATATGCGTGTCATTTTCGAGGTTTTCCGGGGTACTGATTACGTTACACACTTTTGTTTTTCGCATGTCGTGATGAAGGGAGGGGGCAACCGTGTTTTTTTGCTACCTAATTACTATCTACGTCGACAATGCTGATACATAAGTGTCTTATTCGAAGTTTTCGCGGTACGGATTACGCTAACGACTTTTGTTTTTCTGAATTCGAGAAGGAGGGTGGGGCGGTGTACTTTTTAGCGCCCACCTATACTATCAACGACAATGCTGGTGTCAATTTCGGAGGTACTGATTACATTAGTCACTTTGTTTCTCGCAAGGTGTGATGGAGGAAGGCTTTGTCGATTTTGGTACCTTTACCTACTATCTACGCCTATAATGCTGTCATGAGTGTTATTTTCGGGTTACTGATTGCGTCACTGACTTTTGTTTTTCGCAAGTTGAGATGGTGGATTTTGCTACCTAATTAGACTAATTGTGCCTATGATGCGGATATGGATGTCATTTTCGGGGTGATTACGTTATGGACTTTCATTTCTCGCAAGTCGAGTTCGTTTACACCGATAAGGGAGTCATTTTCGGGATACTGATTACTTTATTAGCTTTTGTTTTTCGCAAATCGACCGATGGGGGCTATGTCGCTTTTGGTACGATGATGATTATAGGTAGAAAGCCGATATGAGCGTCATTTTCGGGGTTCTGCTTTTAGGAAATTAATTTTCCTTACTTCCCTTAAGTGTAATCGGTTCCCCTTTTATGTAACCAAAAATTTCAAAACGATTATTAGACTTTGGAAATGGAAAAACTCAAATTGATATTGCAACTGGTTTAATTGCATTTCCACAAAATTTTTGTATTTTAAAAGAATCAAAAGAAGAATTACTTGAAAGCGTATACCCCAATATTATACAACAATTCAAAAATCATAATTGGTTAAATGGACGAGCAATATTGGCAACAAAAAACAAGGACGATAATGATATATAAATATAAGTAAATAAATAGATATATACTTATACATATAAGTAGTAAATAAATATATATATATATATATATATATATATATATATATATATATATATATATATATATATATATATATATATATATATATATATATATATATATATAAGTGATATAATATATATATATATATATATATATATAAAATTTAAATAACAGTTATTTAGCCCAAACATTTTTTTATCTTCATTACTGCTTAAGCTTTTTTTATGTGTGGCGATTACGATGCCATTACATTTTTCGATTAGTTCTGGTCCTAATCTATACCTGTGCATCAGGGCATGCGATTCTAACAAGGCTCGTGGCCTTACATGGTCCAATTTTAGGTAAATAAATATTCTTTAATTTTTACTCTGTAACTTATAAGTTTTGGAATTGGCTCGCGATGCCCTTACATTTTTCGATTAGTTCTGGTCCTAATCTATACTTGTGTATCGGATCGTACGATTCTAATAAAGGCTCTCATGTCCACTTATGATCGAATTATAGATCAATAACTACTTCTTAATTTTTACTCTGTAACTTCTTACGTTTGGAATTGGCCCGCAAAGAAATATTAGAATCTCACGCCCCGATACACTGTTATAGATTTTGATTGAACTAATCGAAAAATGTAGTTGCGTCGTGGGCCAATGCCAAAACTTATAAGTTACAGAGTCATAATTTACGAGGCGACGAGAGCCTCGTTACAATCGTTTGCTCCGACGCGCTGGTGTAGATTAGGAGCAGAACTAATCGTAAAATGTAATCGTAAAGTAGAACTTTACAAGTGTTTATTGAACTGTAATTTGACCATATTTAGCCACGAGATCCTTGTTAGAATGGCATGCTTCGACGTATTGGTTTAGATTAGGAACAGAACTAATCGAAAAGCGTAATAACATCGCGGCTCATTACCAAAACTTAAACGTTACAGAGTAAGAACTAACGAGAGTTTATTGAGCTATAATTGTGCATATATGGCCACGAAACCCTTGTTCGAATCGAATGCCTCGACTCATTGGTATAGATTGGATTGGACGAGAAATAATGAAAAAATATAACGGCATTGCAGGCCAATACCAAAACTTAGAAGATACAGAGTCAAAATTGGCGAGTAGTTTATTGAACTGTAATTGGGTTATTTATGACACGAAGGCCTTCTTAGATTGCACAAGTAGGGTGTTCTGAAATAGATTTGTGCCAGAACTAATGGCATCGTTAGTTTATGCCTAAAATTTGAAGTTAATAAAAATGAATATGTATCATATATTCTTTAAATTAATTGTAATGATTTTTTTCGGGTTATTTAGTTTTTGATTGTCTAGAAACTAATACATTTCTCTTCAATTTTAATTTGAAATGAATTTTTTTAATTTGGTTTGTTGTTTAATATTTCATAATGAATTTTTAGTTTGAGATTAGTTATAACTGGCGGGAGAGTTTTAACTTGTGTAAAAGTAAGTTTTGGGCTAAATTTGAGAAACATCACTATAGTTATATTTTTTTTGGGCTCAGTTCTTATAAAATGTCCTGAAATACAATTTATTGGGCTGATTCTTAAATATTATAGAAACCATCATTTTAGTATTGGGATCGCATTTTTTGCGTTGAGCTAACATTTATTTGGGCTAGCTTTACATTTATCTGTCCATGATGATATGAAAAATTTTGTCTTGATTCTGGAATGGGCAAATATGGCCCCAAAACGTGTGAGTTGTGATTTACAATATTTTTGCAATTTTAGTGATTTTAGTGCCAATCAATATTTTGGTTCTCATTCATCCCTGTATGTTTTTCACTTGGTTTTGCAAAATGCCTATGTCCATGATGATTATCAAAACTTTGTCTTAGTTTTGGCATGGGCAAATATGTTTGCGAATCGTGCGAATTGTGAGTTACAATATTTTTGCAATTCACATGATTACTTATCAGTATATTGCCCAGTTCCAATCAAACCCTTTATATTTTTCAGGTAAATTTATCAAATTATAGTACCACATTTGAACATTCCACTACTATGACGAAAACTACTAAGTTAAATTGGTATTTGATAATTCTGACCGAGAAACATAGTAGAAAAACCTATCAAAATCAGAGATGGGCATTTACGCGTCATCTACTAACTTTTACGTGATCGCGTCGACAACTCGCCGACAACGTCGAAAACATCGATTACTCGTCGACAACGTTGACTACTCGTACACAACGTCAACTAATCGTACATTAGTTGACTACTATTTACTTGTAATCCACGTCACTAGTGATTGAATCCACACATTTTTAACTTAATTCCGGAGATTATAGATTATGAAAATTATTATTACTATAAAATATATAGTAAAACATGTCTTAGTTCAGCACAAAAAACGAGGTTCTTGATCATGTTTCGAAGGTGGTCAACTTAAGGAAAATTATGGAAAAAACACACATAAAATTAACACAAACAAATTATATCTTGCTTAATAAACACATTAAAACACTTGTTTATTATTTCGCACAAAACTCAGCACATTTTACGAGGCGCAGATACTGAGAATAACCGACCCTAAGCCAAATAATTAATTCATTTTGAATGAAGAGTCCCTAGTTCCAGGATTAGTAATTTTATAATTACTGCAGCAAAAAGAAGGTTTAATTACCAAACGAGCACTGCGAACTACAACAGCACACAGTAACAGATTGCAGTAACAACTAACAGATGAAAGCCAGAAAACCAAAAATTGTAGTTAAATTCCTCAAGTAAAATCGAGTGTTATACGATTGGCGCAGATTTAATGTTTTTCTTGAAATATTTCTCAATAATATCAGCTAGGGCTTAACCAACAGTTAAAATTCCATTGCTTGGTGGTGTACCAAAAATGGCGAATCGATAAATATTACTTTTAATATGAGTCTGTTGATTTGAGAAATTGATCATCGTCAGGAATTAACCTGCCAACTACGAGGCGCACTAATACGATAAATTATAAATATGGGAGCCAGCTAATTACGAGTCTGTCTAACTTCACCCAGTACAAATTACCACTAAACATGCGTTCAGTTTTTAATTTATTTCACTATGATGCTACATAAAATATGGCCTGATTTTTGGCACAGATGTTCACTGTTAGTGCCATAACTCAAATTCATTGGCCCCTAACATGACAAATTATAAATATGGGAGCCAGCTAATTACGAGTCTGTCTAGCTTCACCCAGTACAAATTACCACTAAACATGCGTCCAGTTTTTAATTTATTTCACTATGATGCTACATAAAATATGGTCTGATTTTTGGCACAGGTGTTCACTGTTAGTGCCACAACGCAAATTCATTGGCCCCTAATACGACAAATTATAAATACGGGAGCCAGCTAATTACGAGTCTGTCTAACTTCACCCAGTACAAATTACCACTGAACATGCGTCCAGTTTTTAATTTATTTCACTATGATGCTACATAAAATGTGGCCTGATTTTTGGCACAGGTGTTCACTGTTAGTGCCACAACTCAAATTCATTGGCCCCTAACACGACAAATTATAAATATGGGAGCCAGATAATTACGAGTCTGTCTAACTTCACCCAGTTCATATGACCTTTAAACATTCGAATTATGTGATATTGATTTTTCAAATTTTTTTCGGCGATAATTTACTGTTAACTTCAATAACATGTAATTTTCGGCTAATATCAACAGAATTTTGTACTACCACTTGATACGAAATATGTCGATAATGCACGGTTTTTTTCGGCTGAAAGTTTCGGCTAACTTCAGTAGCATAGTTGAACGCCCTGATTTCTAGAAACGCAATGATTGCGTTCTTGTTATTTTTTCCTTCTACAAAAATCCTTCCTACTGCCTCATCATCGAGTTACTTTTGAGTGATATTTCTTGAATTTTCCAAAAGTACAATAATAAAATTGCTCAAAAGTATCAACGTATTTTTCATACAGCCAAAGTATCGACGAAGTACTATAGTATCGATAATATCATCCCTGATATTTATTATTAGTAGCTATTCCATATTTGTAAATAGATGTTCGTAGTTACTAGAGATTTTAAATTTATTTCAAATTTGTAATTTAAGAAATGCTTGGTGTTTACCCCGATTGTCTTAAAATTGCTAAAGTGACACTTATCTTTACGTCTGGAAATTCTAAACTAGTTAATAATTATCGTCCAATTTCAGTTTTGTCGGTATTTGACAAAATTTTAGAAAAAATTATTGCTAACCGGATGATCGACTTCCTGAATAAATCTAATTTTTTCTATTCTCGTCAGTATGGATTTCGACAAGCTTCTGGTACAGATTTAGCCTTAACAGACATTACTGATTTGATCTATCGTAATTTGGACAGGCAAAACTATATCTGTGGCTTATTTCTTGATCTTCGTAAAGCTTGTGATTGTATAGAAAATTTACAGATTTATGGCTTCCGTGGCCTATCATACAACAGTTTGTGGCAAGCTACCTTAGTAATCGAAAGCAGTTTGTGATTCTAAATGGTGTAAAAAGCTCCACTTTACGTGTGAACTATGGTGTTCCTCAAGGGATTATCCTTGGCCCTCTATTATTTCCAATCTACGTAAATGATATGGCCAATTTACCGCTCACGGGTCATGTTAGAATGTTTGCTGACGATACGGCCCTGTTCTATGAATCTATGATATTATTTTACTTTTGGATTTTCTTCACTTAAACAAAATATCAGTTAATTTTAATAAAACGAAATATATAATTTTTCAATCCCCACACCTGCAACACATTGATTTACCACCACTTCAAGTAGCAAATTGCACCATAGAGCGTGTGGACAAATTCAAGTACCTTGGAGTAATATTCGACAAGCATATGACGTGGGAGGACCATATTAATTCTATTTGTATTAAAGTTTGCCCATTTATTTGCTTGATTAGAAAATTAGCTGATTTTGTTCCAGTACATGTGTTAAAAAAAATTTATTTCTCATTTATTCATACCCGATTCTCATACGCTTCTTCTACCTTTGGTTCAGCTGTTAAAGAGAAACTGAATAAATTGCAGATTTTACAAAATAGGTGCTGTATAAACTGCCTCACATATTTCCTACTGTGGAGCACTATCGAACTATTGCTATAGACATTCTCCCAATTAAAGCAGTTTTTGAGATGCATGTGTCGATCTACATGTTGAAGTCTCTACACGTCCCATCATTAATTTCGACTATACAATTCGAATTTCTAGATCATGGCTATTCAACC
Source organism: Nephrotoma guestfalica (assembly GCA_963691935.1). Classification (NCBI taxonomy): domain Eukaryota; kingdom Metazoa; phylum Arthropoda; class Insecta; order Diptera; family Tipulidae; genus Nephrotoma; species Nephrotoma guestfalica. The sequence goes on along the minus strand of OY829916.1, from coordinate 11,948,940 downwards.
AGATATTCTAGTCAGTTACCTGAACATATTAAGAGCGCTGTACATATTTTTATGTTTAAACGAATGATAAAATCTCATCTGTTGTCATCAGTTAAAGATTATTTGCGATTTATAATGCCATTCATTCTAATTAATTAAATTAAATTATATTAATTGTTATGTATTTGAATTTTGGTTTTTATTATGCGTAATGTAGTTTTAGTCACTATGATACTATTTGCTGTATATGTTTTGTACATAAAAGTGTGAATGACGAACTTTTAAAGGACATTAAATCCACTAGTAGTCATTCTCACTTTAATGATTTTTATATATAAAAATTAATGTTAAAATTAAAAATAAATAAATAAAATAAAAATAAAATTAAAAAATAATAGAAAATGGCAATTGAGGCGCGTCAATTTTTAGAAGGATTACGAATATATAAGTATGTGTGTCTAGTTGAGGTCTCCGCTATCGAACTGATAATGACTCGTTACGCTAATCGATAACCCAAACGATCACAAAAGTTTTACGACAAATAATGTAGGTGGCAAGTGACCAATTTAGTTCCCTATTGGTGTTTCTATGGCAGTTGATGAATTTCTTCTTTAGATATGGTAAGCTAATTAAATATGAGAATAGTAACCTAAACTACCGAAAATGTTAACGTTGCATCCGGGTCAAATGTGAACTTACCAAATAAGGCTTTTACAGAACTCATGATATTTATCAAAGAATTCGCTTCCTCATACTTTTTAATCTCAGTTTGCGTATTTTTAACACGATCTTCCTGATATGTAAACTCCCCGTGGCAAGATTTCTAAAAGATCGTAATTGGAAATTGAATGTCATAGTCAGCAGATATTTGTAAATAAAAAATCAAAAATTTTCTAAACTCTTTCTTCTATTCTACATTTTTAGAGATGTCTGTAGTTAGTATTTTAATAGTGCGAAACTTACTTTATAATGTGAAACAGAAACAAATGAAAAACATCTCCTCTCGAACCTTATACCGACGAAGAAATTATGCATTTTGAATCCAAATCTAAATTTATATGGCCCCTAGGACAATTAGACGTAATAGCTAGGACGACTGCAAATTTAACAGACCGGCTAAAATAATATAAAATGTAAATAATGAGTAAATTGAGTTTTTAATAGTATTTCCTAGGTTGTAGACGTTGTCTACATTGTCGATGTCTGGAACATAAAACATCACTATATAATCTACCTATTAGATTATGTGTCGACAACCGCATATAGATTACATTGCCTAATCTACCTCGCCCATTCCTGACTAACTCGTCTATCCCTGAAATCTTAAGCTGAATTTAGTTCAAGTGATTTTTGTGTTTATTTCAAATTTTGCTTGATACGAATTTGGTTAGAAAAAATATCATTTCGCCTAAATGTTTATTTTTTTATGATATCACTAACATAAATAGGATTTCTTTAGCAATATTTCGCAAATGCATGCAATCGTGTGAAATTTTTCCTAAACCTTTTGTGCAAGTGGCTTATCTATTATATACACAATATGTACATATTGTATATATTATATAATTAAATTATGTAGCATTTAACAAAAACAAAAATTTCAAGTTTTATTCAACTTGTCAACAAAGTCTGTCTAACTTCACCCAGTTCATATGACCTTTAAACATTCGAATTATGTGATATTGATTTTTCAAATTTTTTTCGGCGATAATTTACTGTTAACTTCAATAACATGTAATTTTCGGCTAATATCAACAGAATTTTGTACTACCACCTGATACGAAATATGTCGATAATGCACGGTTTTTTTCGGCTGAAAGTTTCGGCTAACTTCAGTAGCATAGTTGAACGCCCTGATTTCTAGAAACGCAATGATTGCGTTCTTGTTATTTTTTCCTTCTACAAAAATCCTTCCTACTGCCTCATCATCGAGTTACTTTTGAGTGATATTTCTTGAATTTTCCAAAAGTACAATAATAAAATTGCTCAAAAGTATCAACGTATTTTTCATACAGCCAAAGTATCGACGAAGTACTATAGTATCGATAATATCATCCCTGATATTTATTATTAGTAGCTATTCCATATTTGTAAATAGATGTTCGTAGTTACTAGAGATTTTAAATTTATTTCAAATTTGTAATTTAAGAAATGCTTGGTGTTTACCCCGATTGTCTTAAAATTGCTAAAGTGACACTTATCTTTACGTCTGGAAATTCTAAACTAGTTAATAATTATCGTCCAATTTCAGTTTTGTCGGTATTTGACAAAATTTTAGAAAAAATTATTGCTAACCAGATGATCGACTTCCTGAATAAATCTAATTTTTTCTATTCTCGTCAGTATGGATTTCGACAAGCTTCTGGTACAGATTTAGCCTTAACAGACATTACTGATTTGATCTATCGTAATTTGGACAGGCAAAACTATATCTGTGGCTTATTTCTTGATCTTCGTAAAGCTTGTGATTGTATAGAAAATTTACAGATTTATGGCTTCCGTGGCCTATCATACAACAGTTTGTGGCAAGCTACCTTAGTAATCGAAAGCAGTTTGTGATTCTAAATGGTGTAAAAAGCTCCACTTTACGTGTGAACTATGGTGTTCCTCAAGGGATTATCCTTGGCCCTCTATTATTTCCAATCTACGTAAATGATATGGCCAATTTACCGCTCACGGGTCATGTTAGAATGTTTGCTGACGATACGGCCCTGTTCTATGAATCTATGATATTATTTTACTTTTGGATTTTCTTCACTTAAACAAAATATCAGTTAATTTTAATAAAACGAAATATATAATTTTTCAATCCCCACACCTGCAACACATTGATTTACCACCACTTCAAGTAGCAAATTGCACCATAGAGCGTGTGGACAAATTCAAGTACCTTGGAGTAATATTCGACAAGCATATGACGTGGGAGGACCATATTAATTCTATTTGTATTAAAGTTTGCCCATTTATTTGCTTGATTAGAAAATTAGCTGATTTTGTTCCAGTACATGTGTTAAAAAAAATTTATTTCTCATTTATTCATACCCGATTCTCATACGCTTCTTCTACCTTTGGTTCAGCTGTTAAAGAGAAACTGAATAAATTGCAGATTTTACAAAATAGGTGCTGTATAAACTGCCTCACATATTTCCTACTGTGGAGCACTATCGAACTATTGCTATAGACATTCTCCCAATTAAAGCAGTTTTTGAGATGCATGTGTCGATCTACATGTTGAAGTCTCTACACGTCCCATCATTAATTTCGACTATACAATTCGAATTTCTAGATCATGGCTATTCAACCAGATATTCTAGTCAGTTACCTGAACATATTAAGAGCGCTGTACATATTTTTATGTTTAAACGAATGATAAAATCTCATCTGTTGTCATCAGTTAAAGATTATTTGCGATTTATAATGCCATTCATTCTAATTAATTAAATTAAATTATATTAATTGTTATGTATTTGAATTTTGGTTTTTATTATGCGTAATGTAGTTTTAGTCACTATGATACTATTTGCTGTATATGTTTTGTACATAAAAGTGTGAATGACGAACTTTTAAAGGACATTAAATCCACTAGTAGTCATTCTCACTTTAATGATTTTTATATATAAAAATTAATGTTAAAATTAAAAATAAATAAATAAAATAAAAATAAAATTAAAAAATAATAGAAAATGGCAATTGAGGCGCGTCAATTTTTAGAAGGATTACGAATATATAAGTATGTGTGTCTAGTTGAGGTCTCCGCTATCGAACTGATAATGACTCGTTACGCTAATCGATAACCCAAACGATCACAAAAGTTTTACGACAAATAATGTAGGTGGCAAGTGACCAATTTAGTTCCCTATTGGTGTTTCTATGGCAGTTGATGAATTTCTTCTTTAGATATGGTAAGCTAATTAAATATGAGAATAGTAACCTAAACTACCGAAAATGTTAACGTTGCATCCGGGTCAAATGTGAACTTACCAAATAAGGCTTTTACAGAACTCATGATATTTATCAAAGAATTCGCTTCCTCATACTTTTTAATCTCAGTTTGCGTATTTTTAACACGATCTTCCTGATATGTAAACTCCCCGTGGCAAGATTTCTAAAAGATCGTAATTGGAAATTGAATGTCATAGTCAGCAGATATTTGTAAATAAAAAATCAAAAATTTTCTAAACTCTTTCTTCTATTCTACATTTTTAGAGATGTCTGTAGTTAGTATTTTAATAGTGCGAAACTTACTTTATAATGTGAAACAGAAACAAATGAAAAACATCTCCTCTCGAACCTTATACCGACGAAGAAATTATGCATTTTGAATCCAAATCTAAATTTATATGGCCCCTAGGACAATTAGACGTAATAGCTAGGACGACTGCAAATTTAACAGACCGGCTAAAATAATATAAAATGTAAATAATGAGTAAATTGAGTTTTTAATAGTATTTCCTAGGTTGTAGACGTTGTCTACATTGTCGATGTCTGGAACATAAAACATCACTATATAATCTACCTATTAGATTATGTGTCGACAACCGCATATAGATTACATTGCCTAATCTACCTCGCCCATTCCTGACTAACTCGTCTATCCCTGAAATCTTAAGCTGAATTTAGTTCAAGTGATTTTTGTGTTTATTTCAAATTTTGCTTGATACGAATTTGGTTAGAAAAAATATCATTTCGCCTAAATGTTTATTTTTTTATGATATCACTAACATAAATAGGATTTCTTTAGCAATATTTCGCAAATGCATGCAATCGTGTGAAATTTTTCCTAAACCTTTTGTGCAAGTGGCTTATCTATTATATACACAATATGTACATATTGTATATATTATATAATTAAATTATGTAGCATTTAACAAAAACAAAAATTTCAAGTTTTATTCAACTTGATAATATCTACCCTAAATCCTTTATTTTCAATATTACGTAGTTACTCGTAAGTGCCGGCATATTTTACAACAAACTAAAAAATGAAATGACTTTTCGAAACTACCATAAAACACACCCTTTTTAAGGTAAATAAAAACTATAAAGTTATACATGAGGATATACGAGTATGTATGTAAAATGTATACATTGTTGAAACATTTTTTTTTAATTTATGCTGCCAGTAAGAAGCATGCTAGGTACTAAAAATTGTTATATTTGTATAGAGTAAAATACCGAGAGCATCTTTCATCAACATTTTCAAACGAATATAAATAATTTTGTTTCAATATGCTAAATAAAAACAAATTTTGTTATCTTTTTCATTGTGTTGTGCTGTAACAACTTAGTTAACTTGCGATAAAAAAATAAATAACAAAAAGCTATTAAAAAACCCCCGAGGTAATAAAAATTCAATTCGCAATTACAAATTTCATTACAGTGATTATCATTTTTTTTTGCTTTTTTTATTTGATTAAAAAGCAACTTCATTTAAAAATAAAATATGTATACACTGAATGGCTTAAGTCTTTATACAGTTGCTGCTCCGGTATTCGGTTTGATGTTTCACCATTTAAATAAGATAAGATAAAATAATTTAGAACAAGGCGGCTGTTAGGCTCGTTTCCTACTATAATGTACGACACTTAGTGCAATATGCCCAAGCCAACTGCCCCCAATTTTGGGTTTCAAGTCCCAAATACTTTATTTTTTAAGGCTCTGGAATTTATCCAGAGCGATTTATACTTTATTTAATAATTAAATGTTACAATACAATTTTAATATAGAACTTGTAGCTTGATTTAGTGCACTGATAATAATAATGCATACATAATGTTTCTAAGGTTTATATATTAGAAAACGTGGTGCCATCGGAAAGATGGTATCATGTTGCGTCTGTTGTTTGTGTGGAAAATTCCATGTATTTAGGTAAACGTGTGGAATCATCTATTTGTTGTATCAGCTAAATTGTCGATGTCGTTGATGTTATTATTGTTGTTGGTTTGGTGTCGAATAGGTTTTAGCTATTTGCTTGTGTCAGCTAAATACCGATGTGGTCGATGTTGTCGCTGTTGCTTTGGCGTTGATTGGAATATTTAACTCCTCCCCCCTAAGATTGACGGCAGGCTGCAATAGTGGTCCTGGAGTGACTAAATGGTGTTTTTTGTATTTCCTGATACTAAATATAACAATGAGAAGAAGAATAATTGATATGATTATTAATGAGACATGTCCTGATGATGTGTGTAATTTGACATGTTTGTGTAGCAAATTCATACGCTCTATATTTGCGATTGTTTTATTATGTAGAATTTGAAGATTAATTTCGGGTGAAGTGTAATTGATGAATACGTCGTTATAAGGTAACTCGATTTATAACTGGTGTACGAATTCGTTTTCTACTGTCGAAAATTCTTGGGTATTGATTACTACTGTACAGTTTGAAAATTCGATTAATGTGGGTTCGATGATTTTCTTTGTTGTTTGTTTACAATTGGAGTCGTATGATATACTCTTAGAGACGGGTTGAATGTATAGTTTTCCATAGCTAAAATAATCACTTTCTTCCTGTAGCGATACGTTTTGACTTTCACAGTTAGCTGGCTGCTGTTTAATAATTGCTTGGACACATGATCCTTCGACTTGTTCCAATTTTGATTCTTGGCAATAATGTGTATTGTATATTATGTTGCATGGTGTGACACATAATTGATAATATTGGTGGTTTAGGATAATAGATGCTGGGGTTTTAGGATATAGGATTTTATTATTAAATGGTATGCTTTTTATTTGGTATATTTCAAAATTTTCTTGTTTAAAAATTGGTATTCTAATAATAAAAATTAATTGTTTATGGCTATCACAGAAACCTTTAATCTCTAATAGATTTTAAATGAAATTATCGTTTTGTATGCGTACGCTCTCCTTTTTGAGTAAATTTATTATGAATGTTGTTTCGTTTTGCGTCAGTAAGTGTTTTGAAAATAATTTTTGTTGTGAAATTGTTACGAGTATTATGTCTAAAATTTCGTCCATATTTTTGTTAACGATATTAGCTTAATTTCTTGTGTGTACATCATGGGGAACCTGGAAAAGTTTTTAAATGATTTTTCATATATGTCGTTACATAAATGCTCGAGTAATTCCTTCCTTTGAGCCGCATAATCTAGTTCGTTGTCAAAATTGATCGTTCTTCCAACGTAGTGTCCCTTTAAGAGATTAAATGGAGTCATTTGTTTTGTAGAATGAATGGTGTTATTATATGCAAGTATTGCCGACATCATGATTTTATCTATAGTGACTCATCCGGTCGTTGTAATTTTATAATGCTACATATTTCCTTGAGTGTGAAGTCTCTCCACTGGCGAATTTCCCGTTGAGTTGTATGGTGTTGTGACGTGTAATTCAACGTTGTGTTTTTCTGATAGTTTTTTGATTTCATTTCCGGTGCCTATTTCTGAATCGGCGACTAATTTTTCTGGTAATCCATGTTGACTAAAAAATGTGTAAGGTGTTCTGAAATTTCTTTATTGGTTTTTCCTATTCATGGATATGCTGCTGAAAATTTGCTAAATTTATCGATTATGGTTAGAAACACATTTCCTTCCAATAATAATAAATCTGTGTGGATAATTTGCATTGGCTTTTTTGGGGTCTCGCTCAAAGTTAATTGTAACTGTGGTGGTTGTCTATCATATTTCGTGCGTTGACAGATATCGCATTTATTTATGAACTCTCTGATCATTTCTTTAGAGTGTGGAGAATAATATTTTTGTTTTATCCTTTCATAATTTTCAATTTTTCCCCCGTGTTCATTTTCTAAATGTGTATCTTGTATCAACTTCATCTGTTCCTCCTTTTGTTCTACATCAATTAAAAGTGTTTTCGATCGTACTAAATTTACTTTCGAGTTGTGCTTCGTGGCTTAGTAGAGATCATGGTTTTATATGCCTCCATTACATATTGAAAACATTCTTCTGTTGTGTAAATACAAGTAAGGTTTCGGGTTCTACCGAACATTTTTCTTAATTCATCGCTTATGGCCGTTTTAATCCCACGCTTTCTGGGCAAGGTTAGCGTTACACGCTTTCGTGTTCCAAAATAGGTTTCGTATTTAATTAAGGGATTTTTTAAACATGTCTGAGAGGTAAATTATGAGTTGTTTGTCAAAGGTGTTAATTGAATTTTTTGTAGTTGGTATTATTTCGTCTGGTGTAGAGAGTATGCTAGTTGTATCCTCTATCGACGATGAGTCTTCTGAGTTAAACATTTCGATGTTGTTAATTTGAACTCTAGAGAGAGCATCGGCGTTTGAGTTTTGAACTCCTTTTTTATAGAATATTTTAGTCAAACTCATCTAGCCTTAACCGCCAACGGACTAGTTTGGAATTTGGCTCTTTCAATGAAAATAGCCATGTTAACGGTTTGTGGTCCGTTATGATGGTAAACTGTCTTCCAAACAGATATGGCCTGAAGTATTTTGTGGCCCACACAATAGCTAAGAGCTCCTTCTCTATTGTGCTGTAGTTTTGTTCTGTTTTGATCAAAGTTCTTGAGGCGTAACTGATTGTCAGATCTTGTCCAATCGGTCCTTGCGAGAGTATTGCTCCGATAGCAACGTTGCTTGCATCGGTAGTGACTAGAAATGGTCGGTTAAAATCGAGGTATTGAAGAATAGGTTTGTTACATAGTAACAATTTGCACTGGTCAAAGCATTTAACATAGTCTTCTGTTATTGCTATTTCTTTATCCTTTCTTAAACATTCTGTTAATGGCTTCGAAATTTGTGCAAAATTGTTGATAAATTTGCGGTAATAGCCCAACAGTCCTAAGAAGCTTTTTATTTGTTTTTCTGTTTTCGGTAGCGGAAATTTTTGTATAGCTCGAATTTTGTCCGGGTTTGGTCTTACACCGTCGGATGTCACAATACGGCCAAGAAAGACAATTTCTTTATGTAGAAATTCTGACTTGTCCAATTGGATTTTTAAGTTGACTTTCTCAAGCTTTTCGAAAACTTTTTGCAGGCTGTTAATATGTTCTTGCACGGATGTTGAGAACACAATGATATCGTCCATATAACACAGACATATCCTTCCTTGTAGTTCTCCTAGCACGTTATCCATGACCTTCTGGAACGTGGATGGTGCGTTTTTAAGTCCGAAGGGCATTCGAACGTACTCGTAGTGTCCGAACTCGACACTAAAGGCTGTTTTTGGAATGTCTTATGGGCTCACCTCTATTCGGTGGAAACCCGACGCAAGGTCGAGCGTCATGAAATATATACACCTTCCAAACTTGTCCAGAATATCTGTTATATTGGGGAACGGATATTTGTCGTCGACCGTTTTCTCGTTAAGCTTCCTATAGTCAATGACCACTCTCCAACTAAAGGTTCAGTGACTTTAAATTCTTTTATGCCATTTAGTTTAACGATTTGATTTACAGTAGTATTGTTAAACAGAGTGGATATGGTTACTGGTTTAATTTCTTGTTTGAACTTGTCATGAATATTTTCTGGATTGATAAACGATTTAGTAGAGCCTATGTCTATAAGAAATTTTTGTGTTTTTCCGTTAAGGATTAATTCTATGTAAGGGAGTTGGAAACCTTTTTGATGATGGTGTTGATGATTTGAAAGGCTTAGGTATCCGAATTCCTGGTGATAGCAAGGCAAAAATCCGTATCTTCGATTTCAACGATAGGGGTATTTTCCTCTACTTCCTGAATTGAATCTTGCTCATAATTTGGTTCAATATCTTGAAAGTTTCCTTCGTGGTATTGATCATATTGTTGATCATATTGATTCATGTCATTATCGAATTCGCTTTGATATGGATTTGTTGCAATATTAAAGAGTTCTCTTGAGTAGAATCTTTGTGCTCCATACTGGTTAAATCGGTATGGTTGATCCGTTGGGTTAAAATGTCTTTGTTGCATATTTTGATATTGTTGAAATTGTTGAGGTTGAGTGTACGTCGGTTATTTGTACGCGTCTTGATTACTAGAAATATCCATTGGCTCGGGTTTCGGCAATGGTTTAGATGGAAGATTCCGATGTTTTTCAAATTGGTTAGGGTTATTCTGAGTGAACGGTCTATGATTAAAATATTGATTTTGATTCCGTAAAGGATTAAAATTTCGAATTGGCAGTCTCAGATAAATGAATTTTTGATTATAGTTTACAGAAGGTTTAGGCGGTAGTATTGGTCGCGTGTTAAGTATGGTTGGGTTTGATGGCCCACATGTTTTATTCCTTACGTATGTGATATTCTGTTCTTTAAGGCAATATAGCCTGGCTGTAGGTAAATCTGTAGGCTTCATGGCTCTTACCATAGAACCTAATGGATTCCTAAGGTTTCACATAAATGCTGCTAGTCCCATTTCGTCATACCATTGGCATTTTTTCCTTACTTCTTCTGGATTATTTAATGTATTTAGTTCTACCTAATTTTTTTATGCATTTATAACTTCTAAAATTCTTGCGAAATATACTTCAATTGTATCTCCCCGTTGTGAGGTGTTATGTAAGTCGCGTATGAGACTCGTTTCGTCTCTTTTGTCCGCAAAATGATTCATTAAGTTTTCTTTTATGCTAGGCCATTCGATTTTTGTTTTATACATAACTAACACGTCATTTGCGTTACCTATGATTTTGTTTCGTATGGCTCTAATTAATACTTTGGCTTGCGCTTGTTGATCAAAGGTCGGTTTTAGAATTGCTAGTACGTCATCTACTTGTCCTATAAAATTTGCAAGGCCGGTCTTATTTCCGTTGAATGGAGGAATGTCCTTAATCACGTCTGGTATACGTAATGTTTGCGTACTCTCTTCAGGTGTCATTTTTATATTTTCACTTTCACTTACACTTTCTAAATTTCTGTTCGCGTTGTATTTATTTAATACAGTAATTTTTTAATTTGTCAATTTTGAATTTATATTAATTTATCGGTTTTTAAGAGAAAAAATTATTCAATGATTTCTTAGATAATTATCGATTTTGAAATTTTCTTTGATTTATAAATTTAATCAAGAATAACTAAGGTTTTTGGGATACGTAAAGGATTATTATCAAGTTTTGTGCATTTAGGTTAGGTTTTAGTGGTTGCTTACTGCACACTTAGGCCAATTTTTTAGGCCCATTGTGATACCACTCATTCACTCCACATCATTAACCCACCTACTTCACCTACTCACACAACTACAGTATACCACCTGCACATTGCAAGCTCCATATCAACCTGTACATTGACATGGAAGGTGGGTCGGCGAGTGACACGGAATTCTGCACTCCATCAGAGGGTCTTAGTTGTATTTATTAGCATCACCGATCGTAATCGATGATGAAAATTCGATTTGCATCTAGCCTCTGATGGGATTCGAACCCAGCACCTCCCGGTCCATGTGCCGAAGCTTTAACCACTGCACCACTTGTCCGGTTTATTATTGTGCACTTACCACAGAGTAATTATTATCGCCAAAAATATCTGAGGAACCATCATCTATTATTTGGGATGTCGATACGTTTCCGATTTTCCTGGGTTGATTCTTCGTTTTATAAAATTTTGTTCTTTTTATTTCTTATTTTTTGATTTTAATTTTTTTTTTCTCACTGTTCTGATACTGACGCCAGGTCGTCTGTTTTATTTTATAATTAATTTTCTGTTACACTTTCACTTATTTAAGCACTAAATACTGGTAAACCGGCAGTATTTCACTTTCAATTAATTAATTCGTGACACTTAGAACACTGTTTATTATGTTTTAAGCACTACTTATTGATTTAATTATGACACTTATAACACTGAGTTTATTTACTATTGCAGTATGTGATTTTTACGTAGGGATGGATATTAAAAAGTATCCTCTATGAACTGCGCCAATTATGGGGTTTCAAGTCCCAAATACTTTATTTTTTAAGGCTCTGGAATTTATTTATCCAGAGCGATTTTTACTTTATTTAATAATTAAACGTTACAATACAATTTTAATATAGAACTTGTAGCTTGATTTAGTGCACTGATAATAATGCATACATTAGAAAACGTGGTGCCATCGGAAAGATGGTATCATGTTGCGTCTGTTGTTTGTGTGGAAAATTCCATATATTTAGGTTAACGTGTGGAATCATCTATTTGTTGTATCAGCTAAATTGTCGATGTCGTTGATGTTATTGTTGTTGTTGGTTTGGTGTCGAATAGGTTTTAGCTATTTGCTTGTGTCAGCTAAATACCGATGTGGTCGATGTTGTCGCTGTTTCTTTGGTGTTGATTGGAATATTCAACTCCCCCCCCCCTCTCCTCGCCTATTTGAATTTTTTTTTCATCCTAAAGATACAATTCAATGACCTAACTGACTAAGCGTCCTGGATTTATTAGGGTTTCTATCAACAGAATAAAAATTTGTTGAACAATCCAACTTAAGAAGAAATATCTTTATAGTATTCTACATTTTGAAGTTCTGTGTTTATTCTTTCTTTGTTCACCAACACCAGCTCTAATTACAAATTGTGAATAAATGATGTTCATCTAGATAAGTTAGGGTAATATACGTGTTATTTGCACCTTAGCGCACCGGTATGACTGACTTTATTTTATAGTGATACACATTTCGGGCAGTTATTATATTAACATAACAATGTATAATTATTCCCAATTTCCGGCCGGATCTTTTTGAAATGTTTGTCAGGAATCACAAAGTTTTGATCATTGTTTAAATATTTCCAGATATCGGTAATTGGTGGCCAACGTTAAGAACCTTAGATCGTCGTGGGAGTGTTTTTCTCGCGCTTGACCATTGATTCGCTGATTATTGTGAAAACTAATTTTAATTATTTGTTTCGCTAACATTTTTATGCTGGCATATCTGTGAAGAAATAAATTACCATTTTGAGAATAGCTCAGCCTTTTCTTATTATTGGAAAAATATTACGATTACCTAAAAATTGATGTTAAAATAACATACAATTGGGGTGAATGTAGAATTATGTTATTGAGTGTAAATACATATTTGTTTGTTACTTAAATATAGGATAATCTTTTTACAAAATATGAATCATCCATTGTAACATTCACGCTTCTACGTAAACGTTATACGATTTAATGAAAACCTGTCTTTTAATCTTTTTAGATTTTATCGCAACTGTCATTTTGTTGTCAAATTTGTATTTAAATGCTTATTCGTATTTATTTATTTCGGGTGATAATTTATGTACGAGTACTTGCTACTTTATGTTCTAACTCGTTTGTTTAATCGATCGGGTTGTTAGCATATTTTCATAAATTTTGGTTACTGATTCTACTGAATGATGGCTTTAAGTAGCCATGTCGTCAGTTTTTCAATTATAAACTTAACTTAACTGTAATCTCGCTTCTCTGCGAGATTCTAAAAATCAAACACGCTGACCTATTTAAATCTACTAGATTTAGTTGGAATGGATATAATTTATTTGTATATGAAAACTGTGTGAGAATAATACTTTTTAGTCGGTAGATTACGTCATGATTTATTTTAATTTGTTGACTGATGATTGAGCCTTTCATTTAAGATAATATAAGCATAGTTAAGTTTGATGTGTGCCAGGTACGCTATATTTTATGAAAGCGAGCAAAGATAGGTTAAAATAATAAACGGAATTTTTGAACTTACCAGTAAGAGGAAATGCCAGTTCAAAGTGAAAATGGTGAAATAATTCACCAACTTACTCGTGTTTTAGACCTTTGCTCTTGCTAGGCTGCCTTATGTACAGGTGTTATATCTTGCACTTTTTGTATTTTGTAGGGCTTCAATCGTAGCTCATTTTTTAACATGTGTTCCATGCTACGAGCAGACATATTGAGATTTTTCGTCAATTGAGCTGCGCTTTGTCGTGGATTACGTTGAATTCTGGAATTCACCTTTCGAACCATTTCTGGCGATCTTGGTGGTTTTGGATGTCCATCTCCATGGCGTTTTTGATACTACCAGTATCATTGTGACGTGTAATGGTCCGATACACAAACATTTTATTCACATGTAAATGCCGTAGCTCATTAACAATGGCGAGTTGTGATTTTCCATCCAAATACAAAGCAATAACACTGTTGCATTTGAATTCCATATGCTTCTAAACAACATAACAGACTGACGCTTTGCAAAAAGTGAGCGCGCTGTTATTAGTCGTTTGATTGCTACAGCACCGTGTAATTGGTAACACTTCGAGCGTCGACTCCTGTATTTGGTAAAACTTTTTCGACAAGTTGATTTACTGAAACGGTCAAAGAAGAAGAAGTCAGACCAATTGGATCGATTGGGAATTTACCATCTCCCAGTTGCAATAAAATGTCCAAATATACGATGACTTAAGATATGCAGCAAGTTCATCTCCTGTGTTGATCGTGGTATAACTGGCAAGGTTTGTCGAAAGTCTTTGCTAGAAGTAGAATACCTCGTCCCATTTGCCTATTATTTCCTCTCAAATCTTGCAGAGTCCTTTGAAGAGCTTCAAGGGCTCTTTTGTTTGTGTGCCATTTTGCACTCACCCCGTACAATAAATTTGCACGTTTTTAGTACTTCAGCCTGTCCAACTCCTTTGCTAATATTGCAAATCAGAGTTTCACAATGTGTAAGATTTGATAGTAGCTTGAACGCTGAATGAGCAGTTCCGTCGCCTTCCAACAGTGTAGACGCTATTCCAGAGGTCGCAACTGCTAGACCGATTTCATTGTGTTTACTAATTTCAGCTAGCAGTACATTGGTTAGGAATATTTATCCCGTTCCACCTGATGCATCATGAAAAAATATGCCTCCTCTTCCATTGTCAATCGTTCCCATAATTGCATCGTATGTTAATTTTTGATCATCCAAAGCTTACTTAATTTATATTTGTACCATAATCCTAATGGATTTGATGGCCCACATGTTGTTAATATAACAGCAAACAGATTTTTTAGCTGCGACGAAACACATGTTATAGCGGCCTCTGACAAAGTAGAACCCTAATCCTGATCACTTTCGAGTAACACAAGCTTCTGACAAGTTTCACACAATTCTCCATTGACGGTTTTAAGAGCAATAAAATATGTTGGTCCCCATACTGTATGCAGTAACAATCTCAAGTAATAACATTCAGCAATATTTGAATGGACTGTATACACTCTACCTATTGTGGCAAAACGGAACTCTGGTATCTTGTTTCCTCTTACAGAAAATTTTCATAGATGCATTTCAAGTATAATACTTTTGGATTTCAGAGTACAATAAAGTTTTGGCGAATTCGTGTTGTTGCCATAAAAGAAAAAAGCAGTTCGAATTGTGTGTGGTGATTGTTCTGCTCTTTCTTTCAGTTCTGAAGTAAACACGTTGCCCATTTTCTAAATGCACACTGTGGTGAACTAAAGCTGGATAACGATCGTGAATTGGAAAATTAAGAATTCACTAATGTCAACTTCAAAAGGTTTAATTTGACCATCAACTTTTATTTCGATTGTGGCAATACACTCTCCATCTTCTTGGTTTCGCCTTCTGTAACAGGGGTAGCCATCATTTCCAGTTTGTTTTTCCTGCCTTAGTTGTTGCGGATATTGCCATTTACACTTTCCGTCCTGCAATGCAGATTATTATTAAATGGCCCACAGGACACATGAACCATATTTTTCTTTACAAATATTATGTAGCAAATGATCTTCTTCTATCTGATTTGGGCGTATTTTTCCTTTCAACCAAAGTAATATATGAGCATGTGGAAGGCCTCTTTTCTACCATTCGATCGAATATAACTAGCACAGAGTTTCTCCATAAATACGACGCTTTGTAGGTTAGGTTAGAGTGGCTGCTTCCGCACACTTAGGCCAATAGCGGCCCATTGTGATACCACAGGATCCTATTTTCCCTTTACCCCCGTTAACACCATCCAGAGCTCCTTATGTAGCGTAAAATATCTCGCACTCCACAGTTCGCGAGTTCCGAAAGGCTGTTCATCCCGTACACACCTAAGTATTTATGCCTTCTGTATAATAGAGCTGGACACGAGCATAGGAAGTGATCTAAAGACTCTTCCTCCTCTTCCTCCATACAACTTCTACAAAAGTCATTCGTCTGTAGACCCAGCCTTCTCGCATGTTCCCCAAAAAGGCAGTGTCCTGTCAGTATCCCTACGACCAAACTTAAGTCCCGTTTCCCCAGGGATATGAGTGCCTTGGAGCGCTTCAAGTCCAGTTTTGGCCAAACGTGCTTTGCTACCCTGCACGTGAGAGTGTTGGTCCACCTCTCATTTGTTAAGGCGATTGCCTTTCTCCCGAGCGCCAATTTGAGCGCTGCTATAGGTCTCCCCAGAACTGCCCTTTCCGGCTGCATCTGGAGAGTCGTACCGTACCTAGCTAGTTCGTCTGCCCTGCAGTTTTCCGTGACGTCCGAGTGACCAGGGACCCAGATTATCTGGATGCTGAAATACTCGCTCATCTCATTAAGAGATGATCGGCAATCCAGCGCCACCCGTGACTTCAGACAAACCGCCTCTAGTGACTTGATCGCCGCCTGACTGTCCACATAGATTGCGATATCCCTCCCGGATACCACATTATGCTTCAACGATGTCATGACTTCCGCGATCGCCACCACTTCAGCCTGGTACACGCTGCAGTAGTCATGGAGACGAACAGAAATATTGACGTTTAGCTTCTCACAGAAGACTCCGGCTCCTACCTTACCGTCTAGCTTAGAGCCGTCAGTGAAAAATTGCAGTGCCTCGTTTTCCAGTATTGATCCGTTCCTCCAGGATTCTCTCGAGGAACAGATGGTCCCGAAACCTTTATTGAAGCACAAAGTTTGTTTACTATAATCTAGATTCGCCAGTTCTTCCCTTTGCGATCTAACTATCGTCGAGTGTCCCGTCTGAAGACACTTCCACTGCGAGACCGCCGAGAGTCTCGTGGTCACATAGGCTGCAATTTGTTTACCAAAAAATTCGATTGGAATAAGGTGGAACATAACCTCTAAAGCGCGTGTAGGAGTTGACCTGATCGCCCCGCTTATAAGCATACAGGCCGTTCTTTGTACCTTTTCCATCATCCTTACATATGTTACCTTATTCAGAGCTGGCCACCACACGCCCACCCCATACATCAGCACAGGTCTTACCACTGCTTTATAGATCCAGTGTACCAGCGCTGGTTTCAAACCCCAACTCTTACCTATGGCGTTCCTACACGAGAAATGGCTACATTAGCCTTTTTCACCCTTTCTATAATGTTGGGCTTCCAGCTGAGCTTACTGTCCAAGATTATGCCCAAAAATCTCGCTCTATCAGCAAAAGCCAGTCTAATGCCGTTCACGGTAGGAGGGCTAACTACCGGAATTTTATATTTCCTAGTAAATAGTACCAGCTCTGTCTTGGAAGGGTTGATCCCTAATCCACATTTGCTGGCCCATCTAGTAACGATCAGGAGTGCATTTTGCATAACATCCCTAATCGTATCCACATGTTTGCCTGAGATAGCTATCGCTAAATCATCTGCATACGCTACAACTCCTGTCCCCCCCCTCTCCAGTTCCAACAGCTATCCATTCATCACTGCACTCCAAAGAAAGGGGGACATTACACCTCCCTGCGGGGTTCCTCTAACCGCCCTTCTTCTAATGGTGGACTCCCCCAGGTAATGATCCTGCTTACCAGCATCTGATTTATCAACCTACTTATAGGGTAGTACCTTCAAACATGACAATCCTTCTATGATCGCCTCCATTTTTACATTATTAAAGGCACCCTCAATGTCAAGAAATGCTACCATACAAAACTCTTGCGAGTGAATTGACTTCTCAATCACTGCGACACTGCCCAATTCCTGGGCTCAATTTTTGATCGAATACCTACATCTACCTACCTTTCCAAGGTTTTCAGCAGAAAGGATGATAGAGTTACCGGTCTCAGATCCTTTGGGTAAGGATGTGAGCTTTTTCCCGATTTCGAGATAAAGACCACTCTGACCTCCGTCCATTTCCTAGGACTATAGACAAGTTTCAGACATCCCCTGAAGATACCCTCCAGCCAGGGGAGGATGACTGCCGAGTTCCTTTGGATCTCTGCTGGTATAATCCGATCCGGGGCCGCCAATTTATACGGCTTAAAACCGTTCAGCGCCCACTGGATTCGCTCCCTGTCTACAATGCCCTCCATCTCTACTGAAGGTGTTACTCGATGAGCTACGGGCTCTATCGAATCATCAAAGCTTCCGGGAAAATGGGTCTCAATGAGGAGCTCCAATGATTCCACACTTGAAGCTGTCCACGACCCGTCCGGTCTTATCAAATAACTAGGACTGGTTGGGTTAGAAGCTAGAATTTTCCTAAGGCGAGAAGTCTCAGAGACCTCCTCCATCCTACCACAGAAGAGTCTCCAAGACCACCCTTGTGCCTTCCTCAACTCTTTCTTGTACCTTCTTAGGTCCTCCTTATAGGAGTCCCAATCGCGTACCTCCCTTGTGCTTTTAGCTTTATTAAAAGCTGTCCTACATGCCCTTCGATAGGTTCCCAACTCCGTGGTCCACCAAGTCGGTTTCTGCCTACCCCTAGGCTTTATCAAGGGACACGCGGCCTTAAATGAGAGATTGTATGCTCTTGTGACCTTATCAACCATGCGATCCAATTCTTCTACTGTCGACGGAGGTCCGGGGACCTCCACTGGCAATACTTCCGCCAACATCTCCCTATATTTGTTCCATGTAGTCCTTCTGGGATTCCTGAAGGGTTTCCGGGTAACAGGTTTAATGTCGAGGTTGTATGTTACATATCGGTGATCAGAGAATGAGTGCTCCTTCGCCACTCTCCATCCTCTGATCATATGAAAGATCGTTTCCGACGCAAAGGTCACATCTAAAACCTCCTGCCGATTTTTAACAATGAATGTTGGCTCTCGTCCAATATTGCAAACTACAAGGTTGGTATTTAATAAGTAATCAAAAATAACTCACCCCTCTTCCCCAGATTGTGTGATGCGCGTTTGCATCACAACCGAGTATAACACCTACCCTTCTTTGATCTGCTTCCCGGATCAGTTCCCCCAGGTTATCCGATGGAACCTCCTTCTCGCGATCCATATAGGCTGAGGCTAGCCATAGTTTTTCCCCACTAGCCTCAACACTTACTGCAGTGACGTCTCCACCACTAAATTGAGAAAGAAGAAAAATATTCAGATTATTTTTCGCTAAAATACACGATCTGATCTCAGAGTTGCTTGAGTATAATAACTTATGCCCTTTTGTTCTGAGGCCACAGATCCTGTTATTGTTAATCCAAGGTTCTTGGATTAACACCAAGTCCTCATCTGATTTAGTCAGCCTGAGAACAAGAGCTGCCGAGGCAGCCTTTTGTATATGGTGGTATTACGCTTTGTAACAACATTTATTAGTTTTGTGAGCTTCTGTTTAAATAATCGTGCTATTAAATCATGCCGATCGATCCGCAATTGGCCTGGTAAGAGCTCCTGTTGATTTTTACAACATGCTGGATTGCATGTAAATGTAATAAAAAAAATTGGGACGACCATAAGAACGAACATACGACATTGCGTCCTGCGAATACTCATGCATATGCCGTGGACTTCCTGTAAAGATTGCTGGTAGTATAACCATTTGGCCAACATTCTCCGCATTACCCTCGTTTGGCATAGCATCCCTTAGATGTAAGCATTCGTCAACCCGAAGTTTTTGTTGGTTTAAGCAAATAAGAAAAACGTACGCTTTCAATTTTTGCGTTCATATCCACTATAAATAGATTAAAAGTTGCCTACATCTAAATATATGATTAGATGAATCAGGTCTTACTATGGTAATCTAAGATAGCTGCTGTTTAAAATAATAGATAAGTTTTAAATAATCAGAAGTTAAATATAGTGAGGGTATTATTTCTTTTATTATATAATTATTTATAAGTCTCTTCTTGACATCCGCAGTCATGAAATGCATTAACTGTGATACGTACACATAGTCGTACATCAACTACATTCAAAGTAATGCTCGGTGATTTCAGGGAAATAGGACACATATTCAAGTATTGCACAATATCCATTTTATTGAAAGAGTCGAGCAAGGACCGCATTTATTTGGACGAAATTAAAATCGGTCACTAATGTTTTTATAATAGGCCATGTTTTAAATTGTTTCTCTAATTCAATTCGGTAGAGCCTAAGCCATCCCCCAATTGTAACCGCCGGTGTGGTTTTAAAATAGTGCGGCGAATACAAATGGTGTTGAATGCTTCTTTTGCCTATTTTCGGAGTACGCCTGAATGTCGACGACAAAGTTTAATATTACGATTTTCGGGTGTCATAAATTATAACACTTTAGATTCAAAATTACTCGCGGGTTAATAAACCTTTTTAACGAAACTTAAATAATTTCCTATTCGTTCGGTTTATAGACAATCAATAATTCCCCTCATGACTTTGCTGGGCTAAATATTTGTAACAAATTGCTCGTACTTTCATTTCAATTTCATCGCTCAGTAGAAAACATCCAAAAAATAAAAACCGTTCATAATACTGTGGGCAAAAAACAGTAAGACTTTGTTCATAATTTTAAAATTCTTTATTTATTTCTCCAACTCTATTTCGTCCCCCTCTAATCTCCCCCGGCTTCAATACACTTGTGCCAACGTTTTTTCCAATCCTCGAAACAGTTGTTAAAGTCAATTTCCGGAATAGCCTTCAATGCCCGTATCAATTCACGTGTAATGTCTTTAATTGACTCAAAACGGTTTCCCCGGAGCGGTCGTTTGAGTTTGCTGAACAGCCAGAAGTCACACGGAGCTAAATCAGGCGAATACGGTGGTTGCGGAACGATATGGGTGGAATTTTTGGCGAGAAAATCACGTAAAACCAAGTAGTATGAGAAGGTGCATTATCGTGGTGCAAAAACCAAGAGTTTTCGACCCATAATTCCGGTCTCTTTTTACGAATAGCTTCGCGCAAACAACACATAACACTCAAATAGTATTCCTTGTTGACAGTTTGACCGGTCGCACACCTCGATAATCGAAAAAAACTGTCAACATCACCTTGATTTTTGACTTGCTTTGACGTGGTTTTTTCGGCTTCGGCTCACCTTTGGCACGATATTCGGCCGATTGATCGTCTGTTTCCGGGTCGTAAGCATAGATCCAAGACTCATCGCCAGTTATAATACGTTTCATGACATCCTGGTAGTCGGAAAGCATTGTTTCACAGATGTCAACGCGACGCTGTTTTTTAAAAAAATTGAGTGATTATTAGCAATATATATATATATAAATCAATCAAGACTCCTTCAGAAATTATTTTTGGTATGCATCACGTTTCAATATTATTCTTCTACATCGTTTTGTTTATGGTTTTCTATGTTTATTCTAACATAATAAAGGTCCTTAGAAGAGTAAAAACTCCCCTCGGTCGAATTGGCATATAACAATAGATACGACTAACATTAAATCTTAAGTAAACTAAGTTATTTTAATTAATTTTTATTAACACTATAACAACAAAACCGATAAACTATAATGATTTTGAATCAATAGCAAATTTTCCACATACACTCGTCCTTCATTGATAATTTTATTTGACTGTGCATCAAACAATGGAAATTATTCCAATAAAAATGATATGGTGTCATTTATGTTTGGTTTGTTTTAATTAAATATAATTATTAGCTTAGACATTATATTCACCATCTGATAAAGGAGTAATACCAAAATAAGTTTTCTACTTATGAAACACGTAAATTTGGTGGATCGGTTTTTACGAAGTAGGTAAAATCATTATTGTGAAATTTTTTTATAGCTTAGCAGTTTAATTTTGGTTCGTAACATTTGCACCTATATAAATTTGAAAATTGATTTGTTTTGTTGACTGTCTTCGAGAAATTAAGATAAAACCGAGTGGACTCCTCTTACTCACTTTCGGCAGTCGTTTTATTTTGGTGACTTTTATATTTCTCTATTTACTAAATCCGCTATTTGGGGTGCTAATAGTAGGGGTGCAACTTGCATATTAATTAAAATGATATTTAACTTTTATTAATTTCATTTCATTCGTACCATTAAACAAATCTATTTAATGCGCGAACCTTATATAATTCTTATGTTATTGCCTTATGATGCTTAATATGTGATATATAATTTGTGCAAGTCGGCATCACAAAAGAATTGGCTATAAAATTTTCGTAAGAAAATTACCCCGGAAAATTTTTCCAATAAAAATAAAATCATACATTTCAAATTCCTAAGGAGGCCTTAGCCAGAGATGGGAGTTTACGCGTAATCTACTAATTTCTACGTGATAGTGTAAACAGCTCGTCGAAAACTATTCGAATACGTCTACTACTCATAAACAACGTCGACTTCTTTTAAATGATGTCGAGAACTACTTGTAACTCATCCCAGTAGTGATCGAATGATGTTCGTTCGAGTATTTTGAACTTTTTCCTGACATTTAACTTAAATTATTATTACTTCAAAATATATTTCCAACCAACTTACTCGTATACTGGATAATTAATAATTTAAAAAATCTAAATGTTAGGCATGGTATGACGCACATATCTTGCCTAATATTTAGATTATACTTTTAAAATTGTTTATTATCATCCACCATCGATAATAAATACAGTGACAATTGATAAACCTCAATCAACCCCATTAAATTTGCGAAGAAGAATAAGATTTTAGTGTATTGTGTTTTACGCCATCTATTAACAACTGTTACGAACTAACGCAGTCACCATGAAGAAATCTGTAAATATAAAAGAGGAATCATGTAGTGCAAATTTTAGAAGCCAATTTCTTTTACGAGGTTTGTTTTATTTTATAGTTTTGATATATGTATTTAAATTTAATTTTTTTCTATATTTAACCCATATGTACGTATCTTATAAACATATCGGCATAGTTATTTTATAGTTCATTGTTCTTGTTAAGCGTATACAGATTGCAAATAGTAAAATAGATTAACCTCGGAACAGAAAAAAAATGTACACTACATGATTTCTCTTATGTTTATTTTGCTCTATGCAGTCACACAGTATTAAAGTTGTTAAGGCCCCCATTCAAGAAAACACGTGGTCGATTTACAAAGCTAAGACCCCAAAAACTGGTTTAGTTTATCTAATACATACTCGTAGATGGAGCGTACAATACCATTTTGAACTTTCATTCAAATTGTCAAATTGTAATGGTTTTGGTTACAACACAAACATATTTCCATTTTGGTTTTGGTCTATTTTCAGTTCTTTGATATTTGAAGCGTATTGATATTTGTTGTTGTTTTTTATTACAATCTCAATGAAATATGAATTTTTTATAAAATGATCTCGTAGTACGAGTAGTTAAGTAGATGGTCACCTCAACTCAAGAACTGGCCCCAATGAACTGTATTTAACGGAATGCTTTAAATTATTAATATTTCCGGTGCAAACGCACATAACTTTAAATCACCCAAATATCTAAAGAAAGATCTAAAGATTGTGATCTTATCCCCTATGGGGATAATAAATCTGTATTGCTCATTTTCCGCGAATGATTCATTATTTGTATATACCATACATAATATCTACTGGTCGCATTAAAATTGTTAAACCAAAAATTTCTTTTGTTTCTGTTTTTACACTTTTGGTGTATACTGGAAGTCTGGTAAATTTCACAAATTATTAAGTCCACTTAGTAAAACATTTCAAACTGATATTAAATGTGTAAATGACTTTTTCCAAAAATTTACATTTTTTGACTGTTGGTGGTACATTCCATGTAGGGATTTGGCATCCTCAACGGTATTACTTCAAATTTTATAATTTACAACAAGGAGATGAGAGAAACCATAATCGAATGAGTTTAGATCCCGCTCAACGTGATATATCCATCGTATATCAGTTCTTCCGTCAGTTCTATTTTCCAACGAAACTGAGTTTTTAACTTGCTGACTCTAGAATTTAGTGAATTTTTAATAACTCCAATTAAACATATATACTTTTTCGAAATGGTTTCGTTTTTCATAATTCATTCATAATTACGAATTACGAATGACTCGTAATTTTAAAACCGCTCAATTACAAACGCTCAAGTACAACAAGCCTCTGGATTTGTCTTACCGTTAGCCTCAACCACATAGCGACCACTAATCTAACCAGTGCAATGTTCAGATGTTAATTTTAGAATGCCTTAATAAATGTGTAAAAGTGAATGACGGGTTATAATAAAACTAACTTTAATCTTGGGAGCATTTTAATAAGCTCTTCTTCGCATAAACGCTTAAGCCAACGTGTTAGTGAGCTAGGATCACAGGGAAGGTGCCATTGAAAGTATTCATAACCACAAAAATATTGCCAGTAAGGGTATCTACCCACTAGGTGAGTACCTGTATGTCAGAAAGGCCACACATATGGCTCAACACGAGGAGGCCAATGACTAAGCGTATCGGTAAAAGGGGTTGTCCAGGACAATCTTGGAATTAACTTTCGAGATCCTGCTCTAATTGCTTACAGAGTAGGACATGAGCTAGTTGAAATAGCTTATGAGCTGGATTAAGGAGGTTAGATAAATGTTGTTCAAATAGCCTGCCTTGACCGGTAAATGTTTTCCTAAACTGAGACCGTTGCATATTAAAATACTTGAAAACCAGAAATGTATATTAAAAATTTCGGTGCATTTTTGCTCAAAAACGGAAATTTTACGGAAATTGTTTGCAAATTACGAGTCAACAAAACGGACCGAACCCTTTAACAGCTCGCAATTATTAAATAAATTTTTTTGAAACTGGTTCAGTTGTTAATAGAAAAGCAGGGCTCGTTTTTGGCCAGGACGATGTGTGGAAAATTTCCAAAGTGAGGGAAGATGTTGCTATATATATATAAACAAAAGAGCAAGAGCTTGACAACAAGGTCGTTGCAGCTATTTGATTTATGTCTTGATTGATACTTAATCAGAAACTATATATAATAAAATAAAAAATTTAAACCGTTTTTTAAAGCCTTTTAACTTCTCGTATCGCGTGTCTCTTCAAATAAATTCTTAACATTTCAAACTTCTTGTTTTTTTTTGGTTCATTTGTATTTCGATCTACTGAGCTGGGAATTGCCTGAACCAATTTTGATTAAATTCAGTTTTATGGTGGGATTATAAGCCTATCTTAAATTAAAGTTAAGGATCTTAAATAGATTAGATGTCGCAGCTAATTTCGATGTATCTTGTCTAATATTATGCAATAATTGAATTTGAGATTTACTTATTTATTTATTAACAAACGTTTAGTGAACCCCACACTCCACTTTAAATGAAGAATTCCATTCGAATATGGAGCGAAATTCCAAAATATCCAAACTGTTCCGATCTAATACCTCTTTGGCTTTTCTTATTCTGACATAATCTTCTGATATACTTTTTTAAGGGGTGTGTGATTCTAATTATTCATCCAATTTAAACGGCATTCTTTGCGAAAATTATTAAAAATTGCTGCAAAATAATGTAATATGTAGTCGATAAGGCAAATTTTTGAATGCTTCAGAAATAAAACACGGTTACAAAGTTCGGCAATGAAACCAAATAGCTAAAACTTTTTTCATCGTGTCATTAGAGAATATCATCCGACAGAACATAGAGCAGCGCAGCTCCTTATATTATAAATCAAGTCAGTTCGTTTCCGATAAATCGTCCAAAAAATGTGCTTCACATCATATATGAGCAAAATATAATCTCTGTATAGCGCAAGAATTATGGCATGGTAAAATTACATAACCGAATTACACACTATCATTAAAACTTTTAATGTTTCGTCAAAAACTAAACTACAAACAATCTAAAACGCTGAGTACTCCATATTTCACTATGAGTCTGTTCATACGAACCAAATTTTGATGGAAATACAGACTGATTCGACTCTTTAGAATACGAGAGCATTTCTAAGGTAAGATAGCCGATAGTTTATCCTGAAGTTTACATCTTTTGACTTATGTTTTTAATCACTGGATTATTATAAAAAAACAATTTACTTTGGTTTAACTTATTTATTCTTTTTATTTATTGAAATTATTTATTTAATTAGTTTACACTTTAGTTTGATGTTTATTCTTAGACGCTAACTTAACAACTAACTACATCAATTTACTTAATCTATTACATTGACACTTGATATGCAAAATGTGCATAAATGCATATCTATGTATTTATGCATATTTTGCATTTTTTGTTGCGCGTGGTTTTCGAAGTAATACTGCGCGCACATTTAAAAAGTAGATCCCACGTAGCATTATGTTGTTGTTGTTTTACAGGTAGTATTACGTGAAGAGATTCGTAACTCCTCCCGCCGAAGAGAAGGCCATAAGGATTTATTTCTTGTGGCCGGTTTTGGGCTACTTGGTAGTGTCTCGTTGGATGTTTTGTTGGTTGCCGCTGAATTGTACAATCTCGTCCATATACAGTAGACGACCATTACTATGATGATAATTGTTACAATCCCGGTTGTGCTATAGCTTATTATTGTATTAGAAAAAGCTTTTTCCTGTAAGAGTTGAATGCGTTCTCTATGTTCTAATGTCCAATTTGTCTTTTTTGGTAGTGATAACGATGGTACAAGATGATGGCTTTCAACGTCGTGATATGGCATTATGATTATTTCATCCTCCTCGTATACATATTTGTTGCTGTTGTATATGATGCCCTGAATATTAATTTCACAATTGTTGAATTCAATTAGTGATTGACCTTGAATGGATTTTATTCGTTGATGACAGGTAGATGTAAATGGTAGCTCTCCCATTGTAGCTACGTTTAATTTTCCACTTGTGAGTTCGCTGATTTCCTCCTCCGGATCGAAGTTAGTGTGGTTACACCGGGCCGGTTTTTGCATTATTATATTCGGTATGCAAGTATGCGATATTGATCGTAGCGATTGTTTATTGCAATAATATATATTTTCCACCTCGTTACATGGTTCAAGAATGAATTGGTAATTTTGTTCATCTAGGATGATGTTGTGTGAAGGAATGGGGGTAATCATTAGGTTTTTGGAAGGGATAGGTTTAATATTGTAGTAACTGAACGTTGATTCTAAAAAGGATGGTACCTGTACCTGTATGCTAAGCATGATCGTGGATTGATTGTAGTATCCCTGTAGAGTCAGTAAATCGTAGATATTATTGGGATTTAAGACTTCTATGTGGTCCTGAGCTAGTATGTCGTTGATGAAATGAATTTCGTTATTGGTTAATAAATGTCGTGAGATTCGCCGGTGTTTGGCTGAACTGAGTGCGTCTAATATGTCATCGATATGTATTGTTCTATTTTAATCATTCAGTTTGAATATGTATTGGTCTATTTTAATCATGTGTAGTCCTATTTCAGTTGTGTTAGCCAGTCGGTTTAGTTCGAATGTAATTGTGTTGTTGCTGTTCCTGACGTATTTCTGTATGTAGTTGAATCTATCAATCATCCCTTGGTTAATCGCGATTTGAGCGTTATTTAATTTATCCTGATTTTGATGAAGGTTGTGTATTGCGTTACCAATTTCTTCTAGGTCATGTTGATCTAGGTTTCCCGTGATATCTTTGATTAGTGATCCTAATCCATTAATGATGCCTCTTTTGATCCGTGTAGGTTTCAAAAGGTTGATGTTTTCATCTAGCTCCCTAGCTTTATGTTCCAGGATTTCCATTTTACTTTTGAAAGCGTAAGAATACTCTTTATTACTACCTATGGATTTTCCCACTAGATAAATGTCGTCCTGAATGGTGCGGAAATTGTCTTCGTAATGTTGGATGTTGATTAAGTGGATGATTCGTGTGTACCTATTAATTACTCGGGCCTGGCCTAACTTGATGGGTATCAGGCCCTTGTTGTTTCCCAAGTTGGTCATCCTGAGTGGTTGATTCATGGTTAAAGGACACCTGAAAAGGTTGTTTTATCAGTTTTTTGTGGTACTTGCCATCTTTTGTTATAACGGTGACCTTATTATCCTGTAGGACTTTTCTGACGACAAATCCTGGTTTAATTTTAGATCTTCTTTTGTTGCGAACATGGATTATTTGGTTCGCTTTTAAGTTAGGGGGTTAACTCGATCAACGTTAAGCTTATTGTTCAGCTTTGTTTTTCTTGCATGAGTTTCTTCCTGAATTCGTTTACATAACTCATCATAAGATAGGGTATGGTTGAACAGGTATTCCTGCGCGTTGGCGAATGCTGCGTCGACAGGCTGCCCTAAAATAGTATAGTGACCTGTTAAAAGCTCGAAGGGCGTGAATTTTGTCGCCGAATGTAGGGTGTTGTTATACGAGAGGATGCAATTGTGCATCAGATTTTTAATACTCTCTTGGGGCGTTTGAATGTGAGCTATTTTAATGAGTTCCTGCAGGGTTGAATGCAGTCGCTCTACAGGCGAATTTCCTGTTGAAGAATATGACGAGGTATGATGTAATTAAATGTCGAATTCTTGTAAGAAGGTTCTAAAAGATGGAGTGTTCATGTTTCGTTCGTTGTCTGCGTTGTAATTTTTGAAGGTTTACCATGGACACTGAAAAACTGAACAAGTCTCCTTTGGACTTCTTTGCTGGTTCGCGATTTCATATAGAAGGCTGCAGCAAATTTAGAAAATTTGTCCAAGACTGTGAGAAATACATGATTTTGAAAGAAACAGAAATCTATATGCAGGATTTCCATTGGCCTTTTCGGCGTTTCTGTAATCTCATATTCAATTTTTAATGGATGTCTATGTCATATTTTGTCTGCAAGCATATATTGCGGTTATTAATGTAAGATATTATGAGGTTTTTCATATGTGGAAAATAATGTGTCCTTTTGTTGAACTCTGTGATGGTTTTTTTCAAGCCTTTTTTTGATCATAGCATTCTGATCTTCAGGATCTAACACATCGGTTAGAAGGACATTTGCTCTTACCAAATAGTTTTTTGAAGGGTTTCCAAATTTTTCCTGATAAGCTTCTTTAGCTATATCAAAGACTATATCATCACACAAAATACCTGTAACTCGATGTTTTGTTACAAATGTTTTGATATTAAGTTTTATAGTTGGTAAATGGTAATTAGGCATGTAAATTATTACCCTATGTTTTCCGAAGGGGTGTTCGTGAATGATATTTGATCCTAACATTTTGGGATCAATTGTTATTATCAGCTGTGCGCTGAAATGATTTATTGGGGAATTTGTTGTTGGTACAATGTGCTCGGTTTCACTTCCACTTTCTGGTTCCGTGGAGGTTTCAGATATGTCGGAAGTGTTAATATTATTAATAGTAAGAAGTTCGGGTTGTATCCGTGATAAGGCATCCGCGTTCGTATTTTTTACACCCCTCTTATAAACTATTTCATAATCGTATTCCTCTAGCTTCAATCTCCATCGAATCAGTTTCGAATTGGGTTCTTTGAGATTGAAGAGCCATGTCAATGGCTTCTGGTCTGTTATGATTTTGAATTTTTGACTGAATAGATATGGCCTAAAATATTTCGTGGACCAGACGATTGCCAAAGGCTCCTTCTCTATAGTGGAGTAATTTTGCTCTGTAACCGTTAAGGTTCTGGAGGCATAGCAAATTGGTTTATCCTTCCCTATTGGGCCTTGTGAAAGCACGGCTCCAATGGCTACATTACTTGCGTCTGTAGTAAGGATAAATTCCTTAGCAAAATCAGGGTATTGCAGGATTGGTTCGTTGCACAACAATTCCTTGCAATATTCGAAACATTGTAGATATCTTTTGTCAAGAACTATTTCCTTGCCCTTAAACATTTCGTTCAGGCTTTAGTTACGTCGGAAAAGTTCTTTATGAACTTTCGGTAATATCCCAGAAGACCCAAAAAGCTTTTGATTTGTTTCTCAGTTTTTGGAACTGGAAATTCTTTAATAGCTTTGATTTTGTTGGGGTTGGGCTTAACTCCGTCGCAGGTGACAATATGGCCCAAAAAGGCAATTTCCCTATGTAGAAATTCCGATTTGTCCATTTGCACTTTTAAATTTGCCTTTCGTAATTTATTGAATACTTGCTTTAGGTTTTCTATGTGTTCTTGGAGTGACGTCGAGAATATTATGATGTCATCCATATAACACAAGCAAGATTTACCTTGGATTTACCTTCCTTACATATGTAGTGTCCGTGGTCGACGGAAAATGCGGTTTTAGGGATATCTTGTTTTCGCACCTCTATCTGGTGAAATCCAGATGCGAGATCCAAGGTTGAGAAATACATACATTTCCCTAATTTGTCGAGTATATCGGTGATGTTAGGTAGAGGGTACCGATCTTCGTCAGTTTTCTCATTTAATTTGCGGTAGTCGATTACCAGCCACCATTTGACTTTTCCGCTGGCGTCCGCCTTTTTCGGTACAATCCAAATAGGGGATGACCAGTCTTGTAACATTTTATCGATCTGTCTTTTGAACATGAGGATATCGATAGCTTCTAGTAAAGAAGGGCTTGTCATCTTTAAGATTTATTTCGTGCTTTACAGCGTTTGTAAAGGACAGACGTTGTTCTGTTTTGAGAAATAATTCCTCGTATTGATGACATAATTTTAAAATTGCCGTCTTTTCTTCACTGTTGAGGTGTTCCGTTCTAATTAAATTAGAGATAGTTTCAGTTGGAATGAGTGTATCACATTCCTGAATGTTACAATGGTTGGATTCAGCTCGATACATTTTTCTGAATAATTCGGCTGAACAGCCGATTAAGCTGTTCGATTACGAAAGTATAGGATTTGTTACTATAGTTGGCTACTTCTAAAACTGCATACCAATTTTTGCAGTGGTAAATCCCTTCAGGAATAATTAGATGTTTATTGATCGTTGTCGGAGTGATATATATATCGCCATTTTCGACATCAACCGGAAGCTCGGCAGTTAACTTGCTTCTAGGTAATATGGTATAAACCTTTGAGGCATAGTTAGGTTTAAATAGTAGCGGGATTTCTACTTTGTCTGTTCTAAGAACAGATTTACCTAGATCTAAGGTTACACCTAATATTTGCATGGTTTCCAACCCAAGTAAACCATCGAAGTATTTATGGAATTTAAAAAGAAGGAATTCCAAAGGTTCCCTTGTTTTGAATTCCATTAGTCCGGGGACAGTTACTTTTTGGTTTATTTGGTGATCGTTAAACATGGTTTTAAAGTTCACTGGAGGTATGGAGCGTATCCGTGAAGGATGGATGAACTCTGGGTTCAAGAAAGATTTATTAGATCCCGTATCTATTAAGATTTTTAGAACTTTAGTTTTGCTTAAGTTGACATGTATATAAGGAAGCGTATACGTTTGATGTTTATTTACATCTACGTATCCGATTCCAACGGGGAGGCTTCTGGATGAAAATTTTCCTCATCTATCTCACCTTCTTCTAGATCGGGGAAATATGGTTGAGGCTGTTCTTCGTAGCCCTCTTCTCTTACTTTCTGTTGATCTTTGGACGTATATGTATATAATTCCTGTGACCGGATCTTTGGGGAACCCATCGGTTGGAATTGGAAGTTGTTTCTGTTGTTTATACTTGAAAATTGCTTGTACGGGTTTTGGTGAGACACTGTGTTCATTGGTTCGTGTCTTCTTGGTGGAACCATTGGTGGTTTAAATCTGTTATAAGTCTGCCCGTTTCCGTTTACCATTGGATTTTGTTTAGTGAACGGCCTATGGTTGTGATACTGAGGCGTGGGACGGTAACCATAACTAGGGCCAGCCCTTTGTGTAAGCATTCGTGGACCGCCAGGATGGTTGTTCTGTGTAGGATTTCCATGAAGGATTTTCGGCACCGCTGTTCTTTGTGGAATCGGTACGATGTTAATATTCGTCCCTTTCTTCATGTACCCCATATTTTTGAGGCAATTTGTAAATGCCTCTGTAAGACTAGTGGGCTGCATGACCCGAATCATAGAGCCCATTGCTCTCTAAGCCCTGCCAGGAATGTATTGAGACACATCTCCAGGTATAAATCTCGTTTCACTCTTGTCACGATTGCACTTGTTTCGTTCAGCTTGACGTGATTTATAATAGTGCTTTGTATGTCGATTATTCGAGCTAAATACTTTTCTATGGTGTCACTACCTTGTGAGGTACTGTACAAGTCCCTCACCAAGTTGGTTTCATTTCGCCTGTCAGCGTAATGTGTTATAAGATTATTTTTTATGGCCTCCCACTCTAATGGAGTGCCATACATAGTCAAAACTTCATTGGCGTCACCCGTGATTTTATTCCTGATAGCTCTGAGGAATATTTTAGAGCAGGGGTGTCCGTCAATCGCGTTGCACAACGTAAGAATTTCTTCTACGTTCTCTATAAATTCGTATAGAGTGTGCCTGCTTCCCTCATAACGCGGAAGATCTTTAATCGCGTCGGGAATCCTAAGACTTGAATAAATTGTTAGCGTAATTGTCGTTATTGTTTTCACCGTGTTCTTGCATTTTATTATTAAATTTAGTTCCGTTATTTTTTGTAATTTCTTGATTGATATCGACAACCGTAAGTTTAGTAACATTTTCCGTTAAATTATCTAAATTCACTAAAATATTCTGTGATTTGAAAATTCTATAAGCCGTAGAATTTTCCTGAGTTGCTAAGCTAGTCTGTCTGATTAAAGGGTTTATATTGGGATTTGAATTTGAATTGAACATAAAATATGAATTACCAAAATCACGCTTACCATGAGAACACTATGATGACGAACGCCACGAACATCGATGATCCGCCGATTTTCGTACTTGCACGTCACCTTTTTTTTTTTTTTTGGTTATGAATTTTTTCCACTTTTCTGGTACGTACGCCAGGACGCCTTTTTATCAAATTTTATTAGTTCTCTATCTTGCTTACCGTGGGTCAGGGCAAGATAGATATCCGGAAAAAAAATGTTACTATCGGTTTGTTTATTATTTCACTCGATTTTTCTATGTTCTTTCTATATTCAGTTTGTACCAATAAACCGTTGGTACGAGCACTTATACGATAACTCCGAATATAGGTAAACTTTCACAATCCTCGTAAACTATTATATTTTTCACTTATATGTTATCTTTCACGATTTTAATGGATATTAAAAAATATCCGCCACAACTGCGCCACTTATGTTTTTAATCACTGGATAATTATAAAAAAACGATTTACTTTGGTTTAACTTATTTATTCTTTTTATTTATTGAAATTATTTATTTAATTAGTTTACACTTTAGTTTGATGTTTATTCCTAGACGCTAACTTAACAACTAACTACATCAATTTACTTAATCTATTACATTGACACTTGATATGCAAAATGTGCATAAATGCATATCTATGTATTTATGCATATTTTGCATTTTTTGTTGCGCGTGGTTTTCGAAGTAATACTGCGCGCACATTTAAATAGTAGATCCCACGTAGCATTATGTTGTTGTTGTTTTACAGGTAGTATTACGTGAAGAGGTTCGTAACTTTTGTCTGTCAAGATGACTGTTCTTGATTTTTCTGTATATTACTAGTTTTATCGCAGTAAATATTCATTAGCAATTAGCCTCTCATTACTGCACCGTTAATTAATAGTAGGATCAATATCTGTTTCAGATTAGACAATTTAGACAAAGTTGAGTTAAACTCTTGAAATTTAACTCAATTTGTTAAGGAATTAACGTCAATTAATTATATGAAACAAATATTTTCTGTATGTAGGATTATTTATAAAATTATAATAAAATCAATTTTCCAATTAAATTAAATAAACAACATTTTAAGATACTTTGCATAAGTGCCCCATTCAATTTTAATTTTGTCAGAAGAACCGGTTATGAGCTACGCTCTTTATTAACATTTTAAATGTAAAACCATTAAAATTCCTATTTTCCCAGGGTGACTTCAATGAAGAACCGGGTAACAAAGTATGTTCTTTCAGAATTCTGTAAACTACTGTAATTTAAGAATTTGATCAAAAATGTTCTGGAATACTGGGAGCTGTCAAAAAGAGCACAAGTAGTTGTTTACATATTGTATTTGTATTTTCAAAAAATTTTGTTTCTATCTTTTACAAAAAATGTTAATTTGTCTTTTACGAATTTTATGTTTTTGCGGTAAAACAAGTTAAAATATAAATACGTCTTTTGGGTTCCTCTTTTATTCACTGATAGTAATCTGGTAATTGCTGAAAATGGTGTATTTCATTATTACATAATGTTGCTTGGTGTTAGGTGGTCACTTAGTGTTCGTACTCGACTTTTTTCCCAAGTTGGTTACCGCTTTTTGACTTTGGTTGGTCTCTTTATTTAATGGACGGTTGAGGATCACCATAAAATGAGAGTTCTATTATGCCATATGTTAATTTAGCGGCGAATTGCACCTTTATCGGACCAATCATATACACGCCAACGTCGCCAAAAACAATGAGAAGCAAAGGATCTTGATTGCACATTTGGAACGTCAATAATGTGGACACTGATGATAATGTGGTAATTGCTTAAATTGGTGTATTTCCATACGTGATTTTTGATTACATAATGTTGCTTGATGTTGCCTTGCCGTAGACAAGGTTCTCAATAATGACTCCACTTAGTGTTTGTACTCGCCTCTTGCCCAAGTTGGTTACCGCTTTTTGACGGTTGGTCTCTTCATTTTAAGGACGGTTGGGGATCAGCGTAAAATGAAAGTTTTGCTGTGCCATATGAACATTTAGCAGGGAATTGCATCTTTATCAGATCAATCATATACACGCCAACGTCGCCAAAAAGAATGCGAAGAAAAGGATCTTGATTGTACATTTGAAACTTCGATAATGTGGCCACAATATTTCAGAACTGGTTTCAACTGCGTCATTTATTAGATTGCGACTTGTGTCAGGTCCCAATTGTTCCAACATACATTTGATGGATGATTGTTTGATTTTCTCTATAAATGGGACTTGTGTCAACACACTAGGCACACTAGGATTGAAGGTTTATTGGCAAGTTCCGAGGAACTAAAGTTGCAAATTAAGAAGCCAATATCATTATTATTAATTCGCCATTATTTAGAGTGTGCGACCAAGACTAACAGTTTTAAAAATAACCAGATAATAGGGACATGACATGTTTGTAATAATTATAAAATTGACCGCGTTCAGATGCTTAGTAGTCAGAAGTAGTTAGAAAATTTGTTATAATTCTATAAAATATACTGGAGCAACCATATTATGATATGATATTATTATATATTATTATGGATATAAAATTTGATCTAGTTGGGCACAGAAAAATGACCAGCATCCTAAAACACTTCATAAAAACTTACAAATCCAATTTTATTTGATTTTGTGACAGTTTTATTTATTATCTTCGTCGTTGTCAAAAGTTGTCAAAATTAGTTTGAGTCGTAAGTCGTACTCATTCTGCTTACATATTTAGCCCCTAGTATACATCTTTAGAAAAAGAAAATGTTGCGCGATTTACGAGATGTAAATTCAAAGTAAACAAAATAAAATCAATTCTAGCGTAAAAATTTTAATACACGGACTTATTGCCTAATATTATTCTAAATCACTAAGCCAACAACAACAACACATAGTCAATTTCATTCATTTTTGTGTTTATCACCAATATACTCGTATATGTAATTATAAAGTACATTCAAACTACATACTCCTAATTTACATACAGTATACATAAACAAAATATCTACATACATATATGGTATGTATTAATATTTCAGAAAAATACTTATCTTTTCATTCTCTAGTAAATAAAACACAAATACAATTTATTATTGTATTTATTAGAGATTGAAAGAAAATCGTAATTTCATACACACCACTACAAAATATAAGCTGTGCATCGAACGTCCTCGTGCTGTTATTTTCCATATAAATACATCAAAATGTATCGAAACACATGTATGTATATTATATAAGTACAGTGCATTCTTGTATTCTACGTACACTTCGAAAATAAACGGCAAATAAATCTTTTTATATATGAACGTAGTATTTGGTGAGTTCTAATGAAAGTAATTTTACTTTCATTAGAACTCACCAATTAATGATTATAAATTAAATAACTGAAAAGCCAAATTGCCAAAGAACTGTAAAAGCCAAATTGCCATCTTTGGAATTCAAGTTGAACTAAATGAAAAATCACAAATGTGTCTTTGATAAATCGGTAAATAATTACCAAAGGACTTTGTTTTTTGCAAATTGTTAAGTAACTAACTTCAGTTTTTTTTCTGTATGTTTTGGTATATCATAATGTAATTTTCACCGCCTGATAGAGCCGCAATGGTACCAAAATTTTTACGTTTTTCCGAATATCATATATATACTTTGAAGTGATGTAGCAAAAAAACTTGAAGGAAAATTGAAAAACGCCACTGTCAATAATTTAATTAAACTTCAAATAATTTTTTAAAATAAAAATATTGGAGATAAGCCGGTTAGTTTTTATGCTATGGTACCACAAAAGTGTCATTTTTTGCAATATACGTGAATCGGGGCCTAAAACGTTAATTTCGGACTAATACAAATTTTTCTACACATGTTTGCATAAAATAAAAATAAATGGTCATTTGAAAACCAATATTAAGAATTTAAAGTGATATTTTTGTAAAATGGTAAAAAAATATATATTTTGCTGGCATCTACTGACATTTTTATTAGCTCACTGAACTGACAAGTATTTCTTCCGTGCATAAACTAATTTAACAGTGCAGTTAAAAGTCAAAATAATGACACAGCAGCGGTTGTGATATATTTCTTCCTAAAATATTGTGAGAAATATTATGGATGGGACAGAATTGGAGAATAGAAATGAACCCTAGTTTAAATTATAGGCAGGTTTAGGCTTAAAGACCAGAGTTCGAAACCAATCCGAGCAATTGTTTATGCTGCACTATCACAAAAGAGAAATTCTTTTGGTATATATATAATTACCAGCAGAAATTTTTATTCATTTCCGTCTTTCCACCAATTTTTAACAAATATGAGGAAATTTGAAAAGTAGTATTGGTTAGGAATTTTAAAGTGCGTTTTGAACAAAATCCTATGATCTGTTCATGCTGGACAAAACTCGGCCATTTCATAACCAATCCTTATGATATTTGGTTTCTAAACTGATTTTTGTTGTGGAGGATACGAAACATTTAATTCTGATATGTTTTGTATTTAATCAGTTCCCGCGGCACTTCGGATTTTGCTATACTAATTTCTTGTTGACAAAGTAGACCTGAAAAACACTTGGTATTCATGGCTACTAAAATAATTTATTTTTATTACTTAAGGCCCCGATTCAAGAAAACACGTGATCGATTTTCAAAGCTAAGACACAAAAAACTGGTTTATTTTATCTAATAAATGGAGCGTATAGTACCATTTTGAACTTTCATTCAAATTGTATCATTCGTAATTTTTTAGAATTTTATTTTTTTGAGGCGCTGCATGGCAAATAAACATCAAACGAATGAATGAAAAATGTTTTTTCCCATATACCTAATGGTTTGGTTACAACACAAACATATTAGCCGTGCTTTTATTGGAGCACTATCCGGCGCCGAAGGCAAATTTATACTGAAACTGTAGCTATTTATTCACTGATGTCGCTATACCATAAAAATGAAAAATAAATTCATCCATAAAACAAACATCTATCGACCTGAAATATACCAATTAACATTTATTTTGGCATGCCGTTTTTAAATTTGTATTGTAAGAATGTTTCTAATGGTTTAAGGGTTGTACAAAACAAAGGAAATTTAAAATTTCCCTTTGAAATGGATAGTGCTCCCGATATCGGCTCCCGATAAATAGGTAGAGCAAGATATTTTTTTTTTCGATTTTTAACTAAAAAGTTGAATGAAAAATTTTAGTTTAGAGTTAAATAAATTAATTATATGCAAAAATATCGCGCTAAATATAAGTGTTGACGCTAATAAAAAAACACGGCTATTTATATTTTGGTTTTTGTTAATTTTCAGTTCTTTGATATATGAAGCGTTTTGGTATTTGTTGTTGATATTTATTACAATCTCAATGAAATATGAATTTCAATGAGCTGAATTTAACGGAATGCTTTAAATTATTAATATTTCAGGTGAAAACGCACATAACTTTAAATCACCCAAATATCTGAAGACAGATCTAAAGATTGTGATCCCCTATGGGGATAAGAAATTTATATTGCTCATTTTCCGCAAATGATTCAATTATTTGTATGTAACCATACATAATATCTACTGGTCGCATTAAAATTTTTACACAAAAAATTTATTTTGTTTCTGTTTTTACACTTTTGGTGTATACTGGAAGTCTGGTAAATTTCACAAATTATTAAGTCCGCATAGTAAAACATTTCTAACTGATATTAAATGTGTAAATAACTTTTTCAAATTTTATAATTTACAACAAGGAGATGAGACAAACCATGATCGAATGAGCTTAGATCCCGCTCAACGTGATATATCCATCGTATATCAGTTCTTCCGTCAGTTCTACTTTCCAACGAAACTGAGTTTTTAACTTGCTGACTCTAGAATTTAGTGAATTTTTAATAACTCCAATTTAACATATATACTTTTTCGAAATGGTTTCGTTTTTCATAATTCATTCATAATTACGAATTACGAATGACTCGTAATTTTAAAACCGCTCAATTACAAACGCTCAAGTACAACAAGCCTCTGGATTTGTCTTACCGTTAGCATCAACCACATAACGACCACTAATCTAACCAGTGCAATGTTCAGATGTTAATTTTAGAATGCCTTAATAAATGTGTAAAAGTGAATGACGCGTTATAATAAAACTAGCTTTAATCTTGGGAGCATTTTAATAAGCCCTTCTTTGCATAAACGCTTACGCCAACGTGTTAGTGAGCTAGGATCACAGGGAAAGTGCCACTGAAAGTATTTATAACCACAAAAATATTGCCAGTAACATCTATCTACCCACAAGGTGACTACGTGTATGTCAGAAAGGCCACACATATGGCTCAGCATGAGGAGGCCAATGACTAAACGTATCGGTAAAGGGGTTGTCCAGGACCACCTTGGAATTGACTATCGAGATCCTGCTCTAATTGCTTCCAGGATAGGACATGAGCTAGTTGAAATAGCTTATGAGCTGGAATAAGGAGGCTAGATAAATCTTGTTCAAATAGCCTGCCTTGACCGGAAATATTCTCCTAGACTGAGACCGTTGCAATTTAAAATACTTGAAAACAAGAAATTTGTATTACAAATTTCGGGGCCTTTTTGCTCAAAAACTGAAGTTTTACGGAAATTGTTTGCAAATTACGAAACTGCTTCAGTTGTTAATAAAAAAAGCAGGGCTCGTTTTCCAGAACATGTAATATCAGCTACACTAGCCTATGTTAAGCAGACGTATAAAGTATTTATTATAAGAATAAATTATAAAGTATTTGACCGATAGGATCACCTTTCCATAGTCATGATGTAATTTTAAAGGTCACCGAAAGTTTATCTTTGCTGTATACCTTGAATTAAGAGTCTTCATTAATTTGCACATAAATATCAGATGCTGTCGCACGGCTATTGAAAGTTTTTAAATAAACTACAAATATGAAGATTTGGTTGCCTGTCCATATGTTTGAATAAATTCTACAAACATTGGTACTCGTGGCTAAGATGCGCTCGCTATAAATAACTTTGCTGCCACTACGCTTTTTAAGCCAACCAGTGTTTAACAAAGCTATTCCACGATAGATATTACAATTTAATCGATCTATTTAATAAACCTAGTTGGAATGTACAAGCTCACAATATCGAATGGAATTTGAAAGTGCCTGAACCAATTTTGATTAAATTCAGTTTTATGGTGGGATTATAAGCCCATCTTAAATTAAACATAAGGTACTTAAATAGATTAGTTTGGTCAGGCTGGCTCAGCTAATTTCAATGTATCTTGTCTAATATTATGAAATAATTGAATTTGAGATTTACTTATTTATTTATTAACAAACGTTTATTGAACCCCACACCCCACTTTAAATTTAGAATTGCATTCGTATAACGAGCGAAATTCCAAAATATCCAAATTGTTCCCACCTGTTACCTCTTTGGCTTTTCTTATTCTGACATAATCTTCTGATGTATTTTTTTAAGGGGTGTGTGATTCTAATTATTCATCCAATTTAAACGGCATTCTTTGCGAAAATTATTAAAAAATTGCTGCAAAATAATGTAATATGTAATCGATAAGGCAAATTTTTGAATGCTTCAAAAATAACATACGGTTAAAATGTCCGGCAATGAAACCAAATAGCTAACACCTTTTTCATCGTGTCATTAGGGAATATCATCCGACAGAACATAGAGCAGCGCAGCTCCTTATATTATAAATCAAGTCAGTTATTTTCCGAAAAACCGTCCAAAAAATTTGTTTCACAAAGCATTGTGAACAAAAAAATGTCAGTTACTAGAGGGCAACCATTTGGCATGTGAGAAGGAAAGTTCGATTACTTAGGGTCGATGATATATGAGCAAAATATAATCTCTGAATAGCGCAAGAATCATCGCATGGTAAAATTACATAACCGAATTACACACTATCATTAAAACGTTTAATGTTTCGTCAAAAACTAAACTATATATGTACTAACAATCTACAAAGCGCTGATTACATTATATTGAACCATGAGTCTGTTCATACGAACCAAATTTTGATGGAAATACGGACTGATTCGACTCTTTAGAATACAGGAGCATTGCCGATAGTTTATGCAAGACCCATCCTGAAGTTTACATCTTTTGTCTGTCAAGACGACTGTGCTTGATATTACTAATTTTATAGCAATAAATATTCATTAGCAATTAGCCTCTCATTACTGCACTGTTTGTTAATAATATGTGTCCGTTAACCGTTTGTTAATAGTAGGTAATAGTGCCATTCAATTTTAAATTTGTCAGAAGAATCGGTTCTTAGCTACGCTCTTTATTAACATTTTAAATTTAAAACCATTAAAATTCCTATTTTTCCCAGGGTGACCTCAATGAAGAACCGGGTAAATTACTGTAATTTAAGAATTTGATCAAAAATGTTCTGGAATACTAGGAGCTGTTAAAAAGAGCACAAGTAATCGGTTACATATTGTATTTGTATTTAAAAAAAATTTTGTTTCTATCTTTTTCAAAAAATATTTATTTGTCCTCTTTTACGAATTTTATGTTTTTTTGCA
This sequence comes from Nephrotoma guestfalica, assembly GCA_963691935.1. Classification (NCBI taxonomy): domain Eukaryota; kingdom Metazoa; phylum Arthropoda; class Insecta; order Diptera; family Tipulidae; genus Nephrotoma; species Nephrotoma guestfalica. The sequence goes on along the minus strand of OY829916.1, from coordinate 11,907,928 downwards.
GTAAAACAAGTTAAAATGTAAATACTTCTTTTTTGATCCTCTCCTTTTATTCACTGATAGTAATCTGGTAATTGCTGAAAATTGTGTATTTCATTATTACATAATGTTGCTTGGTGTTAGGTGGTCACTTAGTGTTCGTACTCGACTTTTTTCCCAAGTTGGTTACCGCTTTTTGACGGTTGGTCTCTTTATTTTATGGACGGTTGAGGATCAGCGTAAAATGAGAGTTCTGTTATGCCATATGATAATTTAGCGGCGAATTGGCCCTTTATCGGACCAATTATATACATGCCAACGTCACCATTTCAGCGTCATTTATTAGATTGTGATTTGTGTCAGGTCCCAATTGTTCCAATATGCATTTGATGGAGGATTATTTGATTTTCACTATAAATGGGACTTGTGTCGACGGCACACTAGGATTGAAAGTTTATTGTTAAGAAAGCAAAATCATTATTATTAATTCGCCATTATTTAGAGTGTGCGACCAAGACTAACGGTTTTAAAAATAACCAGATATAGGGACAGGACATGTTTGTAATAATTATAAAATTGACCGCGTTCAGATGCATAGTAGTCAGAAGTAGTTAGGAAATTTGTTATAATTCTATAAAATATACTGGAGCAATCATATTATGATATGATATTATTATATTTTATTATGGATATAAAATTTGATCCTCTTGTGCACTCAACTCTCTTGTGAAATTCAATAGATTTTTGAACGACTTTGACTTACGGCACGACAAATATCGTCAGAAGTATTTTTTATTTAAAGCATTTTGGGTTGTCGGTTATAAATGCGAGGCACAAGTCGGTCGTAATGATTTTTTTTTGTGTTCATTGAATTAGTTTGAGTCGTAAGTCGTATTCATTCTGCTTACATAATTAGCCCCTAGTATACATCTTGAATCTATAGAAAAAAATATGAGCTTGTTTTGTAATTTTAAACACCAAACGATCAGACCTGCTCTTATAAAATTATGTTTCACGATTTACGAGATGTAAATTCAAAGTAAACAAAACAATCAATTCTCGCGTAAAAATTTTGATAAACGGACTAATTGCTTATTATTATTTTAAATCACAAAGCCAACAACAACACATAGTCAATTTCATTCATTTTTGTGTTTATCACCAATATATATGTAGTTATAAAGTGCATTCAAACTACATACTCCTAATTTACATACAGTATACATATACAAAATAGCTACATACATATATGGTATGTATTAATATTTCAGAAATATACTTATCTTTTCATTCTCTAGTAAATAAAACACAAATACAATTTATTATTGTATTTATTAGAGATATATGATATGATAGAGGCGTACAGGCCAGCCATAACAGCGATCCTAGGTACGTTACCATAATCCTGAAATATCAACAATCAAATAACAAATTATATCTGAATGCGAATAATATTTCAGCATCATGCGGGCCCAGGCTCTGCCTGCATCCTTTACAGATAAGGTTAATTAGGAAAGGATGTTAGTCACAGAAACGACTAGGGCGAACCGCAGCAAAGTCATTTTCTAACTACTTAAATATATTAGAATGTTAGTCTCAATTAAATTCACAATCTATATTAGAGTTTGTTAGTTAATTAATGTAAGTTAGTTGTGTTTGAGGTAAAGGATACTAATATTCATCATATGTATTCGGCATCAGTCCTACTAGACTGGTTAGGTTATTTAGTTCACATCTATGGGTCATCTCATCATATACTGCTTGTAACCTTATTTTGCCCTATCTTCCCATCCAACACCATCTAACCGAGGGACTTCACGTTCGTAATGACACGGCAGTATTATCATACATATGATGACCTAAATATTTCGTCAATAATGTTAAAATAAAAAAAATTTAGATTCGGTATTGTCATTCAGCTACCTATATTTAAATTCATCCAACTAAAAGCAGGGTTAATTTATATCTAACATTCACACAACTTCACTAAAACGTAGCCTGAATTCAACGAGAAAGATCGTCGAAAAACAACATTCCATAGCAAAAAGTCTTTGGATCGTTAACATATTTAATTGTATTGAGTTTATGCTCAAAGCGTAAGTAATTAAATAGACCCCCTGATCAAGAATGTTGCAATCACAATCTTCCCTGACCTTCCGGTATGTAAAAAAAATAAATAAATAATAAATTTAAATAATAATAAAAATAAATTGAATTATATTTGCCGACAACTTTGTTGTTTTAAATCAGGACTTTCGACAAAATTTCAATTTATAGAATTGTTTAAAGTAAGGAAAAATTGTTAAAATATCAAAATAAAACAATCAATTAGATAGATAATTAAATATACATACATACACATACATATATATATATATATATATACATATATACATATACACACATACATATACATATATATACATACATACATACATACATACCGACACACACACACACACAATTTAAAACACACACACGGGCGCATACACATCGTAATTTCAATGATCATTTTCATTTTTGATCATTATGACGCTAAAACACAACACTGCATTCCCTTAACTTTTATTTTTATCATTCATAATACGCATGTACGAGTATGTATATCTAATAGCATGCATATACAAGAAATAAAAATCAATAATCTCCATCAAAAACAGACAAAAAACGAAAAATGATCGTCAAATGCATTCTCCCTAACAAAAGCAACAACAACAAAAATCGTTAGCGAGAGCAACATGAAGAACAACATAATTGAAAAAACTCATTCACACGTAAATTTTTTCATTGTAAAACATATTTATATAAATAAAATTAAAATTTACATGGAAAATATAATCAAATATATATTAAAATAATAAAAACACTTCTCTTATGAATCCTTTGGAATCCCCACACGGTAAACATATATGTATTCCTACATAAAAATGGATGTGATGCATTCACCATTGCTGCGCACTACATACAATTTATTTTATTTATGTTAGTTTCACTTCACTAAAAATAAACAAATTTTATTATAATTCACTTTTAAATTAAATTTATTAAATTTTAATATTTAATATTTAATATTTTAATATTTATAACACATTTTTTATCACATTAAATTTTAATTTATTACTACACAGCGAAAGACTAAAACGCGTCTTTCTACTAAGACGATCAATCCTTCTCCCTCTTATTATTGTATTTATTAGAGATTGAAAGAAAATCATAATTTCATACACACCACTACAAAATACCAGCTGTACGTCGAACATCCTCTTGCTGTTATTTTCCATATAAATACCATTGAGGAGTATTGTTACGTGCCTCTGTATACGGCTAACACGTTGTCATTGGATAGGTCTCAGTGGACAAGTGGGCGGTTCTTTGCCGTTACATATTTCTTTTGAGACACCACAAAAATTTCGTGTTACATCATCCGGTCCCTACGCAGTAGTACCTCATCACCAACTCTCAAGAAAACAGTTATTTCATGATTGTATTAATTATATTTTGCACAATAAATAAAATTATGAAACATCTTGAAATAGTATAGCTTTAAATAATTTAAATATTTTCCTTAAATAGTTGTGGTAAAGTGTGTGAGAAACAATTTATTTATAAAGATGTTATATAAAAAAAAAACTCACCCATGAAGTTTCCTCCGAGTACTCTTTGGTTTCCCCATGTAAGATGAATTTGACTGAAACTTATTAATACAATTTGCTTGTCACTGACACACTGACCAACCACAAATACATTAAATTACGTTACGTTAAAATTTGTTTTTTTTTTATCACTAATTATCAGAGAAATTTAAGAATAAGATCACACTTTAATAATCGTGACCGTAAGTGCCCGTTTACACACTTTCCTTGTAGTTGCTGTTTTCTCAGGTTACGACCCTAAACGACCTTGCCTTGGTTTTGTAGACGTAGTATATACACTGAGAGAAAAATTATCGTAAATTCAACAAAAACAAATATAAATTAAAGTAAATTCCATACGATAACCAGTTAAAGTGGATTTTATTCATTTTAATGACGAAAACTTTTAATAATATATTTTAATTAAACAACTTAAATTCGAAAAATGCCTTCTTTATTTTTATTAATGAAGAGTTTGATTTAATGTGTTTATACTTTTGAAATATATGTTGAACAAACATGTTTTAATGTGATACAATGTGTGGCCAACATTAATATTAAACTGCGAAAGATTTGAATCAATTAAGACATTACTTTAAAAACACGTTGAGAAATTACATTAAAGTAGTGGCAACTTTAATTTAAATCATTTAAAACTTTAAATAGAAGCACATTTCATATTAAATCAAACAAATACTGTATTTGAAATAAATGGGTAATGTATTCAATTTATTCAAATTTACTTTCCCTGGTCCGTTACTATTTATCGTCCTTATATTGCAATAAAACAAACACAACAACAATGCTTTCATTTCGTTAATTCATAAATTTATTATTATAAACATACATATATACGTATATTTTTACATTCTATTTCATATAAACTTATTTCTAATATACGATTTCCCATTATTAATGGAGTAAATATGTAATGGTGGACTAGTGAAAAAATTAATTTCTTTAATATATAATTTATCAATACAAATATTTCCTACTTCATAAGACTGAAAATGAGAGTCAAATTTATTTATATTGATTAAATAGCAAAGTATTAAAAGATCATCTTTATACATAATCGATTTTATTTTATACAACTGAAAATCGTCTTTAATACATCTTACTAAATAATAGTTAGGTTTATATTCCGTTCCTTTATAAATCACTGATGACTCACACGTTTTTATATATTTATAGTTAATTTTATTAACGTCAATTATTCTTGAAAAGTATTCTTCTACTGATAGATCTTTTATTTTAAACTGTTTGAAATCACAATAATTTTCGAAGTCATTTTCATACTTGATTAATATTTGAGAAAATTTCAAACCCGATTTAACAGCTAATGAATAAGACGGATTTAGTCTGGAAGTTATATTATGCATATACATTTTCGATTCCTTGTGTTTGGCTTCGAATCGCATCGCCCAAAGATACTTTAAAGGGCCACATCGTTTAATGGCTGTAACGTAATGGACCAAAAAATGATGCTTTGGTTTAAGTGTTGGTCCATAAAGCTGGATGTATATAGCATTATGATTTTCAATTAAAAGTTTTAAATTGTTTAGTTCATTTACAGAATATTGTGATTGTTGTAGTAAATCAATAATTTGAATTAACAATGTCAATAGTTTCCAGTGAATATTTTCTTGATGGATTAAATCACCTATCATTAAAGGTAAAAAGTGCACGAAGCACATCATTTCACTTGCAGACATTTTTAAGTTGCACGTTCTTAATTTAGTTATTTCGATATCTGGTGAAACATTTCCAATTTCTATTTCACCAAATTGGAATAGTTTTTTTCTACTATTTAAAACATCTACTGATAGTATATTATTGTCTATTAAACCTAACAATATGTTACTAATATCATATCGACAAACTCCCTCATAAATATCGTGCATTAGATCAAAACAAAAATTCTCGTGGGCATTAAAACTTTCTAATATATCGAAAATGCAACTACTCTTGATTCCAGTTTCCTTAAAATTATTTATTGCTAAGTCTTCCATATAGTTATCATTATTTCTCAAAAACGATTCTACTTCAGATACATCAGTTTTTGAATCTTTAGAGGTTCTTCTACAAGCACGACAAAATCTTTTAGAATTGAATGATTGCACGAATCCTAGAATGCTATTCATACCTAAATTATCACCAATTATTACGCCTAAAATGAAACGAATTTTAAACGTCCCCTCTGGGGTCTTAATGTTAATGCCGTCTTCCAGTTCTTTTAACTGTTTTACTAAGTGGTGAAATGATTTATCGTTGCCAAATTTTTTCATATTACCAGTACCAATGAATGCGCAGTGAAAAATTAAATCTAACTTGGATAATAAATGTTGTGGCATTGTGGGAAAAAAATAATAAAATCCGCATATTGAAGAACAATGGCTTCCCAATGCATTATTAATTTGGAAATCATCAGTATATAATACGTACGGTATGACCAAATCATCTTTAAATTTCTCTTTTTTGAGTTTAAAAAGCTCAGCTGATGCAAAATTCGGTCAATTATTTGCATTGACATATTGATTCGTATTATTTAAAGTTTGCTTTAAAATATGTGGAAACTCAAAAATAGATTTGAATTGGAAAACTAAAGGCATTATGTAAATGTTTGTAGTTTTAGGAGCTAATGTAGGAATCCCTGATAACACAGTTTCTGAAACTGTATTACTAATAACAAAAGTATTAGGATATTCGACATATTTAACATTTTAAAAAGACGATGCTCAGAGTTTATATCTTTAAACGGATCAGTACAAAAATCGAGGATGTTTTTGAAGGCATTTAAATCATTTATTTTGTCTCCTTCGACTGTACTCTGTAATGTACTTGATACTAATGATAATAATTTTGTAATTAAATTTTGGATTTCTAAAGCTTGTTTTCTAGACATGCTGTTATTTGAATAAAGTTGTAGCGATAAGCATAAAGAATTTTTTTTTAGATTTTTTATCAATTTTTCGATTTCAACGGACGGTTTATTTACAGGTTCTAGGAAATGACTTTCGGGAAAGTGGATTTGATTTATATCATTAGAATTTGGTTCCTGGGTAGATTCAGGAATATTTGTTTTTTCTGTATATTTGGTTTTATGTAATCTATCTAAATGCGTTCGAAGTGTGGAAAAATTTGAAAAAATTTGGTTGCAATTATTTTGTTTACATGTAATTATGATTGATTTTCCAGAAATTAAATGATCAAACTTATAATGACGTATTAGAACTTTTGAATTTTTATTTTATTTTTTTTTTTTTTTTTTTTTTTTTTTTTTTTTTTTGAATTTTTGACTTATAGATGGCTAATGTGTAAGAATCACAACAATCAGTTTCGAACAAATGAGACTATTGATTTGAAAAAATCAGTCTTCTCATCAGGTCGCGACGACTGATGTTGTATTACTACATTGGAATATTGTCTATATATATAGAACATACCATGTAGTTGTACTACTAGCGAATTACTGCATAGCGACGAAATTTTTGATTCTTTCATATTTCCATCTATATTCAATTTTAACAATTAAGTTTTTTCGCATTTACGAATTTAATTATATATTTTACCTTTGGTTTTTGCAATTGTAATGGTGTTATTGTGATTGTTCTGTATATTGGTATATTTCAGCACTCTCGAATTAAATTCACGAATCGTAGGAAATTCTTCCATTTAGCGTCACTATCTGTGTGACAAACGAATATGATAATCGACACTTACTTATACACAATCAACTTCCCAACCACCCCTTACTTGCTTTCCTTTTAACGCCGGATCGCGGAAACTCGATTATTTTATTTTAGGATGAACGTTTATTTCATTTACCAAATCTGGGGCTCTGCTATCGACATACTTCGGCCAATTTTACAAATATTCTACAATAGACATGGTTTTTAATTCTTTTTGGCGAATACGAAACGTTTTTTGCCACTTGTCTTTGACCTCTTCCCAATTTGTTACTTCCCGCTGTAGAGCAGTTTTAAGCGCCATCAAAATTGATTCATCAAATTCAATTTCAGTCTCCCCTGCATCTTTTTGTGATATCGCCAAATCCGGATTTTTTTGTGAAGTACAAGGCGAAATGTCCGATTTTCTTTTTTTGCATCTACTATTTGCGTACTTTCCGTACAGTTTACCTCTGGGATTTTTTTTTCCTTGGCGGGGTATGTAGTAGTATTCCTGTTCGATTATAATTAAGAATTGAGATTAAGACATAAGCAGAAACGTATTTAGTAACATTACCGTTATATGTTTTTCTGATGGGAAAAGCATAATAATTTGATCGATTATGTGAGGAAAATCCGATGGTTTTAGATGAGTATGATTAATATTAATATCTTCCACGATAAGCCGAATTAAATCGTTTCTATGAGAATTCGGTAGCTGTTTGGTGGATTCATAGTATTTAATCATATTTTTCCCCACTGCTGTTTCGTTTAAAATTGTGGAAATTTCCTACAAATTTAAAAGAGCAGAAATGAATTCATAATATTAAAAAATACATGTTAATTATATTACTCTAAATTTTGAAAAAGGACTGGCAGATGTTGTTGATTTTGTTAACGTTTTGCTGTATTCATTCCCTTTCATTCATTGACTTATTTTAGTATTGGTCGACATGGTTTCATCATCAATTCCATACTTAAACGATAAAAAATATGAAAATACATGATAAATCATAAAATGAAGTGACATTGAGTGTCCAAAGAATTTTAAATTATGTGATCGTATATCCGCTACAATAGTAAATGCCAATTTATCGATTTGTATATTCTTGAAATGGTTTATAATACAACATCGTACCATTTTTATGAAATGAATACTTGTGCCAACAAATATCTAATTATTTTAAAGTTTAAATGTAAATACATTTCAGCTATTTATGCTCTAATTGTTGTAGAATTATTGCAATATTATTTGTCAAAATTATTAAATCTAAGCCAACTTAGGAAGAGTGTTATAATAAATTAAAAGTAATCTTCAAATTACCTCCAGTTTACGCCAAGTAAATAATTTTTCTCGAAAGATGGCTCTGGGCCCAACATCTGGTATAGCATATACTAAGTCTTCTTTTGACAAATATTTTAAACTTCGGTATGTAATTTTATGTGCTGCAACAAAAAGTTTAGTATTGTTTTAAAAATTAGAAAAAAAGAAACCCAAAACTCGGAAAGAAATAAACGTTCATGTATGTGTAAAGTATCACATCATCACTCATTGATCACTCATTGACAAAAACTAAAACTTTAAAATTTTGTCGTCGCTTTGAATACTGGTTCAAGGTAATAAAATCCGATCAGAAAACAATAAAGAATGACTTTTAAAACGAACAAAAACATCTACAATTTAACCATTAAAACATATATCACTTTAAAATTTAATGAAAGGAAGAATACGGTAATAACAATTAGTATTCAAAGCTGAAATACGAGTATGTAAATCGTGCACTAATATTAAAATTTTTAATATGAGCTTTATATATTAATTAATATAGGTATATGAGTTTAAAACAAAGTGTCTTACCTTGAAGTTCTGGTAAAATTTCTAATAGGCAAAATTCACTTAAAATATTTATTAATTTTTCTTCATCTGAAGCTTCCATTGTAACGATGGCTTGTGAACTAAGGCTCGATATTTCATCACACGTGTTGTTGTTATAATTCACAATTTGAACAGTGCGTTCATCAAAATATAATTTGCCATCGACAATTTCAATGGCTGGAATATTACTTTCCATATTTTATATACACGCTGTATAAAACTATTTTCACATTCGTCACTATCAACTGAAAACACACTGAAAAAACACTTGTTGATCCATTAAGTATTACAATGCAACTGATCGTTCTCTAAACGTGTTACCATGAAATATCAACGAGGAAACAGGAAAAGTAAAGTTGATTCTACTTCAATTCCAATGCGTTTTAGTGTTTTCCTTTCAAACCATAGTGTTTCACACATTATTTTAAAACGTAATTATCTTTGATTATGATTGCAACATAAATTCAAAGATGTTACGTATTAAATCATTGGTGTTGCTGTAAATTTATTGTTTAATGTGTTGGAACTCTTCTTTGCTGGTTTTGGGAATTGCAATGACATATAGAATTGTTGCGTTTTTGATGATCATCGTGGGTTCCGCGTATTCGATTGTCCAATAAGTTGGAGTTGATTAGCCCACCCTTAGCAAGTTGTGCGGCTCTAACAATTTCCTTTACTTCCTCCTTGACTATTTGTAGACGGTTGAACATTGTTTGTTGAAACACTTCGTTGTTATTGTCATCCAGATGTCTTCTCCCAGCAGTTTTTCTGTTTCGTTGATTTGCTATATTACCTAGGATTTCATGATGTTTGTCGGATCGATCCCTTTTAATTACGACTTCCGTATAATTTTGAAATTCCCGCTTATTATATTCCCGTTGCCTTGTTTGATCGACACTATTGGAGTGTCATACTCGTGTACGCTCAAAGATGTTGATATTGTCCATAGACATGAGCTGTAAAGATATAGGTAAAACGACTTAGGTAGGTAAATTTTTGATGTGAGTTTTATGGATTCTTTTTCTGGAGACCATTGTCACGGTAACCTTATTGTCCTTCGCGACAATTTTTTTTCGGAATTTAGGTTTTGATTTTTCCCGAATTTGCTTTTTAGATGTGTAAATCGGTTCTCCGATTTCACATGTTTTCGATACGTTTTTGTTCAAGTTGTGCGTCTGAAACTTTAGCCTTTGATTGTTCCTAATGCACAGAACTAGGTCCTCGTTTACTTTCTCCTTAAAGTCTAATAGGTGTTGATAGTTGATTCGCTGAATCTGTCCAAACAATATATCACTTGGTTTCTTTCCAATGACAGAGTGTATTGAATTGTTGTAACTATCAACTGGTATGTTAGCCAATTCTTTTATTGTGAGATCTTTGGTTTTGTAGATATCTGATCATCTCAATTATGGTGGAATGAACCCTTTCCACTGTTCCGTTTAATTCGCTTTTTTGTGAAGGCGTTAGGTAAATTTGGATGCCCATTGTTCTTAGGTAATCTAATATTATAGGACTAATGAAACTCGTCTCACTGTCCATTACCATTATTCTGGGGGTTGTAAGATAATGTAGGATTTTGATGATCTTGTCCCTCATGTGTAAGGCTCTTCTGTCTTTAATACGAAATAGTTTCGCAAGTTTCGAAAATGTATCTATACATGTGATAAACTCCTCGCCTTTTGGGTCAATCAGGTCGACATGTAGGATTTCCGTAGGATATATCGGAATTGGAGTTAGGAGACTCGTGGTTTACTTGGATGGCGATCTTACTTATTTTGGTTGCATATATCGCAATTCCGTGTGTATTCTCTTATTAGACTGGCGATCTATCTATCTATGACCTATTCTGTATTTGTTGTGCTCGTGGCTGATATCTTCAACCATTCTTTGTGTTATTATTATTTTGTAGTTGTTTAGATGAGTTTAATAATTCTCCTGAAGAGTGTGAATATGTTCTTCGGGAATTTTTATTCCATTGATTAATGTTGGATGTAATTTCTTTTTCAGACGATGCAACAGTTGATCTTTATTTATCTCTGGCAATGAAATGTAATGCCTACACTATTTCCTGTGTGGTTCCTCAAAACAATAAACTCCGTTTTCTTCAGTAAATATCAACTGATTTCAGAACACGTTTAGTGGTGCCTCGCAGTGTCGGATCAGTTGTGTGCTATCTTCTTCTGTTCTATGTACCGTTTCATCGCTCGATAATTAAAGTGCGTTGACTTCCAGTTTCAGCCTTGATAACGCATCAGCTACCTTGTTCGTGATCCCGGGTTTGTACACTATTTCATAGTTGTACTGCTCCAATCTTGCTTTCCATCTTTTTAGTTTAATGTTATTATTACTGTTATTGTACGTTTGCTGTCATGTTAAGGGTTGATGATCGGTAAGAATCATAATTTTCTTTGCACCGTTGAGATAATTTCTTAGGTTATCTAGAGCCCAAACGATCGCTAACATCTCCTTCTCGTTAGTAGCGTAGTTTTCTGCGAGAGTATTGTTGCAGTGCTGTGGTTTGACGCATTCGTCGTTAGTACGAGCGGTTTGTCGAAGTCCGGAAATATTAGTAACTCTGCTGAAGATAGTAGAAGCTTCAGATGTTGAAATGCTTTCAGCTGGACGTCGTTTAAGTTTATGTATATTTTCCTTGACTGGCTAGCTTTTACTCGTACATTCTCCCCTCTTGTTAGATTCAACAAAGGTTTCGCGATCTTTAGGAAGTCTTTGATGAAACGCATGTAGTATGATGTTAATCCAAGGAAGCTTTTCAGTTCCGTGCGATGCTCGGGTGGTTTAAGTTTTTGTACAGCCGTCACTTTCTATGGATCCATTCCTATTCCCCTATTTGTTATTATATACCCCAAAAGTTTCGTTTCCTCTTTTAGAAATGTGGTTTTGTCTAAGTTGACCCGGAGGTTGGCTTTCCATAATCTATCCAGAATTCTTTGGACGTTTCTAAAGTACTCATCTTCGTCTCCTCCCCCAAATATTATTATGTCGTCAATGTATACATATCATATTTTCCCGATTCTCTGAAAAATCGCGGACGCGTTCTTTAATGGTATGGTAGCCTCATGAACTCATATTTTCCGTTCATTGTCAAGAATGCCGTCTTTGGTATATCTTCGTCTTTCATTTTTATGTTATGGAATCCCGGAGTTACTTCTATTGGTGTGAAGAATCTGGAGTTACCGAGATTTGCGATGGTGTTGGAGATATCCGGTATTGGATATACCGGGTCCAATATCGAGACTGCATTCAACCTTTTATAGTCTATGACCATCCGATATTTTTTTACTCCTGACGCATCCATTTTTTTCTCCACAACCCAGATCGGTGAGTTATAAGGGCTTTTTGATGGCCTCATAATGCCGTCGTTGAGAAGTGCTTTATTTGTTTGTCCACTTCGGCCCTCATGTTAATTGGGTATGGATATGACTTTGTGTAAACCGGCTCGTCAGTTGTAGTTTTAATCTCGGCTCTTTCATTTGTCTCGATGATTGGTTGATCTCCACTCGCTATAAAAAGTGGTAGGCATTTGTTGCATCATTGTAAGCTTTAACTTTGTTTCGTCCTTCAGGTGGTCGTTTTTCGTTTCTAAATATGGTGTTCACCTGGATGGATGTTTTAGTTTTCAAAGGAATCCTGATGTCTGGTTTTATAGTAAGGATATTATTTTTCCCGTCTATTAAAGCTTCTAGTTTTTTTAGGGTATCGTCGCCTATGATCCCATGGAACGTTTTCAGCCCTGGTAGAATATGGAAGTCCAATAGAATGTCATTACAGAAACCTTTAAAAAATTGCGTTAATAGTTTTGATTGAATTTTAATGTCTCCTCCCGCTGATCTGTTGTTGAATTGTTTGTCTACTGGTTTAGCATTTCTGGCGATTTCGGGTCTTATAAAATTTTCGTTTGCCCCGGTATCGACAAGGAATCTTAGAATCTTGTTATTTTTTGTGCGATACTCTACGTAAGGTATGCTGGAGGGGCATTCGTTGTAAGATTTACCTCTATATTTTCCTCGGTTTCTTCTTGCTAGATCGCTGCTCAATGCGGAATAATCTTTGATGTTTATGATGGTTTGGACGAGTATTAGGACTTCATTCCCTTCTTGGTTTTATATTAATGTTATTTGTTCTTTGTGTTGTCTGATTCGTCGATGGACATCGGTACTGGTAGCTTCGGTTGAACTGACCTTGGTGGTGGTGTTGAATAATTCTGTTGTTGTTGATATTGTCGCTGGTACTGCTGATGAGATTTTTGTTGCTCATATGCTGTTGGTTGGTACTGCATATTGTACTCCATGTTTCGCTGCTGTAGTGATAATCTTGGCAGGGGCGAAGGCCTAGACAATTGCTGAGTTCTGTTTGAGTTGATGTGATTTGTGGAAACTGTGATTGAATTGTCAAAGTTCCTATTATGTATCGGTATACTTCTAAAAGTGATATTTTGTATTTCGAGGCATGATGAATACGCCTCCGGAAGATTTGCTGGTCTCTGGATGGTTAGCATCTTTGATATGTCACCGTTAGGCTCCTAATAAATACGTCCAGTGCTCGGTTCCTGTAAGTGTTGATTAGAACCGTCATTGTATTTGCCCTATAGTTTTCTGTTTTACCCTTATTGATTATTAGGAATAGTTGGTGGTTCACCGTGGCATAAAATTCATCGTCGCTTTTCCTTCCTTGTGTTATGTTACTAAATTGGTACTCCAGCGTCCTTACATCTCTTTTGTCGGCAGTTTTCGTCAAAAATATTGTAGGATAAGAGGGCTGCATCCGCAGCTCCTCTGATTTGTTGCAGTAAATGTTACAATATAGCCTTATATACGGGTTAATCCCTCACGATCTCGTAATCCCTCAGGATGCTCTCTACACTGTAAATCCACGAGACATAGTGTAATGGATTTCCTTCGAAAACCTGCAGTTCCTTTACACAATTTGGTAGTCTCCCGATGTCTCTGAGATCTTGTTCTGTTTTGGGTATCACGAGTGCGTCTTGAAGTTGCTCCATTTTGCGACTTTATTATTTTATTATATAATCACGATTTTGACTATTTTTATTCTTATTTACTAATTTTAGTTTTTAAATTTAATGTTTTTGATTGTTTTTTATCTCTTCATTGTTTAATTATTGTTAATTTTCGTTTTATTATATTAACTTAATTTTTGCGAGGTTTTTTAATGTTTTATTATTCGTACTTACAAGAAAGTTATTACTTTCATTACTAATTAGGAGTTTCTTCTGCACTCAAAAAATACGCGATGCGACTTTTACTTAATTTGCTAAGTAAATTCAAAATTGTAAGACTAATTTAATTTTCTCCATTATTTATTCATTCTAAGTAAACATTTAATAAGCAATCCTTACTTAGTGTAAGCTAAAGCAACAAGTTTTGAAATGTAAAAACAATTTGTCGAAATGAAACCTTTTAAAAAGTTAAAAGTACTTTATGATATGTAAAAATCGCTTAAATCCAAAAAATTATCAGTATTCTTAATAATAAGTAAATTTTAAACAATGTAAAATATTTTTTTTAAACAAAAATTTACGTTTTGCAAAGTAAATGTTACGTGTATGTATTATGATGAAATAACACAAAAGTTGATTGTATGGAGTGTTTAACATTTAGTGGATGTATAACATAATTCGCTAAGTCAATTGGTATTTAATTAATTTAAATACATAGTGTTCAACATTAGCTTTGTAGGTTAATAACTAAAATCTGATGAGAAAACCGAATCTTTTAATTTAAAAGTATTCAAATTGTATACCTCATTAGTTTGGAATGGTGCCAGATAATCGCACCTCGATGTTATATAATTGTTGTGCTATCAAACGGAAGAACAAATTTTTGTAATTTCATTCATTTACTTTACCTTAAATAAATTTAACATATTGCTAAGTGTTGCTACTGCTGCTAAGTATTAATTATTTTTAGATTTCTTTTACTAAACAAAATGTTAATTTAACGTAAACTAAAGTTAACTCTAATGTAAACATAATTTCTATTTATATTCTCTATTTTACTTCATCCAATATGTTGTTACATGCATCGACGTAATTTTTTTGTAAAATATTCTTACATATCATGATGTCAATTTCACATTTCAAAATTTGCAAAATTTACTTTCCGCTACTTAGGCTCAATTTGAACTTCAATTTTAAGTTAAATTTCGGCTACTTTGTGACCGGATAATCCGTAGTTTTCCCTTTGAGGCTGTCAACGTTTAACCTTGTTGACGGCCTACTGCGGTACGATATTTCTCCCGGTAGTGCGTGATCTCACGGATATAGCTGTATTTTATCGTTAATGTGATGTTCTCATGGGTATAACAATTTTAAACTTTTTACACTTTTTCACTTTTACACTGACTCACAATTTCGGCGCCAGTTATGATTTCTCTTACATTAATCTTATAAAAAAAAATTGTTTAATTGGACTACGTCCGTTTTATTATGAATCCAAATTAATACTAACTATTTTTAAATACAAAATGTTCTTATTCTAATAAAATGCTAATTATCCAAAATTACATACAAAATGCTCTACATTGTGAATATGCTGATTAAACAAGGTTTATGGAAAATTACATGGAACTTGAGTGTGAGGAATTTGCTTAATATTAATATGAATCTAAACACGTGGAAGATGTATGTTGTCGTAACTTATATAGGGTTTGTTTGCCAATAAGAGTAATATGATTTCTTTAAAAAAATTGTTGCACTTGCTGTGTCGCACGTAGCCCCGTCTTATTGGAACCAAATGTTGTCAAGATCAACTTCTTCCAATTTCGGCTATAAAAAGTTGGTTATCATCGATCTATACCGGTCTCCATTGACAGTAACGGTGTTACCAGCTTCATTTAGGAAAAAATACGGACCGATGATTCCACCAGACCAAAAACCACACCAAACTGTTAATTTAGGTGAATGTAATGGTTTTTCATAAATAATTTGTAGATTTTCTTCGTACCAGAATCGACAGTTTTGTTTATTTACCGCACCACTCAGATGAAAGTGAGCCTCATCGGAGAAGATGATTTTCTTAAATAATCATTATCGTTTTCAAGTTGTTCCAAGGCAAAATGATATGATATGATATGATAGAGGCGTACAGGCCAGCCATAACGGCGATCCTAGGTTCGTTACCATAATTCTGAAATATCAACAATCAAATAACAAATTATATCTGAATGCGAATAATATTTCAGCATCATGCGGGCCCAGGCCCTGCCTGCATCCTTAACAGATAAGGTTAGTTAGGAAAGGATGTTAGTCACAGAAACGGCTAGGGCGAACCGCAGCAAAGTCATTTTCTAACTACTTAAATATATTAGAATGTTAGTCTCAATTAAATTCACACTCTAGATTAGAGTTTGTTAGTTAATTAATGTAAGTTAGTTGTGTTTGAGGTAAAGGTACTAATATTCATCATATGTATTCGGCATCAGTCCTACTAGACTGGTTAGGTTATTTAATTCACATCTATGGGTCATCTCATCACATACTGCTTGTAACCTTATTTTGCCCTATCTTCCCATTGTTGCGAATAACGTATGGATGAAACCAAATTACGATGCGATCATAAATATACGACACAATAATATAATAAACATCATCATATAGTAAATTGTAATAACTTTTATTATTATATTAACAATTTATTTATAAATTTTATTTATAAGTTAAGCTTCACATAAAATTGATGCTTATGGTTTTAGAGCTGTGTATCGACTAATTAATACCGTTTTAATAATATCCGGCTTCATCATGAACGTTACTTTTTCGATGATTCATTTAATATATACATAATGTACTCAAAAGATGAACTACAGTAATTCAAATCATTTACAAAAGATATCAAAAGTTATTATATATAATAATTACAATGGTCGTTTAAGAGATCCTAAGCAACACAAACATAAACAATTACATAACACCTCCCTCCTTAAAAGAAAGATATAACCAAAGGTTATAGCTTTAAGGAAGAGAAAATATAATAGAAATTAGACAATTCAAGAGCATATAAAATTTAACATGCGAGTTGGTAAATTTATATAATTCAAAATATAGGTATATAAAACTAATGAATTTAATAATATTAATAACTAAATAATTTATATAATTTTATTAATTATTTATTCTAAATCAAAATGTATGCTTAGATTAGTTCAATTATTATTATGCTACTGTTATACTGATACCATCCCCATTTATTTAACCAGAATATTATAATAATATAAGAAAAATATACATGATATTAAATTGAAATTGTAGAATTAAGTATTTAAAAATTATATATTTTATTTTATTTTAATTTTAAACTTATTTATGGTTTATTTTAAAATCACTTGATTTAATTTCAGTTAGGCGAATCGTCATGTTCATAATCATTTTGGGGCTGGAAATGCTTTAAGCGATTATTATGTACCGTCTTAATGTAATGTCCAATTTTTATTTTTGTATTTTCGAATGATGGAGTGTCGATAATTTTATATGGTCCAAGCCATAATGGATCAAATTTAGATTTTCGAACTTCATTCTTTAATAGAACCATCTGATCCTTGGAAAAATGTTTCACTTTAGTAGCCTTTCGGTTGTCATAATATGTTTTTGATTTAAATTTAGAATTTAAAATTGAAGAGCGTGCTATTGCAGCTGAAGTTGTAATTCGATATTTTAATTCATTTAAATAATCCTCGTAATTGTAAATTGTTTCCTTCGAATGCATAATTGAACTTGGTATTCGAGGTTTATGACCAAAAAGTAATTCAAATGGCATAAAGCCGGTTGAGGTATGTGGTGTAGAGTTATATGAGAACATTGCATAAGGAAGCCAGGTATCCCAGTTCATAGGATCCTGATCAATAAAATTGCGCAAGTATTCGACAAGAGTTCGGTGACTTCTCTCTAATGCACCATTGGATTCGGGATGATATGCTGTGGTATGTAATTTTGGTATTTTTAATATCCTACACATACGTTGAAAGACGTCACTCATGAAGTTTGAGCCCATGTCAGTGAGGATTGATTCGAGACATCCGAATGAGCATATTAATTTTTCAACTAATATCTGAGCTACAGTGTCAGCTTCCTGATTAGGAAGAGGCATAGCTAAGGAAAATTTTGTTAAGTCACATTTTGCTGTAAGAATATATTTGTTATTTTCATATGTTGAAACTATAGGACCAACTATATCTAGAAATATTTTCTGAAATGGTAGGTATGAAGTGGTAGTTATTTTTAAGGGCAATTTAGGATTTATAGAAACTTTATTTCTCTGACACAGAGAACAATTATTAATATAATTTTCGATAGTGGAAAACATTTTCTCGAAATAATAGAATTGTTTAATTCGGTTGTAGGTACGATATATACCTTGGTGTGCACCCATTGGATTATCATGGTATTCTTTAATTATCGTATAAATATCATCTTTATTTTTTAAATAAATTTTATCTTGATTATGATTGTTGGGATATAAATTATCGGGTTTTAAAGTTTGTTCATTGGATTGATTAGGGTTGACGTTTAATTCTTTCGTATTTTCATTATTAGCAGAAGATGATGTAGACGGGAGTTCAGTAGACCTTTTCTTGAACTGACTCCGTGTAATTACATCGATTTGTGGTTTACAGAGAACAATTCGACTTAATGCATCGGCATTGCTATTTATACGTCCTGGTTTATACTTAATTTTAAAGTCGTATTCAGCTAATTGTAACTTCCACCGAATTAATTGTGGATTTTTATTAGTTGAACTATTCAGATAGGTTAATGGACGATGATCTGTAACTACATGAAATGTTCGTCCATATAAATATGGTCGATAGTGATTAATACCCCAGACGATAGCAAGAAGTTCCTTTTGAGAAGTAGAATAATTTTCTTCTGATTTATTGAGAATTCGACTTCCATACGCAATAGGTAGATCTTGACCTTCGACAAGTTGTGAAAGTATTGCACTAATAGCGACGTCACTAGCATCACATGTGACGTTAAATTCTTTTCCGTAATCTGGAAATTGTAACAAAGGTGGGTTCGTTAAAAATTCTTTTAACTTTGAAAACGCTCCGTCACATTTAGCATCCCATATGAACTTTGCATGTTTTTTAGTAAGGTTTGTTAATGGTTTTGTAATATCCGAAAAACGTGGACAAAATTTTCTATAATAACCCACTAAACCAACGAATGAACGAATGTCTTTCACTGTTTTTGGAGTAGGGTAGTATATTATAGTTTCAATATTTGCAGGATTGGGCAGTATTCCGTCTTGAGTAATGACGTGTCCAAGATAAATAATTTCCTTTTTTAAAAATTGACACTTCTCTGGGTTGAGTTTAAGATTAAATTTACTAAGAGTGGACAGAACATCACTAAGTTTGGTATTATGATCTGCTAGACTTCGCCCATAAATAACAACGTCATCCAAGTACACGAAACATTTTAAGCCCGTAAGCCCAGTTAAAAAACTGTTCATTAGGCGTTGAAAAGTACTTGGCGCGTTCTTAATACCCATACTCATTCGTTTAAACTGGTAATGACCTGAATTAGAACTAAAAGCGGTTTTCTCTTTATCGAGAGGACTCATTGCAACTTGATGGTATCCGTTTGCGAGATCAAGTGTGCTGAAATACATTGCTTTTCCCAGTTGTTCTAATATGTCAGTTATTGATGGAATTGGGAAAGGATCGCTGATGGTAACTTCATTCAACTTCCGGTAATCAACAACAATCCTCCATTTCTTCTCCCCTGTTGTTGATTTTTTTGGTACACATAGAATAGGAGAATTCCATGGTGAAGTGGAATGTTCAATAATATCATCATCTAGCATCTGATTAATTTGACATTCAACTTCGGCTTTATTTGCATGAGGTAGCCGATATTGTTTTGTACAGACGGGTTTACTATTTGATTCGACATTTATCTTATGTGTAACTGCATCCGTAACCGTGAGTTTATCTCCTTCTAGGTAGAAGCATTCATTGTAATCACGTATTATATTAAGTACACTATATTTTTCTTCTGGATTCATATGTCCGGTATCAATTTTCGATTCTAGAATTCTTAACCGACTATTTATATTGTGTGATGTTAAATGGAAAAATTCATATTCTTCTAATGGCTTAGTTGAGATTTCCAATTTAGATTCTATTACGATTTCTTTATCATTTGAATTGATTAAAGAAATATGTGCAATATTATGACAAACTTTCAATATTGAATTAGGAATGTAAACGCCGGGTAAAATTTCTTTGGACAAACACATAAGATCGCCGTCTGGCGACGATACCCGTAGACTATTCATTACTTCACTTCGCGGTGGAAGTATTATATTATTAGAGTTATTATTCATGGGATACGTAAATTTTTTCTGATTAACTAAAATGCTTATGGCTAATTGATTGATTGATTGATTGATTTTGAATGTACGACCAGGTTCTTAGGCTTGAGTTCCCGGATGACGCCGGGTCCACCGTACACCCTTTTTTACACATAACAAAACCGAAGGATTGGATAGGTTAGTTAAGTGGGACAGAATCGGCCCGGTTACAGACACCTAGGTATAGCCGATAGTTAGTAACACAAAGACAACACAATTCTAATCTACTAGATGAAGGATAAAGGCTTAATAGGTTAATGGATAACGATAGTATTGGTCTTCAACAATTGCTTCTTTAAAACGGCAACCTAAGAAAAAATATTATTATTTCACATGCATCTGGAATTTTCCTGAAATTTAATTCTATTAATACTTTTCGGCTTCCTAACCAAAATTGGTTGACTCGACCCGTTACAGACACCTATGTAAAGTCGTTAGTAATAAAATGACAACACAATTCTAAACTACACAATCAGCAATTACAATGAAGCATTAATTCACAAGCATCTGTAAATTTCCTGAAATTTAA
This sequence comes from Nephrotoma guestfalica, assembly GCA_963691935.1. Lineage (NCBI taxonomy): Eukaryota > Metazoa > Arthropoda > Insecta > Diptera > Tipulidae > Nephrotoma > Nephrotoma guestfalica. The sequence goes on along the minus strand of OY829916.1, from coordinate 11,886,857 downwards.
TTCTAAATTCATATTTTCCGGCTTCCTAAATAATTGAAACATTTATTAATTTAATCATTCTGCAACTCCGCAACTTACAGTCGAATTTCCTGAAACCAAAGTTATTTGAACTATATTCAAAATAATTCTAAAATTCATTAGTATATTTAGGACAATATATATACAATATAATAAAATTATACTTGAATAAAATAAATGTAAAGTAACGATTAGTATTAACTAAATTAATTTGGTTCTCATAAAACAAATAAAATAAATCGAATCCAGGAAAGGCACGCACGGCCTTCCTAACTTCTAAGTCTGTTGATTTGATGGATTTATTTATAAAAAAATATTTATGAAAGTCACTTGTCCTTGTCATCCCTAATCTAATACAAATATGTTTATTTATAAAAATAGAAAATGACCAAACGAAAACTGGTTCCAAAAACAGCTAATCTGGAATCTGTAAGGTAATGTATTAATAATGAATGTTTTTCACAGCTTTAGAATCCCCAATACCTAAACAAATTCAACCAAAATTAAATAAAACTATTAAAGTAATCAGGAATCTGTAAGATAACAGAATTAATAATAAGTAGCTAGCACATCTGTAGGATCCATGATAATCAAATAACCCAATTATATGGTTCAATGCTTTAATTATAAAATACATAAATCAGAAAAAAATTACATACATACATATATATATACATACACACACACATACACACACACATATATATACACACACACATATATATATCTACAACAGCATTAAATAAATTATAAATTATATAATCGACATACGTCGATAATTATTTGTCCAACCTAGAACAAGTTAACCAAAACCTTTACCAATTTACAGTCTTCCAAATAATCTAGAAAAAAATTTAATTAAAAAGTGCATGATCCCGAAAAACTATCTACATATAGCAAATTTGACTGCATTTCAAATGTACTCCGTAGCTTCCATGTAATTCCAAATATTCAAATATTCGCAGAAATAGCAAAGTTATAAAGTTAAGCCAACAATTCCAATTTGATCACAGCCGCCTACCTCTACATGTCCTAAACTAGAGTTCCAAAATTCGTTAAATTATTATTTTCACGTTCAAAACAAGAATAATAAGAAATTTAAGAAATTTAATTTAATTTTACACTAAAACCTAAAATTCAAATTAATAAATTATTAATTTATACTTCTACAAGGATCTGTATATATGAATGCGATAATACGTTTTCCGCGGAACCAATCTACCGTGTAAATCGGAGGATGGGTGTATATGAATGAATGAATTCATCTGTCAAGGAGAAAACGAAAAGTACAGAATAACCACGATCATGCTTGTTTAGTTTCTATCCAATTTCGTCATATATTTATCCCCTCAAAATTTTGTTTTATGTATTTTATTTGTCTATTTCCTGTTTCTTTTTTAGTTGAAACATGGAAGGGATAAATTATAAAACACTAAGCATGATCATAATAATCTATTCTCAGTTCTCACTCACGCAACAAGCGCAAAAACAAAAAATAGAAATGTATGTATATATTTAATATACTAAACCAAAACATATAAATGAAATGGTATTTTATTTTACGCTCCTCTCTTAACACGTTTACGCAAATAGAAACAGTTAAATACATATTTTATATAATTAAAATTTATTTCAGAAAAATATGAATTAAAATAATGAAAAACACTTATCTTAGGCATCCATTGGAATCAAAAAAGTCATACATATTGAAGATTTACATACACTGCGTACGTTGCGTTCAAGCAACGGTATCAAAATACATATAAACGAAAATTGATATGTACATATTCTATACCATCACAAGCGCACCGTACACAGATTAAAATAAATATACAATATGTACAACTATTCACTTCACTTATTAAATTCCCGCAAATTATTATTGAAATTATTATTTATTAAAATTATCAACTATATCAATATTATACTTTTTATTAGTTAATTAAAATACATTTAAAATAAATTATTTATTTATTTAAAGGAGAGACAAAAACACGTCCTTCCTCTACGACGATCAATCGCCGACCCAACTAAAATGCTTATGGCTAATGAATCAAAATCCAATGTACATCTGAATTTATTTAGGAAATCTAATCCCAATATACCGTCATATTTGATTGGAAAGTTATCGGGAATTATCTGAAACTCATGGGTTATATCTCTTAGATCTGGAAATATTAATTTCAAACTGCAAGATGCAAGTGTTTCGATAATTTCTCCAGAAATACTAGTTATTGAGCATTTCTTATCAGTATAACAAAATGTATCACCATCCAGACAAGAAACTTTAATTAAACTGATATCTGCTCCGGAATCGATTAGGAACGTCGATGTTTTCAAATTATTTTCAATTTTAGCATATAAAAATTTTTTATTCTGGTTTTGTCTTTCAAAGGTTGCAATTGTGTTTTGATTTACATTAGAACATTCTATTGTTGCAAATCGCGGACGAAGGAATGTTCGACTTTTCGAGCCCTTGAGAGTTTTCCGAAGTATGAATAGGTTGGGAATTTTTAGAGTTATGATTGAGTGCTGTTTGTAAACATTGTCGTGCTTCGTTAACACGTTGACGTTTGAAACACTCAGTAATTTGATGCCCAGGCTTGCGACAATAAGTGCAAACCATAATATTTTGTGTCGTATTCCTGTTATTTTGAAATGAATGCCTTACCGATTGATTTCGGTATATCGGGCTTGGATGAAATGATCGAGATGAACTATATGACATATTTTGTGAACTTAAACTATAGCAAGTCGATGCACCATGGCCTTTCTTGTGGCACAGTTGGCACTTAATTGGGGATATATTATTTGAAGGATGTGGATTTTTGTCTACTGGTGACTTCGATGACGCATACGCTAATAAAGCTTCTTCGTCACATGCCCGAGTAATTGCTTTTTTCAAACTTGTAAATCGGCAAGCTTTTACAATTATTTTGATCGATTCTACGAGACCATCTTGAAATACACGTAAAGCCGTAAGATCATTTAAATTTCGTATGCCATCATTACCTTCTGGAGGTAGAGTACTGTCGTTTAGTTCATATAAGAGTTTCTCTATACGATTAGCGAATGAACGAACTGATTCCCCTTTTGATTGCTTACAATTTAATAAATCCAATTGAATTACTTCAGATGACCGATTAGAATTGAATTGTAACTCTAGTGCGGTTTTTAATTGAGACCACGAATTAAAGGTTTGATATTTTGTAATTTCGTAAGCTTTCCCTTTAAGCCTTGTTTTTAAAATATTTAAAAATGCGTTGATTTCAGACCGTTTCAATGGGGTATGAATTATGTGACAGCAAGAAATAAAGCGATGTAATTCATCAGAATTACCATCGAATTCAGGGATTAATTTTATGGCGAGATTAACATTTAATTCAGCCATATTCACGCTATTTGGGACCTTGTGGTCAATTGAATTTGAACTATTATTTAAATATGAGGGAGTTTCGGTTAATATACGTAACAAAATAGGATTATGATCGTTTTCGTTTGCGTTAACTGAAATAAAATAAAATGACTCACTCGATACTGGTGATTTTTCTGATTCCGAGTCGACTAGGCTAGAATTTTCCGATTTATGTATGTTTCTTAATTCCAAAATATTCAATTCCGAGTGTATTATATTATCGTTATCATTATCTGTTGTAGATGGAGATGCCATAAATATATTTGTAGCTGAAACAAATGTGAGAAAAATAATTAAGCAAGTATGATGTTCAAATTTAATAATGTGAATGATTTACCGTTACGTGAAAAAAAATATATTATGCAGTTGATAGTAGTTGATGATGCGCCAAATGATGAGTCGCGGAAATTTTTTTTGTTCGAGTTGATATTATATATACGGTTAATACTCCGTAAATCTGAATGAATCTAAATTCTAAATGAATCTGCTCTCTAAATGAATCTGCCACAATCTGATTAATTTCCGATTTCATATATTCGTACTGGTTGGATACACGTGCACGATTTCCGTTTGCAGCCTCAGCGAACAAATTTGTGATGTAGAAATATGGTAGAAATCGTTTAAATCACATTTTGAATTATAAAGCAGCTCTATTATTAACTTTATAGTTGACTTTTAAAGTTGATTGAACATGTGGTTTAATAATCTACGATGTAATGCGTATGATCCGTTATTAAAAACAGGATAACACTTAGTATTTTCAGGACTCCTGTTATGTGTGTCGTTACTAGTAGATAAATGGTGATATCTTGTCGTAAAGATCGATAATTTTTCATACGTTATGCAAGTTAAATTTGCGATTGCATATAATCACCGTAAATGTAATATATTTAATTTAAAAATCAAGCTCTTGTTTCACAGCTTGATCCCACCGCTGCCACCATATTTTGTTGCGAATAACGTATGGATGAAACCAAATTACGATGCGATCATAAATATACGACACAATAATATAATAAACATCATCATAAAGTAAATTGTAATAACTTTTATTATTATATTAACAATTTATTTATAAATTTTATTTATAAGTTACGCTTCACATAAAATTGATGCTTATGGTTTTAGAGCTGTGTATCGACTAATTAATACCTTTTTAATAATATCCCGCTTCATCATGAACGTTACATTTTCGATGATTCATTTAATATATACATAATGTACTCAAAAGATGAACTACAGTAATTCAAATCATTTACAAAAGATATCAAAAGTTATTATATATAATAATTACAATGGTCGTTTAAGAGATCCTAAGCAACACAAACATAAACAATTACATAACACCATCCAACACCATCTAACCGAGGGACTTCACGTTCGTAATGACACGGCAGTATTATCATACGTATGATGACCTAAATATTCCGTCAATAATGTCAAAATAAAAAAATAAAAAAAAATTTAGATTCGGTATTGTCATTCAGCTACCTAAATTTAAATTCATCCAACTAACAGCAGGATTAATTTATATCTAACAGTCACACAACTTCACTAAAACATAACCTGAATTCAACCAGAAAGATCGTCGAAAGACAACATTCCATAGCAAAAAGTCTTTGGATCGTTAACATATTTGATTGTATTGAGTTTATGCTCAAAGCGTAAGTAATTAAATAGACCCCCTGATCAAGAACGTTGCAATCACAATCTTCCCTGACCTTCCGGTATGTAAAAATAAAATAAATAAATAATAAATTTTAAATAATAATAAAAATAAATTGAATTTTATTTGCCGACAACTTTATTGTTTTAAATCAGGACTTTCGACAAAATTTCAATTTATAGAATTCTTTAAAGTAAGTGAAAATTATTAAAATAAGTTATGAAAATGTAATTAAATTTAAATAAAAACCCAAATGGATAACACAATATTTGAGCTCAAATGATAAATTTCCCGTGGCAGAAAACTGTTTCCTCCTTTCATTAACATTTTATATATTTATCAATTTATATTATTCCACAAAAAGTCATTTTTGTCACAATATGGTGGCAACCCATTTTGAGTATACAAATTTTCGCTTATTGAGTAAGTTACAATTCGATCTGTTGTAATTTCAAATTTTGGTTTCTCGGGTACCAATATTTTATGTACTTAAGTACATACAAAGGGAATTCCCTTGAAATGTCAGTTTCTATGTATACGATTATTCATTACCGTTCACATATATGTAAATAGTTATAATAACAATAATAAATAATTAACTTTTATATAATTAGAATGAAAATTACAATAAAAAGATACTTCTCTGATTGTATATGTGTTGAACGTAATTTTCATAATAACTGTCTCAATTCACCTGTATTAACAGGTGAACTTCTAAAGAACAAAACTCACTCAAAAATAGCACATCACTCTCACACTACACATTCCTAAACTGATTTGAATTAAAATATTAATAATAATTTATTTAAAGGAGAGACAAAAACACATCTTTCCTCTACGACGATCAGTCGATCCTCCTTCAAGTTGTTCCAAGGCAAAATCAGTAAATTCACGACGTTGAATGAAATTGTATGATGAAATTGTAAACATTACTGAATACAATGAAACAAAAAATCATCAAGCTATTAGAAAAACAACCGAAAGTATTGGTTACTAGTGGAAGTTTTTGAGATATTGGCCAAAATCTGAAAATAACTTATATGGCTGCAGCAAATCAAAAAATTATAGTGAAAATTCTAATCCATTAATTTTCCCCAAATTTTCCTCGTAGTCTCAGTATGACCTAAGCTATTAAGTAAACAATCGAAAGTGTCGGTTACTAGTGGAAGTTTTTGAGATATCGGCCAAAAACTGAAAATAAACTAATAAAATATTTAAATTTTCAAAAGTATTGCTTATGAAATGGCCTAGTTTAGTCCAGCATGAACAGATCCTAGAATTTAGTCCTAAGTTTTGAACCCCTGATCAATACTTTTATCCAAATTTCATCGTCATTCTTTTAGAATGGCGGAAAGACGGAATATTGTTAGATTTCAAGATTTGATTTACCGAGTTCCTTTACTTCGGAGATCAATCAATTTGTCATTTTAAGGATCACTTTTAATATTTTATTCCGCTGGGATGTTTTATTTAGTAAAAAAAGAGATACAAAATGAATAATAAATTTCCGCTGTAATTATATAACAAAATAAACTTTATTTTGTGATTGTGCTGCCACTTGCGGCGAGTAGCGAAATCTCTTACTTTCCGCTATCTTATACAGCATTAATTTCGATATATAAATAATTTGAAATAATCAATATTATTAATTTGTTTTTAACAGGAAAACTCTCGCTGATGTAAGCCACCAGTAAAACATTTCCAGTTTGATCGATTTCGCAACTCGGGATAAGGGATTTTTTAAATTTGAAATTAATAATTTAATTGTAAGGTTTTTATGGTTTTGTGGTATCAGCAATAATTGGTATTATATTTGAGATAAAAACCCGACAATTACTTACATAATTATTGTTAATTCTAGTCATTTTAAATTATTAATAAATTTATATTTTGTTAATGATTAAAAATCATTTAATAGAATATTAATTTTAATTAATTTAATTTATTATATCTATACACTCGTTCTCGTACTCAAAATACAATGCAATTTTTAATTATTTATATAATAACAAACAAGACACACCCAATGCTTTTTGTTTTCTATTTTTGCCTTTAAACATTGTATTACGGAAATATATTTCCACAAACACACACTTAGAGAAAAAATGGCTGATATTAAGCATTATAGGTATGAATTCGTGAATAAAACCGGATCAAATGTGCGCTAAGTGGTATTATTCTTAAATACAGTTTAAGGTTGAAATTTTCATTGATGATTTATCGTTTCAGAAAACGATGAAATTGTGAAGAAAACGCATAGTTTACATAATATCAAATCCTTTGTACAAGTTTATTATTCTTAATAATGTAAATGTATAAACTTAAAAAATGTTAATATTTTTTTAGTTAACCTTAATTTATGATTATATTTCATATTTTAAGAATAAAATCTTCTATTATTTGTTAACCTTTTTTATGTTTTTGTTGCGATTGAGGATATAGTGATCATACGAGTAATTATAACTTATTATGCCTGAATTAAGTATTGTCAAGTTGCAATATAAGAATAAATTTAGTGATTCGAGAGGACAAACTGCATTCTAAGCCTATAATTCACAAAAGTTTTGCTGATAGGAATGCACTTGAGCTAGAAACGAGAATATTATGATAGTAATAACACTAATAAATTTGAGATTACAATTCTGCATTTTGAGATTTTAATTCACATTTAAAGATTTAAATTCATAAACTTTGAGCGGATAAAGTTCCATTTTAGAAGTAAAATTATATTAAATTGAGACTAAAATTGACAATTTGAGTTTATAAGTCATTGAATTAGTTCTTGTTTTATGACTTATGGGTACATTTTCCGTATAGTGTTATATATTGTTTTGAGAATAAACTAATATTTTCTGAGTATTCAATTCGCAAATTAAATAAATAAAATTCTTTATTAATTTTACAAAATAAATTTTTATTTATTGTTTAATAAAAAATATGGTTTACAATATTATTTATGATTCTTATATAAAATATGAATTTCTAATCAATAATGTTTATTAAACTTTTATCAATATTTTTAAAGCTCAATTATATAATATATGTACTTCCATTAAAAGCTATGTATTTAATTTTTACATTACATTTTTATATTATTTTTGAAATTATTTCTACGCACATTATAATCATGGTTATTTATACATTAATAATAATTTAAATACTTAAGAACTTAACAAAATCAATTATATTTTTATTACAACAAAGGATATTTCGCATAGGGTATTCCATGCTGAGTTTTTCGCAAATTGTTAATTTTAATCGTACTTCGTTTAAATCAAAACTCTCAACAACTAATAATTCTTTCGTAATTAAACACATTTTGTAATGATTATCAAATTTAATTATTTCTCTAATCTGTGCAATTATAATTACTTGAGCATCTTCAACCAATCTGGCTTAAAGTTATACTGAGTCAGTTCAGTAATTTCATTATTTTTATTTGGCTTAATAATCCTTAAATTATTTTCAATATGGTTTTTCATTAAAATTGAATATGTAAATTTTATATTACATTTTTTGGCAATAGATAAAGGTAAATTTATTCTGGAATACTTTATATTAGTGTAATTTTTAATTTCGCGATGCTTGGACTGAAGGCGCATCCACCAAAATAATCTTAAAGGATCTGACATTTTAATAGCATTCGGATAATGTATTAACATATGGTGTTTCGGCTTTAAATTTTGATTATAAGTTTCCATATATAATTTACGGTTCCAAATTCTTTGTCACTATCAGGTTCTCCAACAATCATAACTATTGGTTGCAAATTTAATATAAATTCTGCATATTATGTTTTTATTTCATGTAGTTTGGCCTCAATTTCTGCATGACGGGATATTTCCAAAATCAATGACGAAATTTAATCTGCAATTGACGGAATTTGTTTGTTGCTTGGTTTGTGTACATCTATATATAGAAAAACCTAAGTCTCAACTCAAGTAATTTTAAAAATTTAATAACTACACAAATACTCAGTCGTTTGTTTAAAAATATATTTCTGAGGCAAAATTAGTAAAGTTTCATAAATTCAAACAAAGGCAAACCATATAATTTTATAATTTACTTTTTAATTCTACTGTTTACGTTGACTTGCTGCCTTGTTCCGCTAGTCCTAACATTTGCCGTTTCAAGTGACAATAAAATTTGTTATGAACCTTTGTTATGTATAGCTTTTATAGTTGAAATATCCTTTTTAATCTTCGGGTCTTTTATGTGCTTCAGTAGCAAATTTTCTATTATATTTAGGGATGGTTCTCATTTGGTCAGTAATAATGTACTTTTCTCTGGATACGCAGTTTCAAAATCTATATCAACCTGAAATCGAAAAATTATATTTTGTTAGTGCCACTTTAGTGATACTGGGTACATTTAAAACTTACTAATCTGTATCCATTATGTGATTTAAAAATGCTCCACTCGTTCAAAAATGTTGTTATTTTATTTGTGGAAGAAGATCAATTATTTAATTCAATTCTTCTTCCTGGAAAAGTTGATTGCCATTTAAGTTCCACAGCATCCCAAGGTTCGCGAAAACAACTAAGTCATCTCTTATCAGATTCGTAGTTAACCGGAAACGTTATGTCCACAGCGCTAGTTGTTTTGTCTAAAAAAACAACGTTTATGGATTTAATGAATATACTGGTAGTTCTTAAAAAAGTAGCATTTTACCTGAAGATTTTGTACTCTTGTGGCGTTTACGACTGGTAAATATTCCCTTATCTCGCAAGTGGCTCGAGCAATTTTTGTATTTTGTAAATAAACTCCCACTTGCGTTTCTTTGGCTCTCGCTTGGCGGAATGTAGTAGTAATCCTTAATGAAATATGAAAAATAATTATTCTGACTAATATATATATATTATATTTTTATATTATATTTATTAAATTAATTTAGAATTGAACATCGACTCGCTTGATTTTTAGCTTTGCATAAATGTTAAGTATAATAACTTACAGCTTCTTCCGATGGAAACGTTTGCGTAATATTTCTTGTTATTTCTCTAAAGTCAGCAGGTTCCATACATACGTCTCTTGACATAAACTCCTGGATTTCTGAATTAACAAGGTATTGACGCACGTCGTCAGTGAGTTTGGGAGGATTTTCTTTATGGTACAGATTAAGTATTTTTCTTCTAGTAGCAGTATTTAGGAATGTTGAGAAGATCTAGGTATATGATTGTATATATAAACAATGTTTGATGATTTTTGGTTGTTAATAATTAACTCGAAATCAAATAATAATAAATAAATATAAAAGATCATACAAACGAGAAAAATTTATTGAAATGCCTAAAAATTTACTTTTTACTATTAATATGATTAATTTCGAGAAAACTAGTTCAAAAATAAATTATTTATTAAATGTAAATCTTTCTTTTAGTACAATTAACACTTACAAATGGTTCTCTGCTGGTTGACTCATCGGTTCCATATTGGCTAGTATTTGGTGAATTATCGTAGATTGAGCTTGAAGCTACCGGTTTATATGAGGTTTCGTGTAATGATAAATAATTCTGTAAAATAGAAATTATTATAGATCATATTTAACTTTGTAATATTTACGATATAACGTAATAAAGTATTCAATAAAATATTATATTAAATAATATCTGTATATGTAGGTACATGGGTCAAACGATTTTGAAAATTTATTACTGAATGAGTGTATTTACCCATAGAGACTATAAGAATTTTTTTAAAATTGATAAAAATTCAACTGAGAAATTTAATTGTAAAGATTTCAGTATGATGGACTCGTTAACTATGATTTTACGCTGTGGTGATATGTCATGAAGTGGTTTCAATTTATGTTTCTTTCCCTCTTTACCTATAAAACCGGTTTTATTGCCCTGGAAACACATGGTTTTATAGGTAAAAGGGAAAGAACCGATGATTGAAATCAAATTCATGACATCCCGTGTGGACGCACAGAAGTGGTTTGCTTATATGTTTAGAAGTAAAAGATGGGTTAATTTTATTTAGAAATATTTGTATACGTTTTGTTTACGCCATTCGTCCAGCTTGCCGCGAAATATCATTTTGAAGCCAAGATCCTCCATACTGCTGAATATTTTGTCAATATATCATCTATGTTCACCTTTATTTAAATTTCGCTTTTTCACTTTTTTTAATTTTATTGTTGAGCACACAACTTTAGTCTTTAAAATTTCAACACGAACTTTCAACACACGAATGTCGCTTAAAATTCAACAACTCAAAATTTTACTTTTTAAATTTTTTAAATTTTATTATTAACCAAAATATTGACCACACAACTTTAAAGTTTAAAATTTCAACACACACAATTTTAAACGACGTTTAAAATTCAACAATACGAAGTTCTACACTTTGTCACTATTTTAATTTTATTATTTAACAAAATATTGAGCACACAACTTAATCCTTTAAAATTTCAACACGAACTGACGAAGACTATTAAAATATAATACAATTTGGGATATCTTCCTTTTCAAGTACTATTGTACGACTACCGAGAACAGTATTCTTGAAATCGTGTAATTGTAAAACATGAAATCAAACATTGTAATCTTAAATGGAGAAGAAATAATAAAAATATAAACAAATCTTGAACTTATTCTGATATTGAGATTTATAATCTAAAATACATTTAATTTATAGATCTAATTTGTGACAATCTGTACTTGGATTGAGAATACAATCCACAAGTTGAGAACCAATACAAATAGTAAAATTTACCGTTGGTTGTGTTGTTAAGCTTATTAAACATGAATTAAGAATTAAATTCTTTATTTTATTGTAACTATATCAACAAATATTATATGAAAATATAATTATTGTATTTTATTTATAATAAAAAACTAAAAATTTAATTTAATATATAATTTAAAGGGAATTCTAATAATTATAATTTATATATTATATTAATATACATATAATCCTACTAAACTGTTTCAATGGTCCAACAAGATTTAGATAATCACAAGACGTTTATGTATACATTGTACATAAATAAAGGCTGTTTAAGAGATAAATATAAATTCATGTTGCTAAAAATTGTGAATAAATTTGGTCCTCGTTGCACTATGAAATGCAATTTTATGTAATATATGTAATTGCAAATCTATTACATAAAAGCACATTTCATTATGTAACCGATGACGAAAGGTATTCACAACTTTCAGCAAAATGAATTTATATTTCGGCCTTAGACAACCTTTGTTTATGTACAATATACATAAACGTCTTGTGATGTTTTCTAATTCTTGTTGGACCGTTGAAACAGTGTAGTATATTAGGCCTATTACACTATTAGTGTCATTACTTGCGTCATTACCAGGGATGGGCGAGTAGATTACGTAAAGTAATCTACGTTAGTTGTCGACACGTAATCTAGCACGTAGATTACATAAGGATTTTTTGCTTTCCGGACGTCGACAACGTAGACAACGTCGACAACTTAGAAAATGAAATTAAAAACTTAATTTTTAATTGTTTTACGTTAGCCGCACTATTAAAATTCTTAAATAATTAATTCTAACATTTTTACAAGCATTTCATAAATTTAAAATCTATGAACTAGGAACATCTATCTAAAACTATTGAATATTTCAATAAATTATATGTTTTGCGCGCCATCTTTTATCAAATATATCGGTTTTATAATATATCGAGAATCACGATGCTAGATTTCCACCATGGCAGTGTACAATTTAAGTTATTGTGACAGAAAAAAATAATAAACAAATTCGGCCATATTGTAATGTAAGTATGTTTAAATTTTATTTTTAATTTATTTTAGTTATAACAATAATTTACACATATATCTAATTTGTTTAGTTTATAAATTTTATTGCAGGTGGCTGAATTCATAACCGCCGATATAATTTTGTATCGAAACCCTCCGGTTGAACATTGTAAGTGATGAATTAAATGATGATTTAATGTTCTCTTAGAAATTTATTAGTTTTGTTTATTTGGTTATTGTTAGCCAAAGACGAAATACATTAACCGCCTGTCTATGCATGGTAGAGGTAGATGAATTGCCACGCAGTGGTGTTAACGTTTTCCCAGAATATGATTCACCTGCAATAGCGGACGCTGCAATGGACGCTTCGACAATTGTAAAAGTACCCTACGCTAAAAATATTACGACGCTGGATGAAACTGCCACGAAAGATATTCGATAATCAAAACGTAACTCGTTTTCCGTAAACTGGACACTATTAAGGCGCTCGAGGATCGTAACAACAAATGGACACGAGAGAAAGTCACCAAAGGAATCTTACCACGGTTCAAACCGTCAACCGACCTATCTCCCCGAAGATAATCCGGCCGGTTACATATATTTCTTCATGTATTCGAGGATTGGATCTCTGTAGCTCGAAGTTGTCCAGTTTATAAATTTTATTGCAGTTGGCTGAATTCACAACCGCCGTTATAATTTTATATCGAATCCCTCCGTAGCCGTACATTGTAAGTGCCTTTGTTTAAATGTTCGCCTAGAAACTTATTAGTTTTGTTTTTTTTAGTTATTGTTAGCCAAAGACGAAATACCACGTGTTCGAGTATTTGCACTCAAAACATTAACCGCTTATGCCTATGCATGGTAGGTGTAGATGAATTGCCACGCAGCGACATTAACGTTTTTCCAGAATATGTTTTACCTGCGGTGACGAGTAAGTGAGATTGATAATTTATATTTGAAAATTAAGTCATTTTTATTAAAAATGTTAATGTTTGGGCTAGTTTATCAAAGACACTTACAATGTACGGAGGGATTCGATCCGGAATTATATCGGCGGTTGTGAATTCAGCCAACTGCAGTACAATTTATAAACTAGACAACTTCGAGCTACAGAGATGAAATCCTCGAATACATGAAGAAATATATGTAATCGGCCGGATTATCTTCAGGCAGATAGGTCGGTTGACGGTTTGGACTGTGGTAAGATTCCTTTAGTCACTTTCTCTCGTGCCCGCTTGTTACGATCTTCCAGTGCCTTAAGAAAGGGTCCAATTTTCGGAAAATGAGTTACATTATGATTATCGAATATCTTTCGTGGCAGTTTCATCTAGCGTCGCAATAGTTTTAGCGTATGGTACTTTTACAATTGTCGAAGCGTCCGTTGCTAGAGGCGCTATTGCAGGTAAAACATATTCTGTTAAAACGTTAACATCACTGCGTGGCAATTCATCTACTCCTACCGTGCATAGACAGGTGGTTAATGTTACTCGTACACGTGGAATTTCGTCTTTGGCTAAGAATAACTAAAAAAACAACAAATCTAATAAATTTCTAGGCGAACATTTAAACTAAAGACTTACGTTACAAGTTACATTACAATGTACGGCTTCAGAGGGGTTCGATATAAAATTATATCGGCGGTTGTGAATTCAGCCAACTGCAATAAAATTTATAATCCAGAGAACTTCGAGCTACAGAGATGCAAGATATTGCTGATCACATGCACTAATACACATTACCAAGAACTTTATTTTAAACCATTTTAACGTACATTTTTAATTTTAATTATAGCTACCTACTGTTTTTTGATGATTGACACGGAAATGCAATGATTTATTATTAGATTATTACCTCGCGTGCGTTTCAACTTAACAAGGAGAATATCTGCCAATATTTTGACATTAGCTGCACTGTTAAATTAATATTTTTGAAAAACTCGAAAATTTAGTAACAGTTGAAATTTAATAACAGGTGTCACTAAAATGAAATTTTTTAACTAGTGTCTTTTATTTATTAATTTATATGTAAACGAATAATTAATGTTACTCGAAGTTACTATACAATAAAGAAAAATTATTAAAATTAAATTAAACGTCATCATAAATCTTAAAGTCACGCATGAATGATATACTCAAATTTTATTCAAATTCGCAAATTTAAATTGACTTTTTTCGATTGTCAAAGAATTTATTATCGATAATGGATAACTATCAATTTATTACGCAATTCATGACATAAGTATTAGGCAAAGTATGTTTTAATGTTTCATAAATACAGTGCCGCAGCTATCAATTAGTAGTACAGACAATTTATGCTGAGTTTTATTATAAGTTTCGATAGATGACGTAAATTAATTTATCAAGTAGTTCTCGACGTTGTCGACGAAATCATGTAAAAACTAGTAGTCGACGCGTAATCGCCCATCCCTGGTCATTACTCTCTTCCGTTTTGGTAGCATTACACGGTCATTCCTACACGTCAATATTATCATCATTACTTAAGTAACACCAACAGAATTACCTAATTGTTTCAAGATCTAATAAAGAGTTAAACATGAAATGGTAAATGTATAAGAAATAAATATTCCTCCCAACAAAATAATTTTTTTATAAATTACAAAAGTAGTAAGCATTCGTTTTAAAGATATTTTTATAATTGTAAATTAGGTGAGAAATGACCGACGACTTTTTTTGTTACAAAGGAGCAGCATAGCTTAACGAAAATGTTGTAAACTAATTTATTAATATATAAGTCAAGTGTCTAGTTTCCATTCTTAAACTCGTAAATAAAGAGTGGTCTCCTTGATAAAGGCAGGTGGCACTCCTTAAAATTCGCACAGAATAAAGCAGAATTCGCACAGAATATTTATAAATGTTAATAAGTATTTCCCATAAAATAACACAATCAACCATTTTGGTCTGGTAAAACAACGAAACGATGTTTAGCTTTATTTTGCCGTCCGCAACTCTTGAAAAACAATATTATATACTCGTACATGTTTAAATAAGAGAGTAAAGAAAAGTATGTAATGATGTACAATAGTAATGACGAGAGCCCTACACTATTATTAATAATGACAGTACTGCGGTCAAACAGAAGTAAAGCTGTCTCGAAATCAAAAAATCCGGATTTACTTCATTCTGCAATACCACACCTTACATTATTCATGTCATTCCCAGAAAGTAATGACATTGTTACTGACCGTGTAATGCCTGTATATAGCTTGAAATACAGTATTATAAGATAGTAATTGCTCGATAAAGGGCGGTAGAACGATATAAATAACTATGGCATATGTATATACCTAATAAGTAGCTTGACAAAAAAGGTGTCTCCAACAATCCATCTCCAGAAAGATGTGCACGTATAATTTTACTTTTAACTAGGATTTTCCAAATTTGGGAAAGAAACAATTCCAAGGGGATGATACTAAAGGGTGTTTTTTTAAGAGGTTGCCGATTTTTTTTTTGAATAAAACACATATAAAATTATGAAATGACCAAAATTTTTTTTTATTTGGTAGATAATTTTTTGGCATTTAACATTTAAACACAATTTCTTGCATATGGCTACCACGACTATTTTTCACAAATGTCATTCTGGAGGTCCAATTTTCCAGCACTTTTTCAAGCATTTGAGGGCGTATGTCAGCAATGACACGTTGAATATTGGTTTCCAAAGCGTCAATCGATTGAGGTTTATCCACATAAACCAATGACTTCACGTATCCCCACAAAAAGTAATCGAGTGGCGTCAAATCGCACGAACGCGGAGGCCAATTCACCGGACCATTTCTCGAAATAATGTTGTCGTTGAAAGTTTCTTTCAATAAGTCGATTGTTTCACGTGCTGTATGGCAAGTGGCACCATCTTGTTGAAACCACATTTCATTCATATCCATATCTTCAAGATTTGACAACAAAAACTCATTTAACATGGTTCTGTATCGATTTCCATTCACGGTAACGCGTCGTCCTTCCTCATTTTTAAAGAAATATGGACCGATGATCCCACCAGCCCATAGACCGCACCAAACAGTACATTTATCAGGATGCATTGGTAATTCTAGAACGGCGTGTGGATTATCTTTGCTCCAAATGCGACAATTTTGTTTGTTGACGTATCCATTTAACCAAAAATGCGCCTCATCACTGAAGAGAATTTTACGGTAAAAAAATGGATCTTCGTTCAATTGATTTAACGACCAATCACTGAATTCACGGCGCAAACGATGGTCGTGTGGCTTTAATTCTTGCACCAATTGAATTTTGTATGGCACCAAACCCAAATCTTTACGTAAAATTTTCCATAAAGTCGATGGACAAAGTCCAATTTGCTGAGCACGACGACGAATCGATAAATTGTCGTTTTCTTCGACACTGGCCTCAACGACAGCAATATTTTCTTCTGTACGAACTCTTCTCATTCTTGTCGGTGGCTTGGCATCCAAAAGAGTGAATGTAGACCGAAATTTGGTAATTACGTTCTTTATGGTGGTCTCTGACGGACGATTATGTGCACCATAAAATTCACGAAGTGCTCTATAAACATTTTTAATTGAACACTGATTTTGAAAATAAATTTCCACGATTTGAAAACGTTGTTCTGGAGTTAACCTATTCATAATGATTTGCCAAACAATACTGAGTAGAAATGCCACTTTGAGCTGTCAAAACAACTGTCATAAAATAAAACGACATCTATCGGAAAAACAAACCTCCAAAAAAAACACCCGTTATGAACAGACTACTATAGAGATAAATAGAAATTATAAAATAATGTTAGTAATTTGTTGTAGATACTAAAAATTATACTAATTGAGGATACAAAGATAATTTAAGTTATCTACTTATTTATGACCGGTACAAACGAATTATTATTATTAAATCCTAATCAGGTTCGTTTTTTTTAAATTCAAAATAATTTGAGAAATATGTAGATTTGATGAGCAAAGAAGTACTCCTACTTAACACTTTCTATTTCTAATAAAATCTAATCTCTTTCTATCTAATCTAATTTGTTCTGCCAGCCCTTCGGAGATTTTCATTTCATTTTGTAGTATTTCAGCAAAATTTTATATAGGACTAATCCGAAAAGTCATTTTTCTGATACATTCTGCTATAATTTGATGGTATTATTGTTTATGAGTTATTTGTACCTTAATACGTAATTAAATAACACTGAATAAGAGTGTATGTAATTCTTAAATAATAATTATTAAACTCAAATCATGTATCACATACACAAAAAAATATTTATATATATTTATGAAACATTAAATCATCATACCACGATCTTTTAAGTATATTTGCTTGGATTTGAGATTAAAAACATAAAAAATCAATCATAAATTAAAAATAATGTTTCAAGAATTCTATTTTCTCAATTTCATGCACAAAATTTCTGCTTGATTTGATCATAAATTAGGCACAACTTCATAAAACTCGTGAAAATATTGTTTGGTGTATACAATTCTTAATTCAAGAGTAGTAATTCCGAACTTAGAATAAATCGGTTGAATTTGAGCATTTTATGAGTATTTAAAATTAAGAATATCATTTTCAATTCATAAAGACTTAATTGTGAAAAAAATTTACTGTTTGGGTTAAATTCGTGCATTTAATTCACAAATCTTGACCATATGTTCTTGAAATTATAAAAATTTTAAATTTGTGCATTTAACAATACACTATTCATGATATTAGATTACGATTTCTCTCAGTGCATGTACAACATCGAATTTATAAAGAATAAAATTGCATATTCGTATACGCACAATACAATTAAATAGAAGTGAAAAAGTTACATGGGTGTCGCTACAATACGGCTTATAGAATATGATTGTGTTTGGTTTTGGTACATACCAAAATCTACTTAAATATAAGTCCTGCTCTAACTCTCATTGACAGATACCTATATAAAATGAACTACCGAAGAATGTGTTGGGTACACTAACAATGCAATGTGAATTTAAATTTGTTTCATTTTTGTTCGTTTCTGCATCTACACATTTATACTTAGTTTTAAAAAAAAATTACCAATACATCTATAGTTAGTTATTGTTTATTTGATATGTGTGGAGTTAGCAGGACTTATATTTAAGTAGATTTTGTACTACTTCAAAACCTTTATTCCATATTTAGACAGAAAATTGCCAGTATTGTTATTGGTGCAGAAACAAACAAAAAATTAAAAAAAATCAAAATCACATTGGATTGTTGATGTAACCAACACAATCTTCGGTAGCTATTTTTATATAGGTATCTGTCAATGAGAATTAAAGCAAGACTTATATTTAAGTAGATTCTGGCTATGTATATAGCTTCCACACACACACGTAAACCGTACCACATCCCTACCACGGCGACATATTACAAATGAGTATTTTCTTATTTCAAGCATAACGATTACTAAAACATATTTATATAAATAAAATTAAAATGTAAATGGAAAATATAATCAAATTAGTTTTAAAATAATAAAAGCACTCCTCTTATGAATCCTTTGGAATCCACACACGGTAAACATATATATGTACTCGTACATAAAATTGCATGTGATGC